>JAMAFV010000024.1:0-331861 GCA_023625935.1 Eurotiales sp. R13A2
TTTCTAGTTCATATGTCTGAAAACAGATATTATTACTGAAAATGGAAGTAATTGATGCAAACGGATATATTCAAATTAGCTGAAAACAGCCTATAAATCAAACATAAATAGAGAACAAATTCCCATCTATAGATTCATAATAATAAGTAATTCAAGGATTATTACAACATTATTTTCTTTTACTTCTAATTATCTTTTTCTCTTACTCTCCCTTTCTATTTTTAGATTTTTTATTTTCTATAAAAAATCATGCCATGTTGACAAATATTTTATTTATTTTACTGTCAATTTAATATACATTAACTAAAAAGTATAGTTATATTTATATTAAAAATAATCAAAGTATTTTTTATTCTTTTTTAAATAGGGTTAGTTTATTAACTTTAAGCCCTGATCCTATTCCTTGTATTACTTTTAATTAAATAATCTTTTTAAATAATTATTAATTTTGATATATTAACTACTATAGAATTATAATTAATCCTTTAATAGTATTAACTATTAATATTACTATTATATCTATTATTATTAATTCTTAAAAAGATAATACTTTCTTAATTTAATAATTTTTAATAGTATTTATTTTATATTATTTTTTAAAATTAAAATAATAATTTTTTTATTATAGATCTAAATTTATTCTGGTTATTACTAACTATTTAAAAAAATATTATAGATTGTTAAACCACACAGAAGTTCTTAAGAGTAAAAATTAATAATAAGATATAGAGTAACTAGGACTACAGTTATATTATAATTTAAGATAGAAAAGATCTTTTAAAATATTATAATATTTTAAGTAAGTTTGTCTTGCTGATGATCTTTATATAATTAAGTAGTTTTAATTAAAGAATTATGCTAGATTAAATATATAATATAGAAATAAGTGTTCTTATATATCTAGATATCTAGATTTTGTATATTATATATTATATATTTCTCTAAATAAATAATATAAAATATATAATTCTTTTCTAATAATTATTAGTTATTTTATATACTCTCTATTTTATTAAGATAAGAGTATATTATTAATATTAGTATATAACTCCGTGTGTATGTTCAGTTGTTATTCTCATGTTTCATGTATTGATAATCTCTCATACGCTATTACTAGCGACTGGTCATCAGTTAATCTGGTATATCTCCTTACAAAACCTGTCCTTCTCTTTCTGGGAGTAGTATCCTTTAGCGTCATGCGGGTTGTTTCGTAACAATTTAATATTAATCTTATTGAACTTCTTTTGTTTATTATAATTATTTTATATAGTATTTAACTTTATAGATTATAGTCTATAAAGATTATATTATTTTTTTTTTAATTAGATTTATTTTTTTTATTCTAATATTTTTATTTATTTTTATATTTCTTTTTCATTTTCTTTTTATATAATTGATTATTAATTTTTACTGCTATATCTATTATACTAATTAATATAACTGGTCTTTTTAAGATTTTAGCAATTTTATCCTTTACTTTATCTTTTGATTTCTAATAAAATCTATCTATTTTAATTTTATTATTCCACTCTAGATATAATATAATCTAATAGAAATATAAAATATAATCTAATACTAATATAATTTAACTGAGTTGTTAGATTTTTTATACTGCTATATTTTATTTATTAATTTTTCTAAATATAAATATAATCTTTCTAATAAATATATTATAGTTTGTAAAGGTGTTATTAATCTTATCATTTTAGTTATTCTTTGTTTCTCTAAATTATACTTATATGTATAATTTAAATCAATTTATGTGACGGTTGTGCCGTAACCAACTGGTGTGACGGGTTAGCTGGGTCAACCATAGTTGGTGGATTAGTCGGATACGACTGATGGGACCAATCTGCCGTAGTCAACTGGCATGACGGTTCCATGTGGGGTGTATAGAAGTGTTGCCTGATTAAAAAACAATAAAGTATATAGGATTGACTGTTTATCTGGTGGTGTTTAATCAGATAATTAGAAGATAGTTATAAAAATTTTATAATTATTAATTAGTTTGATTTTTTTTTTCTTTTTTTATGCTTAATATTTTGTTAAATATATTCTAGATAGTAAGAATAAAGTATATATAAATTAATTATTATATAATATTAAGTATTATCTTTTTTTTTTTTTATTTTTTTTATATATATTAGTATAGTAAATAATAATATATTATTAATAGCTTTAATTATAAAAAGAATTTTTTATTAAATTTTTATTAAATTTAATATAGTTTATATAATAAAAGTATTATATTAAAATTTAAATTTTAAAATTTTTTTTTCTTTTTTTATTTTTATTATTTTTCTGAGTGTAATCTTATAAACTTATATAATAATAAAATTAAATAATATAATTGATTTTATAGAGTTATTCTAAGATATGAATAATAATAAAGGCTATAATAATAAGTTTAATTAATATTTTATTATTAATTTTAATAATTTAGATCTGTAGGATCTATTAGAAGAATTATTTAATAAGGAAGTGTTTTTATTATTTTATAAAAGTAATTTGAAGGGTTTATTTCATAGTTTATTTTAATATCTAATAATTATTAAGAAATAATTAGTTGAGGGTATTAAGATTATAAATAATAGCATTAAAAGAAATATATATATATATATAAAAAAAATTATAAATTTTAAAAAATAAATAAAGGATTACTATTAAGTAATAATAGAATTAATTAAAAAATAAAATATTATAATAATAAGTTTAAAGACTATTATTAGATATATAAATATTTTTAAAAAAAATAAAAAGCAGAAAAGTATAAAATTATTTAATAGTTAATTATTTTTTAATAGAATTAATCTAAAGTATAAATTATAAATAATTAATATTAAGAATAAATTAAAAATAAATGCTAATTATTATTTGACTATTTAAACCTGTTTAACTTATATAAAAAGTATATATAAAAAAAAAGTTATAAATTATTTATTTTTATATTTTTAAAAAGATTTATCTCAGTATTATTAGGATATAAATAATATTTTTAAATATCTGTAAACTATTTATATTAATAAGAATAGAATTATTAATATTAAGATAGAATTATATTATTTTATAATAAAAGATATAAAATTTTAGATTTTTTTATTAAAATTTATATTTTTAGCACAGAAATCAGGTCTAGCTAGCTCTAAATAAAAGAAGAAATTATATTATAAGTTTTTTTTTAAAATATAATATATTATGATTAAAGAGAGTATAGATCTGATTATTTTATATATTATTTTTATATAAAATTGCTATACTACTGCTAACTGATTAGAATAGATTGCTGAAAGAGAGAAATATATCTATAAATATAGATCTAAAGAAAGCAAGAATCTAGGATTAAACAGTGATTTATTATTTATTATTATTAATTTAAAATTAAAATCTGGAGTAGCTTACTCTAATCTTTTTATAAAAAAATATAGAAAGTTTATTAAAAAGAATAAGTATTTTAATTATAAATTATTTAAATATTATACTGATAAATATCCTTTTAAAAAAAAGACTTTTAATTTAAAGATTCTTAAATCTATAGCTAAATTTATAAAGAAATAGAAAAAAACTAATATTTAGAATAAATCTTTTATCTGGGTAAGATATTAATAGATAATAAAGCTTTAAATCTATTATAATTATTAAAAAATATAACTATAAATATAACTATATTTATTTAGCTAGTAAAAAATAGATATATAATTTATATTAAAGTTTTAATTAATATTAGAGTTAATAGATTTACTTTTTTAAATATTTTTTTAATAAAGAAACTTATAAAATATTTTTAAATATATATAATTTTTTTAGAATAATCTTATAGAGTAAAAAAATATAATAAAAAAAATATATAATTAATCACTTACTTAATAATATTAATATTAATTATTAATAAAAGGATATAGTGTTATTTATTTTTTTTGATTATATAATTAGATAGATATAATACTATATTAGGCTGATTATAGCTAAAGAAGTATAGAATTTTTATAGATTATTATAATTATTATTTTATTTAACTTAAAAAAGTATTATTAAAAGATTAAATAGAAAAAGAGCAGTTTATTTATATACTGAAAAAAATTCTTTAAAAAAATAAACTAATAGATAAGATATATTAAATAAATATTAATTAATATAATAAATTTATAAAATTAAAAATTACTATATCTTACTAGATAATATCTGTATTAAAAGGTTTAATATAGAGAAAGCAGAATAATATTTATTTAAATTAAATAAAATATAATTTAATGCTAGTTGAATTAAAAAACTTATTTATAGATATTAAATCTAGAGTAAAGATTTAAAGAATAACTAAATTTAAAAAATAAAGTTAAACTAGATTTATAGTAAAAAATATTAATATAATTATAATTAAAAGTGCTGTATTCTACTATCTGACTAAAATTAAAAAATATAAAATCTTTATAACTAGTTTAATTAAGATTAAATATATATTAAAAAACTAATAATATTCTATTAAAGAAGCTGAACTTAAAAAGATTAAACAGTAATTATTATAGCAGTATAAAGACTATACTGATATATTCTTAAAGGTCTGATCTAATTAATTATTAAAGCACTGTAAATACAATTACAAGATCAAGTTTAAAAAAAATCTTAAATTAGAATATAGTTTTTTATACTAAATATTAAAAAATAAGCTAAAAACTATCTAAATCTATATCCTTAAAAATCTTAATAAAGATTTTATTATATTAAATAATATATTATTTATTTTACTAATCTTAATAGCTAAAAAGATAGATAAAGAATTCTATTTTTATATAGATTATTAAAAATTAAATATAATAATCAGAAAAAATTATTATTTATTATTATTAATTAAAAAAGTGTTTAAGTGACTGGATAAAATTAAAATCTTTATTAAACTAAATATCTGATAGAGATTTTATTATATTTAAATATATTTTAAATCAGCAAGATTAATTATATTCTGATATTGTTATAGAATATTTAAATATAAAATTATACTATTTAGATTAATAAATAGGCTAGTAATATTTTAATAGTTAATTAATAATATTTTTTATAAATTATTTAGATTAGTTTTTTATTATTTTTGTAAATAATCTGTTTATTTATAGTAATAATAAGATTAAATATAAGATTTATATATAAAAATATTAAAATAATTAAAAGAAATAGGTCTTCAGATAAGTTTTAAAAAGTATGAATTTTATATTGTTATAATAAAATATCTAAAATTTATTATTATATTAAAAAGAATTAAAGTTGATTTTATTAAGATTAAAATTATTTATTTCTAGAAAACTTTAGGTACTGTTTAAAATATTTAGTCTTTTTTAAGATTCTGTAACTTTTATTAAAAATTTATTAAAAAATATAATTAGATTATGAAATTACTATATTAATTTATTAAATTAGATGTTTAATTTATGTAGGATTAGGATTATAAAAAAGTATTTTAATCTTTAAAATAAAAATTCTGTAAAGTATCTGTATTTGTATACTATAACTCTAAGAGATTGATCTAAATTAAGATTAATGCTTTGGATAGGATAGTTGTGGTTATATTAATAAGATAAAGACTAGAAGTAGCACTCAGTGGTTTATTATTTAATAAGTATAATAGTTTTAGAGTATAACTATAATATTTATAATAAAGAGTTTTTTGTAATAGTAAAAGCACTCTAAGAGTAGAGATCAGAGTTAATTAACTTATGTGGATAAAGAATTTTTAATATTTAATTAGATTATTAAGTTTTAGAATATTTTATAATTATAAAATTTTTAAATATGTGATAGATATATTAATATAAATTTCTAGAAGAATATTACTTTATTTTTTATTACTAATTAGGAAAGATAAATGTACTTGTAGATATTCTTATTTATTAGAGAGATGAAACTATAGTGAATCTAGATTATTAAAACTGGATTGTGATTTCTTAGTACAAGATTGATGGGGAGATCGCTGATAAAGCTGCTATTTCTGATATGATTATTATAATATCTAATAATATTATTATTGCTTAAGTGTTAATTATAAATAAAGAATATATTAGAATAGCTAAGGCTAAAGACTAAATCTCTAGAAAGAATCTCTAATAGGAAATAATTAAGAAATGATTTTAATATAAAAAATATTTATATATATCTGATAATAAAAACTTGAGAGTTTATTTATTAAATAAGATTTACTATTAGTTGTTTACTGCTTATCCAAATTAAATAAAGATGCAGAAATTAGTAAAAGTATAGTTTTATTAGAAAGTTTAAAATTCTAATATATACTACTATATAAATAATTATAAATTATATAAATAAATAGCAATTTAAAAAAATAAAAAACTAGAATAGTTTTAGTCTCTATTTATTCTGATATAATTGTAGCAATATCTTTTAATAGATTTTATAGAATTATTTCTAAATAAGTATAGACATAATAATAAATATATAGTTATAAATTGTTTTAGTAAAAGGTCTGTATTAATATTCTATTATAAAGATGTTATAATAATTAATATAACTAAGTTATAAATATATTATGTTTATTTCTGAACTAGATTATTAAAGATTATTATATTGAATTACAGAGGATAATTTATTTTAGAGTTCTGGAGAAAGGTCTGCTAGATTTTTTGAATTAAGTTGAAGTTATTAACTGTTTAATATATATAAACTAATAGCTAAACAAAGATTATAAATTAATATTTTTAGTAGTAATTCTATCTATATATAAATTTTATTATAGATAATTAATTAGAGTTTTTATTAATTATAAATTTTATAGCAGTTTTATTAATCTAAAAATTAATTAGAATATTTTTATTTAAAATAGAAAAAAAATATTAATTTTATATATTATTTAATTGATTAAAGCTAATATTAATATAGAAATTTATATTTAATAAAAAAGAAGTATAAATATAAATAAAATATTTATAAAAGATTTAAAATTAAATAAAAATAAATTTTTTAAAGATTTAAAAATAGTAATATTAGTAGATAAATAAATACTACTGTGAAATTAATTTTAATATTAAGAATAAGGTTTATATTAGTAATAAGAGTTAAAATATAGAATGTTTTAATAGAAAATTAGATTATTAATCAGTTAAACTATATATAATTATATATAAAATTAATAATATTTTTAAACTAGACTTATTTAAAAGAATCTATGTGCATTGAATCTTTTTATCTGATAAACTGCAGTATGCTGTGTTAACTGAACTTTTAAAAGGCTAACTAAAAGATAAAGTATTTATAATAACTATAAATAAATAATTAGAGTAAGAGATAAAAAAGATTCTAAATATTTAATTATAATAAAGAAAGCTATATTACTGAGTTAATTAATATAACTTTAACTCTAATTTTATATAATATTTTATTTAAAATTTTATAAATATAGTATTAATATTAAAAAAGTTTTATAATAATTATTTTAATAAACTAGGTCTACTATAATATTTTGCTAAATAGATTAAAATAGTAAAAAAAAATATATTTATAAAGAAATATAATAATAATAATCTATTAATAATATTATTTAAGAGTAAGCATTTTTAAAGAAAAAAATAATATAATAGTTATACTATAATTAACTAATATAATAAATTAGCTAGATTAATTATAATTGATGGATTAATTAGATATAATTAATAGAATTAATCTGCTATAGTTAACTAGTATAATGATTTTATATAAAATATATAGAAATATTATCTGATTAAAAAATAATAAAGTATATAAGATTGATTATTTATCTGGTAGTGTTTAATTGAGTAATTGGGAGATGGCTATAAAGATTTTATAACTATTAGTTAGTTTGATTTTCCTTCTTTCTCTCCTCATGCTTGATATTTCGTTGAATGTACCCTAGGTAGTAAGAATAGACTACGTGCAGGCCGACCGTCACATCATTTTTATTCATAATTATAGAGATTAATAGTAGTAGTGGCAGCTTAGGCTCTTTATCCTTTAAGATAAAAAGTAAATATATCTTCTATTAAGTGTCACTTATATTATTGAATCATTGATGCTTGGCCTTACTTATTAATAAAATTAATTAGATATATTAAGCCTAGAGTAAGTGTTCTAGATCACTTAGTTAATTATATTAAAATATAATCTAAGATTTAATAGAAACACTCTAACTAACAAATATTATATTCTCTATTAATCTATTTTCAGATAGGACTAGTTCTTTATTCATAGATAATATAGATTTAAATAATCTTTTTTAGTGTTTAAAGACTTTAACTAGATCTCTTAATATTACAGGATTTATTAGAATTATTACTATTCTCTACAGTACTGTTATAACTATAATTAATCTTTATAATAATTTAAAACTGTTAATCTCAGTACTTACTGATTTTTAATACTTAAAATAATTAAAAATCTGGTGATAAAGTTTTTAATTTATAATTATAATTTTAGCTTATATAAACTTTTTCTATTAATATTTGTATATAATACTAATTATTTTATAAAAACTACTATAATTAATATATTTAATAATTATTTTTTTATTATACAACCCAAGGTATTTCCAGATTAGATAACCCTAGATATAGATTCTATAAATAAATATTTTATTTAAACACTAAGCAAGAATATATCTATATTTTTAATACTTTTAACACTATTTATATCTACTCTTTTAATAATAAAGCCTATTAATATAAACCTTTATCTATCAAATTATTTCTTTAATAATAATTTAATTAATAATAAAAGAATTAGTAAATTTAATTATTAATAAGCTTTTATATCTTTAAGACTTAATTAATTAGTCTAAATAAATAATTTTAAAATTTTTTCTCTTTTTATTACTCCAGATATATTAGTTCTTAATTATTAATCTTTATTTAATACTTTTTATCACTCTAAAGTTATCCAGCTTTATAAATTAATTTAATATTTTATTAATAATTATATCCTAGATAAGAATATAGATCTAGATATTACTATTAAATATTTTTATTTACTATACTTTATATATACAGAGAATCTCTATTGCTGCTACTAAAAAAATCTACAGATTAATATTTTTAAAAAAAAACTAATATACAGTAATAAAAATATAGACTATAATTATAAAATTAAAATTTAATTATATAACTGTAACCTAAATTTATTCAGCTTTTTAGATAATATTTTTAATTTTAAATTTATAAAACTTAATATAGACAGTCTTATTCTAAATTTTAATTATTATTTTATAATTTATACTCAGCTTAACTTAGATAATGTCCAGAATAATAGAACTAGTCTTTTAAGACTTAAATACTAATATATTTTATAAAACTTACTACTATTCTTAGACTTAAAAGTTATATTAAATAAACACAGAATTAATAGAAATCATATTACTGATTTTCTTATTTACTAATTTTTTACAAATAATAATAATATTATATTAAATTTATTCTAAAAATTTTTAAAACCCAGCCAGTTTTCTTACAGCATTTTTATTATTTTTACTAGCAGCTAGAAAAATTTTAATTATTTTATATATATACTTTATAAAATCCTAGATATACTAATTATCTAAAATTCTATTTAGATACTTATTAATATAGCTTATAACCTAACAAGTTATAACAGTCAAATTGTGCATATTAACAGTCTATTTAAATTATTTTAATTCTTACTAACATGTTAATTCTGCTGTAGCTATAATTAAAACTAAAATAGATTTTTCTATTACAGAAGATATTAGATTAGTATCTTTACTATTCTATACTATTACTATAATCTTATGTACTAAGAGTAGGCTTAATTAATAGTGCTTAACATTAACAATAATTAATCCGATTCTTGAGGCTGTACAGCCCGGATTGAGTATATAATTTCAAAAAGAAGATTCGCAAAGAAAGAGATGTGTCGAATTAATATATAATTTTATTATACTTATTTTTTTATAGTTTTTAGACTGCAATAATTATAATTTAAAACATCTTAAAGTCTTTTAAAAATAAAATTATAACTATATTTTTTATTTTATATATATTATATTAAAGAATATAGAGATTTTATATTAGATATATAACTTATTTTTAAAAGATTCTATTTTATTTATATTAATAATTATTATATAGAAAAAATTATCAGATTTAAGATTTTTTAAAAATAATAATAGCTTTTTATTTAAAAATAAAACAATCTTAGGTTTATTTTTATTAAATTAAGCTAATAAATAGCTGATTTTAAATAATTAAATATCTATATTAATCTTCTCAAAATTAATCTTATTATAAAAAATTATATTATTTTTATTTATAGTTATTAAGATTAGTAGTAGTAATAACAGCTTAAACTCTCTATTCTTTAGAATAAAGAATAAATATATTTTTTATCAAATATTATTTATATTATTAAATTATTAATATTTAATTTTATTTATTGATGGAGTTAATTAAATATATCAAGCTTAGAATAAATATTCCAGATTATTTTATTAATTTTATTAAAAAATAGTTTAAAATCTAATAAAGATACTCTAGCTAGCAAATATTATATTCTCTATTAATTTATTTTTAAGCAGGACTAGTTCTTTATTAATAAATAATATAGATTTAGATAATTTTTTTTAATATTTAGAGGCTTTAACTAAGTTCTTTAATATTATAAAATTTATTAAAATTATTATTATTCTCTGCAGTACTATTATAGCTATAATTAATTTTTATAATAATTTAAAGCTATTAGTCTTAGTGCTTGTTAGTTTCTGGTACTTAAAATAATTAAAAATCTAATAATAAGATTTTTAATTTATAATTATAATTTTAGTTACCGCACCCGAGAACCCGAGAAAGGCTAAGTAATTACTCTCGGATCTATAAAGGTTTATGCTTTACCACCATTTTTGAAGGTGAAGCAAACGATTTCCGGAGTTTGTCAATACGAAGTAACCATGATTGATCCAGTCCGCAAGAAGAAAACAAGTGGAAACAATTGATTGAAATAGAAAATCAGTTATATGTATGTACGAGGCAGGTTCAATTTAACAA
Organism: Eurotiales sp. R13A2; assembly: GCA_023625935.1. NCBI lineage: Eukaryota > Fungi > Ascomycota > Eurotiomycetes > Eurotiales > Eurotiales sp. R13A2. The sequence continues at coordinate 11,007 of JAMAFV010000024.1, forward strand.
GGAATTAGTACTAGGGGTATTTCGTGGCGATCAATGGCAATATACCTTTACATCAACAAACATCTTGAGGTCATTATGCGGCGTATTGATACTCCCAAGGCCGAGACGACAATCACAAGCCAACCTAGAGCGCACCACTTAATGTACTAGACATCCGAGTATGTCGAGCATGGCCAGGTAGTAATGAAAGGTAATTCTGGTAAATTTTTGTGCGGAAAATAGCCTTATAAAGATGCTTCATAAACCTCATTTTGCATGAATCTGCTTCATCTAGGCGTTAGCGTAACAACCAGAGGGTCTCTCGGGACTGCAGCCACCCATTCCTTTCTTGGTGGAAGAAACACAGAAATCCATCTATCTTTTGTTCCAGCCTGACTCGTGTACTCACGTTGAGTTTCAAGTTGTCCCGCTACATGAATGCGATAATTCCTGACGAGTTGTGACAAAGCGAGGTATAGTTCATAATATGAAAAACTGGCCTGTCAGTACAGTTACGCCCCACACCGTTGAGTGATTGTCAAAAAAACCCACTGAGCTCCAATACATGTATTTGCTCCTCTTGAGAACGGTATATAGAATTTATCTCTTAGCTGGTTCTTACTGTTCTCGGACCCGTCTGGGTTGAGCCATCGATATGGATCAAATTCTTTAGGGTTCGGAAATGCAATCGGGTCTCTCAGGTACCAAATGGGAGAAGAAGAGAGAATTGTCTGAGAATTGGAATATCATCAATCCGGTTGGACGATCAATGCAATATTGGAATAGACTCACTCCTTCAGGAATGAACTTGCCATGGAGTTCCACTCCGCCTTGTGGAACCACTCGGGGTAACATCACTGCAGCAGCTCCGGTCCAACGAATGCCTTCTTTGACGCATGCTCGTAGCCTTGGTATCGCTTCTAGGTCAGACATGGACGTGGGAAACTTGATATCTTGAAGATCTTTATGTAAAAGTTCTTGGAACTGAAGGTTATGGCCAAGCGCCCAAAGAATATGTGCAAGAGTTGCAGAAGTGGTATCCGTTCCTGGGCCCAGGTTCTCCTTGGCCTCTGATAGTGCTGTCTTTACAGGCAGACCGGATCGTGTCAACGTATGTATCAAATTAGGGTTGTATGGACTTTTTTCAAGGAGTGCACTCGTCCAAGACTTTTCTGCCCACTGTGAGTTCGCATTAGCTGATTGTATCCAGTGATATTGATGTTTTCATGCAACAAATCAGGTCACTAACGTTACGAAAGTCTTCGGTATGCCGGCTGTCTAGAAATTGGAATCCCGTAGTTCTTTTGAGAATAGAGCTGAACGAGTTGAGCATATTGAACAACCCAGGAAAGTTAGTCAACTGTTAGAGAATGTTAGCACTAGACACTCCAATATTCATTATATGGCACAGCTTGCGAGACTCACGAGTGGCATCCACGTTGATAATTCATCATTTGCAGAGACCATGTCCAGGTCATTTCTATCGCACCACGCTTCAATAGCACCAATAGCTTTACCGAAGCTGAATTCGGCTAAGTTCGGTCAGTCATATCTTATCTGAATACAAGTGTTCCATCGTTAGACTCTTACAGACAATGTCTGCCTCAAGCGCTCTACAAGCAGGCATCAAATCGACTTGGGAGCAATGTGCACTTATGCTTTGGATCCAATGTGCTACATGGTTGGTCATCAATCCTTCAAGATTGGATATCTTGCTTCGGCTATAAAGCTGACCCATAAGTCGACGTCTCTTGGAATGCTCACTTAGGTCACTAGATACCCCGGAGTCTTAACATCAGTTCCTTTGAGTCGCAAATAAGAGGAAGAGTTCTGACATGAGCGAAAAAAGTGCAGGATGCTTATCTTGCACAAAGCCTCCATAGGCTTTAGGGTCCTTTGTGAATTTGCTTCCGGCTCCGTGAACTGTCTCATAGATGCTCATGGAATAGTATGAGATTTCGTTGGGTGATATACGAATCAGAGGTCCTTTTTGGGTAAGTAAGGCGTTTTTTAAAGTAACAATAACATCTGAATGACTATTGCGTACCGAGCTCTTCATGAAGAACCGGAAGATCCTGTGTTATAGAGCCCCGGAACTCGCGAGGAAAAGCCCATAAGTTTCGCGAGTATGCCGCCAAGGGCCCAGCAACTGGGATGTCTGCTAAAGGGGATAACCTTGCACGATTTATCCTCTTAAACCCGTCAGAAAGCTATGTAAGCGTACATAGAGTGGAAATTGTTGAGCTCACCCACAATAAGCGAGCGAGAAAGAAGGCAGCAGCCAGTGCAAAGGGATAATTCAACGCCATCATCGTTTATTGTGTCTGTTCGACTCGCTAAAAGTAATAAGGAGGATAACTGGCTTTAGTAGAGAGCAATAATTTTCACCTTATCCTCCGCATGATCTCCACATGAACCTCTATTTTCTTATCTAGTAGGTATCACGCCATATACCGTCGAGACCACTCACGACCTCCGACCATTCCTTCTTTGTGGGCCAAATGACAAAGTGGATTTTTCGACGCACACATTTCCTCTCAGTCTGCTAGTATATGGCCAGTTTGAGTTTGAGCGCACGTGAGTAGCGCCACGGATTTTACATTACGGATAATACGTACAGTTGTGGTATTGTGCTGTCTTGCCAAGGTTGGAGGAGGAGGACAAGACAGCGAGGTAATATTAATGTCCGTGTTGTCGCTGATCGTGTTCATCGTGTTCGTGTCGGATTATTATATAGAATCTAAGAGAACTCGCCAATACTGCCTTATGTACGAAGAGACTGCGGCCTTTACTTGCACACTGTGTCTCGCCGTTGTTTTATGAAAATCGCAATATACTGTATGTCGACCTGCACCCACTTAGGGCTTTCGAAATGTTGTGGAGCTGTCTTTGTTCCGCACGGGGGTTTTGCCTCTTCGGAGACTAAATCCACGCTACATCGATGGCGACATAGTACGTCAGTATTTCACGATGTAATTGCAGGAAAAAGGGCCGTTTTAATTCCAGTAGTACTGTTTTGAGTATTTTAGTATGCTTTCTGGCATGCACGCACGCATAAAATAGCTGTTTTATAAATACCCATCTCAACCTTCATAAGGTGTATCCAATTATGCGACACCGCTGCTTGAGAATCCCTGGCAGCCCTTACCTTGAACTCACTGCACGTTATTGTCAAAAATGAAGGGCGAAACCAGAGTTCTTCAGGCCGCCCTCAGGGAGGATCAGGATGTTGGAGGCTCCGATGAGAACAAAGCTGACGATGAAGTTTTAGTAAGTCAAGAAACATGGGAGGTATTATGAATTGCAGCTTTCTGACACGACGAATAGCAACGATTGGGCTATAAACCAGTACGTCTTCAACATAAGTAGAAGCTATCAAGCTCTCATCTTATACGTATCCGAACCTAGGTCCTGAAGAGGAGCTACAACTATTTCCACAATTTCGCAACAAATTTCGGTAGGTCGCTCGGGATGTCCGCCTAACCAAATCTCACTTGGCTTAGTATAATAATAATCTTGACCGTTCTAGCCGCTCTTTACTTTATTGGAGGTGTTAGAGTGACATTCTCGACCGGTATTGCTGCAGGCGGCAATTTGGCTTATTGGTACGATTTGCCTGAATATATATGATTGGCCTAACACTAAGAATCGTCTAGGACAAGCTTTTTGGTCACTTGTTTCTTCACATTCATCACTGCTGCTGTGATAGCTGAAATATGCTCGTCTCTACCGCTTGCAGGGTCTATATACCTTTGGGCAGCGGAAGCAGGCGGTCCTCGTTTTGGGCGATTACTCGGCTTCATTGTCGCATGGTGGAGCACCACTGCGTGGACGACTTTTTGCGCTAGTAAGATAACTCATTCGAACCTCTTGATTTCGGGAGAGAGTTATGATCGATTAATTGCTTACGTTGCGCTTAGGCAACACACAGGGGGCCGTCAATTACATGCTTTCGGTATGTCGGGTAGCATAAGCTCACCGTTCGGGCTGATTTGCTCTATTTGGTGCAAATTAAAAAGATTCTGACCGATAAAAATTCTGACAGGAAACCGTCGTTTTTAACCTGAATTTCCCTTCTGATACTAACGATGTCAGATTTCGAGCTGTACAGTGGATTTGCACCGAGCTGATGTTAGCGACTGCTGCGATTTGGAACTTACTTTCCCGTATGTCGAATTCTCTTCAGTGAGGACGAAGATTATTGCAGAGTTCTAACGACTAGCTAGCTCGCTACTTCAAATGGATATTTGCTGCGTCTACCGCATTTGTGCTACTAGATTTTACTCTCAATATGATATGGTTACCCGTTGCAACGAGCCGTACGGTCGGTTTTCGATCAACACATGACGCATTCATGACTACCTACAACGGAACTGGGGCTTCTGAAGGATGGAATTGGTGTCTATCGTACCTGGCAACTGCCGGCGTCTTGATCGGATTCGATGCATCCGGTCATGTTGCGGAAGAAACCAAGAATGCAGCAAAATCCGCAGCTAAAAGCATATTCTGGGGCACCGTTGTAAGCGGAGTTGGAGGTTTTATTGTTGTCATTGTATTCCTGTTCTGCGCGGTGAGTTGTCAATATCCATGATCTATAAGATTGAAATTGCGACCATCTAATAAGATGACGCCAATCAAGCCTGATGCCGACACGTTGTTCTCGTTCGGAGGAAGCCAACCATTTGTTCCATTATATGCTGTTATTCTCGGCGAACGAGGTCATATCATCATGAATTTGGTTTGCATCCTCGCTCTTTGGTTTGTGAGTACCGTTGAAAAAGCCATAGCTTCTAGTTGGGTGTATATTGATCTGATATCACGAAGAATACCGCTATTGCAATCCTAGCCGCATCCCGTCTGGTATTTGCTGTAGCTCGAGATGGTGTGCTGCCATTCTCCAGTTGGACAGCCCGAGTTGTGGATGGACAGCCGCGAAACGCCGTGATTGTAGTTTGGGTTGTTTCTTCAATAATTACATGCACCATTCTACCCTCTTCGGTTGCCTTTACATCTCTCGTTTCAGCAGCCGGTGTACCATCAGCAGCTGCTTATGGATTGATCTCCTTTGGTCGTCTGTTCTTCACTCCCAAAAACTTCCCCAAGCCCGCCTGGAGCTTGGGCCGTCTTAGCAAGCCGTTTCAAGCTATCTCGGTGGTTTGGAATGCCTGGGTGGTTGCGGTTTTGTACTCGCCTTACTTTTTTCCTGTAGAAGCTAGTACGCTCAATTACGCCCCTGTGATTATGGCCATTGTTACGATTTTTGCGCTCATATCATGGTGGATTATTCCCGCGGAAAGTTGGCTTCCGAACAAAAGTATTCAGCATATGCTGCACGCAGATGAGACCGAACAAATTGAGGAATCGGCATAATTGGTCGTCCGCGAAGAATGAACTTTGTCTTTCTTTAGTGCCATTACCTTCAAGAGATAATCACACCATAGATATGGTGTTGGGGGCTAAGGAGCAGGCAATATGCTCGGAAGCTTCTGCGTGAAACTGTGTTTCGACAATAAGCGAGCAGAATTATTCCTCTTAGAATACAGGAAATTCCTTTATTTGACAGCTTGAAATATGTATTACTGCATGCGTTGCACTCAATTTGGTGTCAACTAGTACATAACTAATATGTTGTACAGGAGGTACTACTTTCGTCGGATATCAGTTCCGTCATATCCTGAACCTGGTAATCTGACAGATACTGCATCAGAATTTTCATCAACGCATACCCTAACAGCAATGTAACTCTCAGAACCTCGTACGTCGATATATCAATATCTGTTAAGCTAGAGAATATTGCAAGCCTAGCAACTGGGTTGGCCACTTCTTTAGCCGCAGCGTACTAACAGTGAAAAGTAAGCTTATAAAGTGACTATGGTGTACCTCTACTATGGTGTACCTCATGCAACCCGCGGTATGGTATGATGGGGCCACTTGCCGTCGCATTTGCTTCTTCTTCGGTTCATCCAATATACGGGACAAGACATTGGACGAATTTGGTACTATTCGGATCACGTCCATTTTCGCTCGCAGCTTTACGCATGCCGCTGATAAATTCACTGGCCTGCTTGACGCTTGCTGCTCTCTTTTGCCGTCTGCTTATTTCGTTTCTCAGGATGGCTGCGAGACTCAAGATCTCTGCGGGAAGATATTCTAACTTTTGATTGATATTCTCTCCGTGGTTTTCCAGGAATTGTGAAAGTGAATTTGGTGAGAGGTGATAGGCAAGAATATTGATCATTCCCATGATTATATAGTTTGCTGTCATATGGCGTTCGTGCATGGGCTCGTCTCGGGGTTAATCTACGAGGTGGATGGGAGCTAACCGAGTCAGCTGCAAAGCACAGGTACCTCTCAGATGTATAAACATATCATTACCTTCCTATTCATGTTTATTGTCCCGGTAACTTGGCGTTTATCTAGGTAGACATGGGAAATATTTCCGGGGGTGATACCAATGACCCTACAAGTCATTCTTGTCGGGTTGGCAGCATCAGCGTTCCCCAGAGCTAGGCACGACCTCTAGGTGAATGTTACATTAGGTGATGTTTCCCCGAACAAGACGAGATTTATTAAGCTTTCATGACTTGTTTACAACTTCATTGATGATTTCTCGTTTAAGGTGAACAGTCGGCCCAAGCTTGCTAGTGGCAATGCTGCTGACTATGTTTTTCATCAATTCAGGCACCATGCTGCTGGCGTTGAGTCCGACGCCAACCAGAAGGCCTATTTCCTAACAGCGATTAAAGATGACATGGATGAGCAGCATTGCCAACATCTGCAATAAAGAGTTGAAGGTGTTCATTTACAATCGAGGGTGAGTCTAAGACGCCGAGGACTCTACTTATATGGCCGTGATCTCCATAGCCGCACATAGTCGTGAAGTCAGTAGCCTTCAATATATCCAAATCGTCACATCACCAAGCCCAATCGCGGTAAATTCTTTCATATGGTGGTGTTATGTCAATGGCAAAGATGATCTTAGCTCCGCTCAGGACAAAGTCGGTTCTGATTAGCAAGTGTAGGCAATGAAGCTGTCGTTTACCCGAGCTTCCTCCTATTCTTCACATTCTTTCTCCTTTTAAACGGGAAACCCTTCCCGTAACTCCAGGCATAGCTTCGCCATAGGCCTCCGTTCAGCTTTTAATCTGAGCGTGTTCGCCGCCTTGCGGCCTTTCTGGTTGCCTGAGTAAATCACATCGGTGGTCCATTTTTAACCCCCAGTCCCACTGTGCTGGTGGAAGGTCACGGCCCAATTCCCGCTGAAATCATCGTCCACTGCGGGACGCCCACCACCACTGCCCAGCTAACCTGCTCTTTGCTGCATGCAAAGATCCCAAGAGCACGCGCTCTTACTGGTTTCCATCGCTGAGGGGGCCCCGACTCAAGGGTCGTGTCAGTCTCACGGTAGGCTATATCGATGGCCCTATACCAATCTTGATCCCAATGCGAAGAACAACGCTGCTGAAAGGGCATGTTCACGGATGAGAGAGAGGACATATCGCAGTTCGTGAAGGTGCAAGGATATGGTCACTTTCCACGTGGCAAATGTTTTTTTAATATGAAGTGCTCCCATCTAAACGAGTGGAAGACTGCGCTCAATACGGCATGTACGTCTAGAGGGATTGGGAGATCCGTGGTCATCACACCATAGCTGTTCTCCATATTGCCAGAGACTGATCATCAAAGGCATAAGCGAAGAACAGGAAAGATATAATGAGCTTGAAGAAAGGATCCAATAGCAAATGCTCAAATCTCCGGACGCTGTACGTTTTTGTTGAATAACTTTCTATCCTTTTATTTTGAAATCAATATTCAAGTAAGATCAACGTATGAGCCTGTCGAGTGGAACAAAAAGTCAAAGATATCTGAAGCCACCTCGACGGAGGGCAACGGGCCGCTTTCAAACCCCAAGTTTGAAGGGCTATCGCTGAATCTTTCAGCTTCACAAGTCCCGAGATCTGGCATTGAAACGGTGGCTGGGTCGAAAGATCTGGCCGTGGGGACAGAATCAGCGACAGTAGAGACTTTATGACTGTCGCTGATCACGGAACTAGTGATACTGACAAGTAGATCTGCGAAATCTTCCAGGCCTTTTCCAACGGGTGACATATGAATGAGGGGCGACCCATGCACGGTCTTGGCAAATAGCTGCAGATATGCAACATTTGATCGAGCTTCGGATCGGCGCGGGTTGTCGATCGTATAAACGAATAAGACGAGGGCTGCAATAAGCACGTGGAAATATATTGACCTAAGCCTAATTAGTATTATCCAGAAAGGCCATGAAACATTTGAACATACCAGGATGTCACATAATGCATGATGAGAGACCCATTCCCATATTTGAGCAAGTCAATCGTAGCTCTTGATGCCGAAAGGCATAGCTCCGCACTCAGCTCAGCTTTGTTCAGAGATTCTCGCCTCAGTGCTTCCTCGAGGTCCGGCTCTAGTGATATGCCTAATGACGTGCGATGCAAGCAGATCACTGTGTAGTAGTAGTTCATATGCAGATTCAGCACTGGGTCGATCCTCTTGTCGTCATAATTGTTGTAGTATTCTGGTGTGAGATGTGCAGGAATTCCGTTTTTCCAAACCTCCAACAGACGATCTAGTTCGTTCATCAGGTGTAGTCGCTGATCTGCTGACTTCGTGCGGAACCGAGATGAGTAAAGCCATTTGCACATTTTACTTTGTATCAGAGCCAATTCGACCGAACAGAATAGAAATGACGCATTTTGCGATCCTGAGGGGTTCTGTTCAACATCCGATGTCCTCGGTGGTGGAAGATCAATCCCAATTTCGTCGTCGTCTATCAAGGGGTGTTGTCCAAATCGGATGCACGTCCCCTTGTCCAAGATGTATGCGACCCAGAAGATATCGCGTCTCGCAGTACCTGCTTCAGTAGAGATATGTTCCTGGCGGTGAAAGCCTTTTGCTAGTGCCAGACGTACTGCCACTGATAAGAGCATCGAAGATGTTTTGAAGGACATCATCGAGTTGTAAAGACTGGCCTAGAAAAGAATGTCAACCTAACCTCAGTGACCAGTACTGCCATATAGTAGCTCACCATCGCTGTGATTGATTGGACCGCCAACGTATCCCCTTCGGAGAACATAAGATCAGGAAGGACACTCATAGCATTATCCAGATATCCCCAAGTGGCGCTGGATTTATCTTGAAACAAAATAGGCGATTGTCGCACGGCAGTATATCCAAAGCACAAAATGACATTAAATGCAGCATACCACGAAGCGGATGAAGGGGGAGAGTCAGAATACTGCTTTTCAAAATATGAATTGATGCGAGACCTTTGGAAAAAGGGTAACCACGGACTCAAATTCTCGAAAAAAGCTGTATTGCATATAAAGTCAGTATATGAGACAGTTTTTTGGTCGACGATTGTATCTCAAGTCACTTGCCATTTACGTAAATAATAGCAAGGTGTTTTGGGGGAAGCTCTTGGCGGGGCTGGGAGCTCGTTGCGTGAGGAACATGCGCAAAAGAAAGAGGAGAAGAGCGGAAGAGACTCAGGGTGGCCACAAGTTTCTCCATATTTGAGAGTCCAACTCGCGATGCAAGCCATTCAAACCTGGCAGGGGATAGTATGGTCAACCCTGAGCTCAAGCCTGACGAAGGTAAGCGATCAGAAAAATAGACACACTTCAAATGATAGATGTAACACGAAAGCTCTGTACACACCTATGTACTCAGTCTCGCCGTCCTCTTTCAGAAGATGCAAAGGCCTCTTTTCGTCTAGGCTAGCTTGCTCCTTGATCACATATGCCAGTGATTTGGCAATTGGCGCGGTCTCCAATTCTAGTGGGATATTGCCAAGCACTGATTCCATACGAGCGATGCGTTCTTCTATAGAAATGAGATAATCTGATCTACACCAGGGATCCATATGAGTACAAAACAAACTCGTCTTTTAGCTTGTTACACTGACCTTGCAATTGTTTTGGCCCTGGCTTTGCTTGTTGAAGGGACGCACTCGTGGTTACGGTATCTACATGACGAACAGGGATGGTAATCATCTCTGAGGTCGCACTTGATCTAAAACACGGCTTAGCAGCGTGAACAATTTTTATCTTCATGAGCCACGTTGGAAGCTAGACCTTCAGCCTCCGACATCTTTCACAGGCCGCCGACAGGCGTGCGGCGCGCCGTGATGATCCTGACCTTTCCATGAGGGCGCACGGATGGGATCGAGCGGTGGAAGTTCAAAATGAGAAGCAAACATTTAATCACTGACAATTCGAGATCACAAGCAGCAAACACAATTTTGGCCAAGCCGGGGCAGTTGATCGTGCTGCGTATACTATAAGATTACGCCGACGGGAGCAAATGGGATGATGACCCGTCAGAGGCTCGACCGTAGATCTCGCGTGCGGCAGGCACTAAAATCTAGATTATGTAATGGTTGTACGATCACATGATCCGTGGAGCATTTTTATCTCCTAAGTCCGTTGGGAGTAAGCAGTCTACGACTCTACGATCCTGTTAGGAGATTTATTTGAAGATTATGAAATACCCAATTTTTATGGTCTGAAAATCCTCAGTTTGTTATTGGATGAAAGGTTGGAAAAAGAAACTGCGACCGCCATCATGCAAGGGGGTTGACCAAAAGAAATAGGCCTACCTTTAAATTGTGCAGAAACTTTTCTAGAACTTCAAAATATCCTTTCCCATGCCTTCTCCTTTAAGAAAGGCAACGAATTCCTCGGCACTGCTCTCAATGCCTTCAATAACAAAGGAGCGAGGCTTGAGACTTCCGTCTTTGATCAACTGTGACACTCGCGTCACAAATTCCTCCTTGTAGGGACCACTGAAAGTAGAGTCCAGGACAGTGAATCCTCGGATCGTGAGGCGTTTGTGCAGAACATTGTGGAAGTTCTTGATAGTATATGAGTCGCCGTTGTAAGTTGAAAGAAGACCACAAGAGATCACACGGCCAAGGTCTCTCATGTTACCAAGAGCAGCGTCAAGAATCTCTCCGCCGACGTTATCGAAATAGATACCAATGCCTTCAGTAGCAAGCCGCCGCTTCCTCCGTCTTGTGGTTGAAGCCTCCGTCAAAATACAAGTCGGTGAGCGGGCTCTTCACCTTGGCATCAGAAACAACGCTGCCAATGACTTTCAGACCCTCACGATTTGCAAGCTGGCCCACAAGCTGACCAATCGCACCGCTCGCAGAGGAGATAAAAACAGTCTCGCCCTTCTTGGGCTTGCCGATCTCATAGGGTGCGGAGTATGCTGCGAGACCAACCAAATCCAAGAGCCCCACGAAAAGAATCAGATCCTGAAGTCCTAGAGCATTCTCTAGCTGTCTGATAGAACTGATATTCTCTTCACCCAGGGCAATGTACCTCTAGATAGGGAGAGATCCAAGCACCTCATCACCTTCCTTCCACGCCGGGTTGTTTGAACGGATGACTTTGGCGGCCACAAATGTATCAATGGGCTGGTTCACGGGGAAGGGTGGTACCAGTGGGTTGCGACCAGTATCGGCCATGCGTACTCGAAGGATGGGATCGAAGCTTGCGAAGAGCCGATTGCAGCACAACCCCATTCTCGGGAGTAGCCACACTGGAATCGTACTTGACTTCTTCAACTTGGAGATGCGTTCCTGGGATTGGCGCGCCCTCGGCGAATGCCTTGAAGAGTCAAGACAAGGGCCTTGTATGTCGCGGTCATTCTTGTAAGTCTGGTGGAGAACGGATTTGCTTTTCTCCATCTATCGATCGACAAGGCACTTCAAAACATAGATAGAGCCAGCCTTGAAAAAGCATCCAATGGCGGCGGCGCTTCGTGCCATCACCACTACTACGTAGCGAGAACTTCTGAGCTCCACTCGCTTTGTTTTCTTGATCAATTTAGCTCAAGTCCGCTATCCCCGAGGCTGACAAATCTCGTGGAGAGCGATCCATTAGGAGTTATTTGCCGGGAGACCGGAAACCCAAGTTCTTCCAAGCAACCACGGCTAAACGGCTCGACGTCAAGCCCAAACTCTCGCGGCCGGTAATTTTGCAGGTGAATTGGCTGCGTACGCGGGGTGTAATACCGGGTCACGTCCTGATCTCCGACCGATGCCCCACAAAGCATAACGAACAAGGGTCTGATTGGCTGGAAAATCTGGGCTTGTTTCTTAGCCCTAAAGACCTGCTTTGCTCTTTAAAAAGCCCCCTGGCAAGCAACATTCTCCTGTCCTCTGGTCCATTTCGACTGCCAGAAGCATCATGAGCAGTCAAGCGCCGTCCATCGACCCGTCAACGGACGAGGAGAAAGGCAAAGAGCCAGTTCTTCCCGGCCAAGACAAACTATCAGACTTGGCAAATGGAATAGTCGGTTGGGATAGCTTAGAAGACCCTCAAAACCCTCAGTAGGAACTTCTCGAATAGACATATCACGATTTCAGGTCTAACTCAACCTTCAGGAATTTCCCAAGCAGCCGTAAATGGCTTCTACTAGGCCTGGTGAGCCTCGTCTCGTTTCTAAGGTACGTACGGCCATTGTTCACACGACGTTACAAGCCACAAACTCTAACAGATGCCGTGATTTAGTCCCTTGGCGTCCTCTATTCCCGCTCCGGGAATAGAATATGCAGACGAGACTTTCAATGTCAGTTCTACAATTTTAAGTGCTCTGGCAATCAGCATCTTTGTTTTAGGCTTCGCGGTACGTATATGCGAGAGCCCGTCCCTGCTATTTCTTGGGAGAAAAGAAAAGAAATCTTACTAAAACATAATAGATTGGCCCTCTCATACTATCTCCGCTGAGTGAAATCTTCGGGCGTCAACCTGTCCTGAACTGCTCCAACTTTGTCTTTACAGCATTTCAAATAGGGTGTGCTCTAGCCCCAAACATGGCCAGTCTCATCGTCTTCCGGTTCTTAGCCGGTACGGGGGGTTCTGCATGCTTGACTGTCGGCGGTGGGATGATCTCTGATCTCTTTCCCTTGCAGCAGCGAGGAAAAGCCAACGCGATGTTTACACTCGGTGTATTATTTGGACCTGTTATTGGCCCTCTTATCGGCGGATTTATTGCACAGCGCGCGGGCTGGAGATGGGTCTATTGGATCTTGCTCATAGCCTGCGGTCTCGTAAGTGCCACTAATCTCATCATGAGCCAGGAGACAAATCCCTCGGTATTACTTCGTCGGAAGACCCAGCGGCTCCAGAAAGAACAAGAACGCAATGAGCTACGAAGTGTCTATGAGCTCAAAGACGGAGCTGCGAGCCCAACTTCTCTGATCATCCAGAGTATGACCAGACCAATCAGGATGCTTGCCGGATCGCCGATACTCTTGCTCCTCGCGCTATATATGTCCTTCATATTTGGACTTTTATATCTTCTTTTTACCACCATCTCATCAGTTTTTATCGACAACTACGGCTGGCCCGTAGACTTGTGTGGTCTTGCATACCTAGGCATCGGTCTTGGGTTTTTCCTCGGCATCACTGTCGTTGCCAAAACCTCAGACAAGACAGTTATCCGCTTGACAAAGGCCAACCAAGGTGTCTTTGAGCCAGAAATGCGCCTTGCGAGCAGCCTGTACTTTGCTTTATTCATACCTATCAGCTTTTTCTGGTACGGGTGGTCGGCAGACAAGCAGGTACACTGGATTGTTCCTATCATCGGTCTGCTTCCGTTCGGCTTCGGTATGATGGGGATTTTTGCGCCCATCCAGACCTATTTTATCGATGTGTCCGGGCAATATGCTGCATCCGCTGTGGCTGGATTGACCGCACTGAGATGTCTTTTTGGTGCGTTCCTACCGCTAGCAGGCCCCTCCATGTATGACTCGCTGGGATTAGGCTGGGGAAACTCCCTGCTAGGCTTTATTGCTCTCGGTCTGATGCCGGTGCCGGCTTTGATTTATCGATTCGGTGGTGCGCTACGGAGAAAGCACCCTATCAAACTCGGATAGCCAAGGCAACCCGGTGTCAATTTAGACGTGTATTTGCAGGTAGCCCAAAGCTGGATATAAAGGGCGCCCAAAAAATTGTCTCCGCTATTAAGACTGAAACAACTAATGTATAGAGAATAGATCTGAGTTTGGATTTCTGGCAGATAAATGGTGCGCGAAAAGATGTTTTTTTTTTTTTTTCTTTTTTGCATATTTCATAGAATAGAGATGTATTATAGCATTGCAACTTTTATTGGGTTTATTTGAAGCTTACTTTTTAAATAGATTATGGGTTAATATAACATCTAAAAACTATCCTAGTAACAAAGAAACCCGCTTAAAATTCTTACATTAGCTAGCAAAATCAAATGCTAAGAATTATCGCCTGCCTTCTCACCATTTCAGAGGAACTCAGGAACCATCGGAGTTGGTTGGAGCAAGCCAGAGTCAAAAAATGATAGATTTATAGTATATATTCCTTCAAAGCACTGGGCGTTGGCATGGCAAAATCTTACCAGGAAGAGTTGTGCAGAACGTATACTAAATCTTCACGTTCTTCCACCTTTATACTTGAAGTTTATTCTAGAGAAAGCAGAAAAACCTGTGAGATGAGACATTAAAAGAGCTATCTGTTTGAAAGTCTCTTTTCTAGTACTGAAACTGTCTCTGAAAAGTACCGGGTGTTCTACATCACTAATCACATCTTGTAATATAGACTAGATGAACGTTCTAGTGATAACAGATTAGTACTTACTTTGCTAGATCATTAGGTGGCTTGAGCTTGCGGGGCATCTTTATTGAATGGCCATTGGATGAGACTTTAACAACGTATACATGGTTTGGAAAATGTCTGGCTATGCCTCCGGGCCGAACCGAGTTCTCCCCGACCAACCAATCAGATAACGGCTTCCAATTATATCACTTCCTGTCTGCAGATTTTCTTAATATAAGTTAGGTAAAATAAGTTAAATTGTGATCACCGTGTTCACATGCTTATGTCAGCCATACATCCATGTCCTCTTGCTTCCGCCCGCGTGTAAGTAAGGGCGTGGCATCTGCCGGGGTATCCTGCAAGTAGTCTGGTAACATGAGGGAACATGAAGTAAAATGCTGAAGACCCCAGCCGCGGGAATATAGGTTACACTATTTCCCCAGACACGAAATAATATGACATCCCCACAGGATTCCGCAATCCTTCACGGAACTTCCGATCAACTATACCTGTATTCTGTAACACTCCAGCCAATAAAGCTCCTTATACCCCACAAACTCACTACTTACCAAGTAAATAACGCGGAGTTCCCCACGGTATCACGGAAACCTCCACGGGGACTCCGATCGAACGCCATTTCATGACTAAAGCTTGTCTGGCGTCATATATCCACCTAGGAGCCGGTGCCATGGGTTAGATCAGGACATAAATTAGGCACGTACCCCTACTAGCAATCCTAAGAAAGCCGGATGTTCCCCTCCTGACAAACATGAAGGCCTTTTTAAGCGGTTGTCTCGCATCGTTTTTAGTCCTTGCCTCAGCCACTGACTTCAGTGATGTGCTGCAAGTAAAGACTACTGGTGGAACAGGTAAATCTTCGTCTATTGAAATTGAAACAGACTTTGACGGAATCTACAGTTCTTGGATTCATCAATGGGACTACTCCCAATGTTCGCCAATTTCTGAGTATTCCGTATGCCCAGCCCCCGGTGGGAGAGTTGCGGTGGATGCCGCCACAACCTGTGAATGGCACTAACCAACTTATCGACACCACACGATTCGGTCCGTCGTGCCCCCAGCAGGCAACCAGCGGTTCTACCATTGCGACTGTCGACGTGCCGCTTGAGCTGCTGCAAGGGACGTTCGACGAAGACTGCCTGACACTAGCGATCTGGGCGCCAGTCGAGTCACAGGACAAGTCACTACCTGTTTACCTCTGGGTTTTTGGAGGTGGATATGAAAACGGTGGCATTCATACACCAACGCAGGAAGCGGCTCACTGGGTGGAGCGCACTGGCAGCCACATTGTTGTGGCCATGAACTACCGAACCAACATCTTCGGCTTCCCTGGGGCTCCAGGGCTTGAAGACCAGAACCTAGGCGTTCTTGACACACGAGCGGCGGTGCTCTGGGCCCGCGACAATATCGAGGCTTTTGGCGGTGATCCGGAACGCATGGTGCTCTGGGGCCAAAGCTCTGGTGGTGGTCAAGTTGACATTCTGAATTTTGCCTTCCCGGACGACCCTATCGTATCTGGATTTATTGCCGATTCGGGTTCAGTTTTCCTCTACAACCAAAAGGACGATCTGACGTACTCAAACTTTACCGTCGTGGCCGACTACTTTAACTGCTCCAACGAAGCCAACAGTCAGGAGGAACTTGACTGTTTGCGTAAAGTTCCGTACCAAGCCATCGAAGACTTCATAGGAAATTACACAGGAGGCACACTGAACTTCGTCCCATTCGTCGACGATAAGATCATCTTCGCGAACTGGTCTGATCGATACGCGCTGGGCGCCCTCTCTGACCGACCCGCCATCTTCGGCAGTAACTTGCTGGAGGGAAATCAAATCACTTCTTACCCAGATCCGCCCAACTCCGCGCCTGACTTTAACGCATCCGAGTATTACACCTTGCATGCGTTCCAGTGCCCTGCAGCACTAACGTCGCAGTACCGCGATGCGCTTGGCCTCGTTACTTTCCGCTACCAGTACCGCGGCAACTTCAGCGATGTCTCACCGCGGTGGTGGGAGGGCGCCTACCACGGCTCCGAGCTGCCGATGCTCTTCGGCAGCTATGTAGACCTTCCCGGGCCCACGTCGCCGATGGAGGTGCAGACGAGCCAGACTATGCAGGATCTTTGGCTTGCATTTGGTCAGGACCCAGAGCAAGGCGTCATACAGCACGGGTGGCAACCCTACCGGGACGGCTTGATCGAGGTATTTGGCGGTTACAACTCACAAGGTCAGCTGATGGCCATGCAGGCGATTGACAGCCAGAGCATCGACAATGTCTGTGCCGGGTTAATCGACGATGATATCCTGAGCGGGGAGAATCCGTTTTCGAGCTTCGGTTAGCATTCTTATCGACAGGAGAACTCAAATGAAGCATCATGGAATGCCTACTTACCCTGGTTTCTCCATAGTAGTAGTAGTAGTAGTAGTAGTTATAGCCGATAAGCCATCCAATGTCTCGTTGCCAATCTCCAATAGTACGGAACTTGGTTTTTCTCCTCTGCCTTGGTTACAAGAGTGTTTTCATCTGTAATATAAGTGTCGTCTGATTGGCCGATACTCGCTCCGCCAGCTCCCTCACATGTCACCAGGCTATTCCGGGAGTCAACATAACCATGACACACATCCAAGGATATAACCGCTCTCAGAGTCGCACTTCTTGGCTAATGATCTTCAGGAACTATAAAAACCCAGATGGTTCCCGCAAGACTACTACCTTTAGCCAATACAACAGCTTTCCAGCCCCTTTGCTGCATCGCCCGTTTTTCCAGAACTTTCACAACCACTGCTACTACCACCACCGCGGACGTCTCAATGAGTCTCCCATACTTTATTCTGAGCGACGGAAATCCCATTCCTAGGGTCAGAGGCCCCTTGATTAATCTTGCTAGGTATTCTTTTCCCCTTTCGCTGAAGACTTGTACAGCTAGGGTTTGGCACCGGCACCGCTTGGTTCAAAGAAGACCCCAATGAGCCATTCAATGCGAAATTAGTTGAGGTCCTGAAAACCGCTATCCAGACAGGGTTCCGCCATATCGATTGTTCGGACATATATGGGACGGAGGAAGAAGTTGGCGTTGCCATCAAAGAGAGCAGTGTCCCACGTGAGGATCTGTTCATCACGACCAAGGTCTCGGAAGGGCTGTACGATATTCCCGCAGCCATAGACTCCAGCTTGTCGAAACTTCAGTTGGAATATGTAGATCTGTGAGCGACAATCCCATCGTCTTTATTGAGTGTCATCTATGATTGCTAAGACTATGATTGTCTTCGACAGCTATCTCATCCATTCTCCTTATATTGCAAAAGACCCATCTGATCTTGGCCCCGCCTGGCTAGCGATGGAAAAAGTGAGAGCCTCCGGTAAGGCAAAGTCAATTGGGGTTGCTAATCACCAGCGTCCTCATCTGGAAGCGATTTTGAAAGTGGCTTCAATAATCCCAGCCATCAACCAACTAGAATTCCACCCCTATCTCCAGCGATCTCACAACTACCTGCCTTGGATGCGCGAGCAAGGGATCGAAGTGGCTAGCTTTAATGGCCTGACCCCAATAACGAAAGCCAGGCCGGGGCCCCTCGATGAACCGCTAGCAGCGATTGCGGCGAAACATGGTGTGACAGAGAACGCCGTCCTGATAAAGTGGCAGATTGACCAAAACGTTGTGCCAGTTACCACGACCTCTAAAACGAGCCGCCTTTCTGAGTACCTGGCCGCTCTCGACTTGAAGCTGACTGTCGATGAGATCGAGGAAATTACTCAGATTGGGCTCTCTCACCATTTCCGCGCATGGGCTCCAGATCGATTCGATCCTGATGATCGATCCTGAAGGATTGCTATGTCTTGACATGGGAATATGTATGGAGACTAAGGCGGATTCAGTGGAATAGTAGTCCCTGGATGGATTTATAGGGCATTGTAGCTTTACTAGTGATGTTCTTATGATGGTCAAGTAGGGCTGCGAGTATCAGTGCAGGAGGCATATCAATATACTTTTTTTCAATAATCACTCTTTTAGATGATGAAATTGTAGGCGCTTATATACCTGCGTATGGTGGGTAGCAAATTAGGGTCTAGTTTGTCAACCTGATCAATGGAATGCCCGAGGGTAACTCACCCATGAATGTCAAGATTTAGAGACCTACAGATAGCACTGTGAAATCAAAACGCATTCTCTGTTGTTCGTGTAATGTTGCAGTCGAATTAGAAATATTAGTCCTATGAAAAAAAAGGTGTCCAAGGGACTATAGATGGACTATAGATGATATCTTAGGTAAGACATGTATTGAATATTAGTTCTGAATTTCTTTCTTCTCAGACACATATCTTCATATGGGAGGTATCTTGTGTCTCTCTAGATTTCTCTTTATCCTATAATACTTTGTTGGACTAATCGACCAGTGACAGAGATTGCGGTGCACACGAGTGAAGAGACAGAGTCAAGCTGAATCGTAACTGATTCTCCTCATACAGCAAATTCCTCCAATACAGCTTTCATGCAGGCTGCAGCAGTAGCAGCAGCATAATATTGCCAGTTTTTATTCTTATGACTGTCAGCATAATCACACACCCCCTTGATGACAAGAGACGGTAAATTATCCCAAACCCCTGAAGCCTCCATCTCAAATGCGATAAGGTTATGTTGATTGGCAATTTCATCGCGATGTTGCCCGGATTTCATGATCGTATCTCCCGAGCCAACCAAACCGAAATGGATCATGGGTCTTGGGGGATAGCCCTTGGTTGATGCCTCCTGCAGTCGTTTCCGTGGAACAATAAATCCCTTCTGACATCCAAGCTGTTGGCAAGTCAGCGTTCTTGCGTCTTCACATACTGCATTCATTTTTTCTTCACGAGCACCACATAATTTGCACGCTTCTGGGTCCTGATGCTTATGTCGGTATGTCGAGTGAAAGAGTTCGTCCTTATCCATGCCTGGATAACCAGCCCTCTTGGGACCAAGCTTATCTTGTAAGATTCTGAGATTCTGAGAAAGCTTCGACTCAATGCGTTCTCGCCCTCGCATTCCCTTGAGTTTAGCCAAAATCCCCCGGATCTTGGGTCCAACGACCTCTGGTACCGCTTTACTCAGGAATGTGTCGGGAAACCGTCTCCCGAAGTCATATTGTACGATTCCATCACTTATCACAACATCTCCAAGGATGATGTCGTCCCTGTTGTTCATGTGGGATGGAATTCCCCCGCAGACTCCAACCACAAGCGCGAGCTTGATCTCTGGAAAACTTGATCGTATACTAGCAGCTGCCTGGGACGCGGCGCCTTTTCCCGTACCTGCCATATGAATGAGAACGACATTATGGTGCAAGACTTTTCCAAGTGTGTATGTGTTGTCATCCGCGGCTGCTTTGCCATTTTTCTCACCTTCCTCGGCCCAGATCTCGTCGAAAACCTCACTGACAGCGTCTGCTTCCAATGGTAAAGCACAAAAAATAGCGATTGTAAATTTGGAACGATTGACTGGTCTATAATGAGAGGCGTGCCCAACCTCATTGAGTTGTACAGACAGAGAAACTTCTGATGTGGGGATCTCCTGGGTTTCCCAGTCATCTTTGTATGCATGATAGAGCTCACGAAGAGGCAGTACGACTTTCTCGTAGAGAAGTGCTTGTCTGATTTCAAGATCTTTCTCTGGTTTTGACGGATCAATGGGACCGTCTCTAAATAGTTCGGCGTTGAGGCAATTGCTCACTACCGCTTCATAAGCAGCCCCGAGCGTGTTTCCCAGGTTACTACGGTTTGCCGTGGTCCATGCCCACTCGTAGTAATCGTTGATCGTAGTTTCATCCCAGATGTAATGGGGGTTCTCAGGTCTGAACGGCTGCTTAGCTGCGATTTCAATGAGAATAATACCCAGAGCAAGGATACTCGGATACATATGGAAAAGGTCATCTGCAAGGCAGTAGTCTAGTATTTGGCCTTTGCACTTTTGTAGCTTCGTAGTAAAATATGGGTGGTTTTGGATATGGTTGCGATCACTAATCGTCTCCTTCATCATTTGGATGTTTTCGTGCGTCCATGGATTTGCCGTCCAGTAGGAATTATAGTACTGCCACACAGACCTCGCAATGGTGTATGCTAGTGTTACCTTGACCCTGTTGGAGAGGTGGACAGTCTGTTCCAGCCAGTCTGCAAGAGGAACAGCCGGTAAGGGAAGGAAATTATGCCAAATTGTTCCTTGAACGGCATCGGAGAATTTCATCACGTTGTTCTGGATGTGAAAGTGGATGGGTTTGCTCTTTTCGCTTGCAATCAGCCTGCAAAATTCTCCGAGTTCGACTTTTCGGAGACCGCTTGCAAGAGACGACCTCCTCGACACTAAAGGTGATGGATTTGAACTTTGGACTGCGAATGTCACAGTTCTCTTCTGCAGGGATTTATTTCGTCTACGCATGCGTAACAAGCCGAACGTTAACTAGCTTCACAGGTTTGCGGGAATTTCTCAAACTAACCATACCTAGCAACCAATATTTTCGCTTCTTTCCACTGTACATGGAGGTTGGTTGGATCATATGATGTGAACAATAAATCGAACGAAATATCCGTATCGTACTGCTTATTATGTTCCGGATCTAGTCGCAGTCGCGCGTACTCCAGATGTTGTATGGCACAAGTGCAGGCCGAGTACATTCGGAGTTGGGTATAAAGAGTATTATTGACTTGTGGGGGATACTTAGTATCCTTATCAAATAGATGTATCTGCTCGTCATGCGGGGAATCTGGCGAGTTTGTAGCATGCAGGCAATCCGCAATTAGACGTAGGAGGGAATGGTACTCTGGATTCTGCCGGACGAACTGTGGCAGGCTGTGTTGAATATCGCTAATAAGCGTTTTCTCGGCAACGTTGTTTGAGTCTTTGCACTCCAAGATTCGCTGCAGTGCATCGAACGGCCATTTCTTTCTGGCAGCTTTAGTTTTCGAGACCTAGACAGTTTATTATGTACCAATGGTAAGTTTTGAGGAATTCCCCAGCAGACTGTGAAGACCGACCAGCCACTTCACTTACAGAACAAGCTTTGTTAACGAGCTCTGCAACCTTGACCAGCTTCGCGTTTAGCCCTGGATGGCTTGAGAAGGAGATCTGCTGAGCCAAGATGAAGAGTTCGGCGCCCAGCTGAGCGAATCTGTTGTCCTGCGTTTCCAGGCCGAGGCGGGTTGCTTGTTTGCTGATCCAGGGGAAGACATCCCAGCACAGATCCAGGACATCGTCCATGATGGAAGCGAACGCCTGCCTCGACACCACGACGGAGGGTAATGGAAGAGACGAAACGCCGAGCGAAAGACGAGGCTCGTCAAGTCACGTGGGAAGGCAAGCACTTGAGCGCTGCGGGGTGCACCACGACGTTTACCCCTCGGCGATGCTCCCAGGCCAGGACGCCTCGCGGCCATGTCGGAGCCTTCGACGATTCTTGACGCTGCCACAGTGTGCCGGCATAATTTCAGAGCGGCCACAGCAGTTCCGCGACTCATGCAACAGGAATGGGCGGAGAACAGGCTGGCGGATTTCAACCTGTGGTCTACCGGTGCTGGCGCCTCTGCCTCGGGAAAAGCCTCGCTGGATCATCGGCTTCACGCCAACCCGGAAGCGCATGCTGTGCTGGTCAATCTCCTGTTGATGTTGAGAATTCTCATACAGAAATGTATAGACGGAGGTATGGATGCATGCCGCACGGGATAGAGCTTGTTAGCCCTCTTCGCTCTCTGACGCCGCGCCTTAGGCAGCGAAAATGAGGACACTCCCGAGGAGCTGTTGTCCAGAATGAAGGATGTCGAAGACAGCCTGCACCAGCTCGTTAGACTCACAGTTGCAATCCGGAAAGCCGGCACTCGGTCTCGACTTCGGAAAGCGGACAGCTCATATGATCCAGCCAGTCCCCAGATTCGTTCCTTTCGCCGACACCTTGAATTGCTCCTCTTGGTGCATCCTGACAAGCATGGATGTTCTGAGTCAAGCAAGCAGCAGCTTGACCCAGCACAGCTGACCCAAATTCAATTACGACTCATCGAAGCCAACTTGAGACGGCGGAATCGCTTCCTATACGCCCAGAAACATGCTCAGAAACTGGGAGTGAATTACGCACCCCGCAAAGACCTGCCAAGTGAGGGACCAGTGTTGGCGCAGCCGGCGGCACGCTCAAATATTGGCAATACAACCTCTCTTCCCCAAGTGGTAAATGTACCTACCGAGGATCACCTGCAAGCTCAAAGTACAACAACTGCTACGCGGGTGGACGATCCGATTGTGATTCCGCCCAAGCAGGTGATCAAGTCTGCAACGACGGTCGTTTCTACAACAAGTTCTCGAATCGCCTACCCAAAGCCTCCGCTTATTTTTGACCATCAAATATTTTTCACGTGTCCTTGCTGCTGTCAATCCCTTCCTGCTGCAGTAGGGCGAGGCAACCAGTGGAAGTAAGTCCATCTTCCTAATGAAAAGTGACTCTATCTGACTGCTTCAATTTACTGGACAGGAAGCATCTGATAGGAGATATTTTACCTTACACGTGTATTATCGAGGAATGTCCTCGGATTGACACATTTTATATGACAAAAGAGACTTGGCTAAGTCATATGGACGAAGAACATGGAGGGGTTGAGCAGTGGCTGTGTCATGCATGCTCTCAGAAAAATATCAATGCCACTTTTGTGGATTCTATCAACTTCACCACACACCTTGAAGAGCAGCATAGCAAGGGCATTAAGCCACAGCAAATACCGATGTTGCTCTTAGCATGGCGGCGCAAGGCCCCTCTCACATTTTCCTCTTGTCCACTCTGCAGTTTTGAGAGTGATGATCAAAATGCTTTACTTGACCACACTGCTGAGCACATTCACTCGTTCTCGCTGAGATCATTGCCATGGGGCCCGAGAACAAGTTTAGGAGAAGAAGTGGAAGAGGAAAAAGATCCCTATTTCGGTCAACATCCATATTTTGATGTTGATAGCGGCCGGTCAGAGCTTTCGTGGAATTCATCAGGATTTTTATCTCTGGCCACAGAATCGGGGAGCATCACAGGGTCAGATTTTAAGGAAGCCAATTCTACGCACGACGAGCAACCACAGCTAACGAAGGAATTTCTTGATCAAATACCGCATGGCATTTCAGGACAAAAGGGCGCAAAAGATTGGTTGGAAGTGCTGAGCAGTGAACCAGAGAACTCCAACTCATCATCAATGGCACGGGAGTCGGATTCGCTTACTATGTTCCCTGAATTTACCGAGCTTCCCGTGTCAGAAACCATGGCGGATGAAGGGCTCTCGGGAGGTGGTGTTACAGGGTGGCTTCGCGGGAGGTTTTCTGCTGACGGCGCGAGCAATACAGTTGGCAAAGACACTGTGGTCAAGCTCTCAGGATCCCGTCCAATTGATTCTAAGGTTGTTCAGACGACTACCTCCTCAAGTTCGCCTACAGTAACACCGGCAACAACAATGCTGCTTAATAGAGAGTATTGGATGCGCGATGAGAATGTTAAGAGTTGTTTTCTTTGCGGGGAGCCTTTCTCTGTCTTTCGACGTAGACACCACTGTCGAACTTGCGGTCATATATTTGACTCAAAATGCACAACCATGATGCAGGGAAACGTCTTTGGCAAATCTGGAACTATACGAGTCTGCAAAACCTGTGAGACCATTGTCAACGGCCGTGATGATTCTTCCGAATTCTCGGACAGCGCAGCATCTCCAGTTGATATACATGATTAGATTTACGATACCGCCTAGGTAACATTCCCAGAGGCCTACCAATTGACGAAAGATCGTCTGGGTCTTCCCGTCTGTTAGTCATCTGATGAGGAACGACAATGCTGGATTCCGCTCCAAGACGTGTGGACGAACGCCATTCATGGCTATGATTAGAGCGTGCATTCATTCTCCAGTCAACGCACACTGTCACTCACGTCATTAAAGAGTTTTTGTTGTTAAGAAACGGTGAAAAAAAAAATCGCCTACGGAGTTCATCACTCCGAATGAAAAGGCTGTTGCGGTATATGCAACTTGTTGTATCATACAGTAAAGTTCGACTCGACCTTACACAGACACAAGTTCAAGGGCGTAACACATTGAGCGCTCCCCCAACAAGATGTAAGCTCCCAGTGATAAGAGCTTGCATGCCACCTTGTTGCGTACTTATTTGCTCCGCGAGCCTAACGGCACTCTGAATAGTGGGTTCGGTTGAGACTGTAGCATCAGGATGAATTTCCTTCCAAAGAGTAGAATATATCGCGCAAAGATCTGGAAAAGGTTCTTCGGGCTCTTTCAATGTTTTGTCTAGCGACGTGTTAGTATTTGCTCACGGTAGCTTTCTTCATTTGCTCACCTATCCTCGTCGTTCCATCGTCTCTCTCTTGGTAGGTGGTGAATATGACATGATCTGGTTTCGCGTCGTGATCTGCGAGCGCATTTGCTAGGCATTTCACTAGAGATACGCCATCACGTTCTTCCGAAAAATGGCTAAAGATAAGAACACGATATCTAAATATAACGTTAGCAACAAAAACTGTACAGAAAGCATACACACATACTTTGGTGCAGCTCCAGAATTGACATTTTCTGAAAACCATGCCGCTGCTTGTTCCAGACTCAGCGAATTATGCGCGCCGTCCAAGAACCATTGTGAAAGGCCCGTGTTTATAGTCTCAAATCTTCCAATCCACTTAAAATCCCCGACGCCATGAGATATGTCCTCGACGCTTAGGGTATGGTCAGGGTCCTTGAGCTGTAAAAACCTTGAAGCTACTTGTATGGCCAAAGAGCAATTCAAACGTTGCACCGGGGCACTCAGCACTCTCTTGTTATTGGGAAGAGCGCTGGATGGAGAGACAAATGTCAAGTCTACATTTTTTTCGGCCGCACGTCTCCGTAAGATTTCGCTGGGACCAGGGTCCTGAAGAACGGAAAATGCCGAAGCCCCGGGTTTTAATATCCCTGCTTTATGCCAAGCAATGTCCTCAACTGAAGGCCCCAGTTGTGCAACGTGGTCCATCCCCAAAGATGTAATCGCCGTCACAACGGGCTTTCGCACCACGTTGGTAGCGTCATATTCTCCACCGTGATGTGTCTCAAATATCGCAGCGTCCACCTTTTCCCGAATGAAGGTGTGGAAAGCTAGCAAGGCTAGTAATTGCAAATAACGAGGCTGTCTCGTGATTCCCGTGCTTTTCTCCAGGTCAGGAGACGTCAGCGTCTCCCATACTTCGAAGAAGTACCGCGTGAAGAGATTTTCGGTAATCGGCTGATCATCAATTTGTATTCTTTCTCGAATGCATTGTAAATCCGGCGAAGTGTATAACCCGACGCGCTTTGGAAACCCTGTTCTCAATCCGTGCACACGAAGGAACGACCTGGAAAAGGCGCAGGTACTGCCCTTTCCCTTGGTTCCGGCAACGTGGATTATATTTAAATTGTCGACGTCATTTTCCTGGAGCTGGTAAGAACCACGGCGGTGCTGCTGGAATATGAAGTATGCGTACGGAGTGCCCTAGTGCCTGCAGCCAATCCTTCATTCCAACCAAGCTAGGTACTCCTTTCACCGTTGTATGACCGCTGGGAGTCGTAGAGTCATGGGCCGTCGCGGGTGCCGGCGGTGCTGTTGGCCGGGCTTTCCGCCTGCGCGTCTCGAGGAGTCTCAGGGCATTCTAGGAAATGCCATGGTTAGAACGAGCATGTGAGTAGGGTTTGAGCACTCTACCTCGTAGCTCCGCTTCATTTTGGAGCTGCATACGCATAAGTTAGGCGGAAGCTGGGGGACTTCGGGGACGGACGCGTCAAGGCCGTGCAGGGAACGAACGAGTGGGGAGCGTTCCGCCGCAAGCTTTCTTTGTATGTGGAGCCGATAAGAAGAATGTTTTAGATACGCCCGTTCTTTTAAGTTAACTAACTAATATCCTCTTACAAAATTACATTTTTGTCAGGAAAGTAGTATTCTGTTTTACCTTTAGAGCATTTTTTCTTTTTTTAATTATTATATTCTTTTATGATATAGTGTTCTGTGATATGTTTCGTTGTTCTCCTTATGAAGCTGGAATAGCGTTGCCAGTTGTTTGATTACGTTAAGTTAGTTACCATCCAAAAGTGTTCAAAACACGCCTCATCTCGAAATAGGATCACCGATGGCACTTCTTTTCCTGCTCCAAGACAGCACTCCCCGGTAACACATAGTTATCGTCGGGGGTAGAACCAAAACTTCCAAGGCATTCGAAATGATTAGGTCCAATTTCTCCATCGTTTGATCAAAATATCTCGAGCCCTGGTTGAAATCATCTTCTCCCTCGACGGTAAACACTGGGTCTTGTCCTCTGGGTAAAGACACGGCCATGTCAGGAGATAAGGCGTCATTCACGCTTGGTTCGGTGGTGTTTAGAAGCACGGGTTCGGATGCCATTATATTGTCAATGCAGTTCAGTTCACAACAAAAGTCTGATGCGCACAGTTCTGAGACATTGTGTCGAAGTTCCAGTTCTTTTGACAAGTGGCACACTGTAAGCCGGAGTAGATGCCATTGGTTGAAGAGATAGTAGACTCCTTGAGACTGGTACTTATGTATTTGACGGATTGTCGCCGTTGTTGGAGTGCAAGTAGTCCACTCGCGTGGGATTTGGAATGGCCAGCTTTGGAGTCGTTCAGACAGATGCGTCAAGTCTGCTTGCAAGTGTTCATACGCGCTCCAGCCTTCACTAGCTAGGCGGTGCTGTATAGATAACATCATAAAGCCACAAGCGTCAAGCTCTGTTGCGGGGGTATAACAATCACACAGCTGGCCAACCTTGTCATCTAAAACCCACAAATCCCAATTTTGTCTATCTGGCCTGACACCAGATATTGCAAGGCTGACAGAATTGTGTCGCACAGCGTTGAAAAGAGCTATTGATGTGTTGTCCTGGAAATTCAATCTGCCTCTCCGCCTAATCAAGGCCTCGGCGCCGTCCTGATGGATTTTCAATGTTGCTGTCCTCTGTGCTCGGTGTTTATTATTCCTATTTTGTAAATATTCTCCATGTCCAAGAAGAACAACGGCAGCAAGTGTTTCGGTTTCCACACTTTTGGCTGGGTCTTTGGTGGCGTCTAGGGTACATTGAATGGCTCGAGACATTAATTTACACTGTACCTCGCGGTAGCGTTTGCTCATGTCGTGAAAGCCCATGACCAAAACAGCTAACCAGGATGTAGCCAACGCAAGGGGAGAATCAGATGAGGCTCTTTGAAACAGGGGTTGCAGAAAGTCGAAATGCCCATGGCTGAGTTTGGTATCCTTGTTCTGTATCAGAGTACTCGAGTTGAAAAACATAGCCAATGCCTGTAGCTCTACGCTCTGGGAAAGACATCTAGACATCGAAGGGGACGTTTGTCCAATAGCACAACGTTGTACCTCTGGAGAAGACGGACCTGAAGTGTGCTCCCTTTTACGACGGTTAGTAGAATGCCGGGATACCACAGAGGCGGTCTGGTTCCTAAGAATTGTGTCGAGCTCGTGGCCATATCCTGGACAGCTGAATTTCAACCTTGCACACTGCCAACATGCTGGACGCTTGAGGTCACACTGCCGGACTTGTTAGCTTGAAGTAGATAGATTTCATTGCTGCTACAGTCTTGTCATTGTCCTTGCCTTGATATGCCGCTCTTTGCACCTTTGACAGCCCCTCGCTGGGCCGCGGTAGACCATTCAGAATCAATAACGCTTGCTGAATCGAATCAGCTCATCGCCCTTTTTACTCACACGACGATAATCGTAAAGCTCGGAGTTTAAGTTCCACGCCGTCAGTGTTGCTGCTTCAAAGTCACCGGTATTATCAATCGGCGAGAAAGTCGAATGAGCCATTGGATGCCAGGGATGATCTCATCGCGGGTGGAGCAAGCATCAAACTCTATCTCAGGCATTGCCTAATTGGGTTAGCCTTGCGGCGGCTCGCCCTAACCCTATGCCCCAAGCAACGACGTCGACACAGGATACCTTGGCCAGACTCACGCCCAGGGTGTCGAGTGGAAACAGAAGTTTTCCTAATTGGGCAAGGTAATTATTAAATGCAACAATCGTGGCAATAGGCATCAGCCGATGTGTGCCTCAAAGGATATCGCAAGAATTACCGGAATAGGAAATCCAGTTTTGTTCCCTCGTTTTCATGAGGACACGACAAGAGCGGGAGGATGACTTATATAAGGAGGCTTCATTCCCCCGTTCACGTTGTTGTTTCACAGTCCTCCAAAACGACCATACAATCGAAATGGCAACTTTCAAGTATATCAACAAACTGGAGGACAAGCATGTCCTCGTCTTCGGGGGAACCTCCGGAATAGGCTATGCAGTTGCAGAAGCATTGATCGAACACAAGGCACGCGTGACTATCATTGGATCCAACACCGACCGACTTGCCAATACAGTCAAAAGCCTTCTGACGTCCTACCCGGACACGAAAGATGGCCGGGTCAACACAATCCTTTGTGATCTGTCACAACTCGATGGCTTGGAGGCCCGAATCCGCGAGACTCTCCGAATTGCTTCCGCAGATGGATCGCAAAAGATCGACCACATTGCCTTCACAGCCGGAGATCCACTGAACGTCGCCGGTGGCATTACGGGCACTGACATCGAACTCATCAATACTATCATGGGTGTACGAGCATTTGCGCCTGTTTTGATTGCCAAAGTCATTGCCACCAGTGCATATGTGAATATATCAGCAGCGTCGTCCTTTACTTTTACGTCTGGGACCGCTCACCTTCGTCCCCGCAAGACTTGGCCAATCGTCTCTATGCTGTCCGCGGGGCTCCATGGTCTGGCTAGCGGGTTGGCAGTTGAACTTGCGCCGGTGCGGGTCAACGTGGTTAACCCTGGCTTCTTCCAGACGCGGCTCGCGGCCCGTTTTCCCACCGAAGTTTTGGAAAAGACTAGAGAAGCTATGTTGACGAAGAGACTAGGGCAGCCAGTGGATATTGCAGAGGCGTATCTCTACATCATGAAAGATTCCTCTGCTGATGGGACTTCGATCCTTTCTGATTGTGGTAAAGTTTTAGCAGGATGAGACAGCGGAGCTAGAGATATTCTAGACATGCCGTCGGCTTTGATTATGTCTTGATTGTTTGGTTTGAATTTGTCAATGCGATTGTATCCATTCTACCGATGTTCTTCTCCTGTTTGAGTCGGAGGATTCAGTTAGGTTTTAAGCATTGCCCAATTCGGTAGCAAGAAGCTACAAAGGCTAAAACTATAGTACTCTCATCGGACAATGGACGGCATGAAATTCATATATTGCGCTCAATTTAGTAACGAAGAGACAATCAATACAAGTAAACTCTATCCTTCCAAGTCCATCTATTCATATAAACCATGATGATGATGAAAATGACATACAAACAGTACATGTATGTATGCAAGGAATGGAGAGCCATATTTATTCTATTCAACCAATTTAAGCAACCTTCACGGCGTGATCATCAGCCTGTTCGACAGAGGCAGACGCTGCCGCAGCAGCAGCCATGTCATCACTCTCAGTGCCAGACTTTTCCTGCGAATCGGGAGGGCCGAAGCCATATTGAATAGCGATACGCTCGATCTCCTCGTCAGTGAGATAGGGCAGCTGTTCAGCCGCACGCACATAGCCTATATTCTCCGTGTACGCTTTGGCAAAGATGATATCAATCTCTTCCAGGGAACGTCTTGCGGTCTCTGGGTACCAGAAGTAGATGACTGGCAAGAAGCATGCGTTCACCACGGCGAAGAACAGATATGTACCCCAGCCAATACCGGTAATCATAACAGGGGTGACCATAACAATCAAGAAATTGAAAAGCCAATTCGTGCACGTTGAGAGAGCATTCGCTTTTGCGCGGGTTTTGATGGGCGAGATCTCAGCTGGGTAGAGCCACGGCAAGGGGAGCCAAGTGGCACCGAAGCTGGCAATGTAGGTAAACAGACCGACTGCGGCACCCTTGGCCGTTTCCGGTTTGCCAGGAATCAAGCAAGCAAAAACAAGAACCATTGAAAGTCCTTGTCCCACTGTTCCCCAGAGGAACAGCTTTCGTCGTCCAACGCGCTCAATCAGGAACCAAGAGAATGTGGCGAAGATGGAATAGACGATCATGTTGACTCCGCCCAGAAGCATAGACATGGTATGTGTTTGGCCAATGGACTTTTGGAAAAGGATAGGGAAGTAATATATTACGGCATTGCAGCCGCCGACTTGTTGCATGAACTGTGACGATGCTCCGAGCATCATGCGGCGGAAGTGCTGGGTCTTGCCTCCTGTGAACACGGCGGACAGTGGAGTCGATTTACCCATTTGGCCAGATCTGTACCAAATGTCAGCTCTGTTTTAACACTTTCCTGTTCAAAGAAAAAAAAGCACTTACGCTCGGATGGAGTCCAAGATCAACGTCTTTTGCAACTGGACATCATGGGAATTGACCTCTTCATTCCAAAGCGACGCTATAACCTCTTCTCCCTCCTGGTATCGTTCTTGCGTAAGAAGCCAGCGCGGTGACTCTGGCAAGAACCACATGCCAATAATGATTCCGAGACCAAACACAATCTGAAACGCAATGGGGAAGCGCCACGTTAGGTTATCCGGACCGTACGAGGCACCGAAATCAATCCAATAAGCAATCAAGGTACCAAAGGCAATGATGCCACCTTCGATGCAGATCAACAGACCACGATTCGAAGTCCGAGAACACTCTGCCTGGTAAGTTGGGATGGTGGAAGTGTTGATACCATTACCGACACCAGTGACCATGCGTCCTACAATAAACTGGGCGAGGGGAACATGGCCCGGGTATGCGGTAACCTGGATGACAACGCCGATGATCATTATAGATGCACCCAGCATGACAGACCTGCGACGGCCTAGCCAGTCACCGCAGGCGAGGATGAAGATGGCACCAAAGAGACAGCCTATGCAAGACAGCTGTCAGATAGACCTAGCTAAGTGGTTTAGAGATAGCCTACCAATCTCGTAAAGTGCAGTGACAGTGCCCTGCATGGTGGAGTTGTCTCGTGTGGCTGTAAAGACATTGTTGAATGGAGTTGCGCTAATAATACCACTCATAACACCCTCTGTCGGGTTAATACGTTAGCTGTTGCAGAGGGACGAAATATCGCATATTTCCCGTCTCAGTTCAAAACTCACGGTCATAGCCAAAGAGGAGGAAGCCCAAGGTCGCTATGGTTGAGATCGACCGGGACAGCCTTTTACCGGACATGCCGGCGAATTGGGGAACTGCCATTTTGCTCGGAAGGAAAGACACTTGTTGTCAAACAGAGGGTTATTGAATAAGGGTTTGAAAACTATATATATGTTTATACATATGAAAGCGGGCAGCTCATAAAATGCCCACAATGATTTTTTTCTTTTCCTCAGAGAACCAGCCCTGGGGAAGAGGAAGGTGTAGAATTCGAGCAGACAAGAGACTGGAACAAGCAAGGAAGAGGGGAAAGGCAAATGCAGAGGCAGGCAGGGACGATCTTTCTTTATATATGTACTGGACCATGCATGTATGCAGAGAGCATGTTGATCCCCACAACGAACCAACATCCCACGCTCGTGTCACTTCTAGCGCACCCATTCTCGTGAAATAGAAACAAAAAATTTTCTCACCGAGTAATAATAATTATAACACTCCCCGATAAGAGAATCAGTTGCCCCTCGCGCAGGCAGAGGATGTAACATCTCTCACATGCTGGTGCAGTGGGACCTCAGCCGCAGGCTGCGACTGGCCAGGATACGACGTTCCCTCGACAAGATTAAACTTGACTAGATGACGGAGGAGGCAGAGTGGTTGCCAGGACGAGTAGAGCGCAGTGTCCGTATTGGGGCGTAGCGGTGCATAGTATAGAGTATTTATTGGTGATCTTCGCGCGGGGGTGGGCCGAACAGCCGGCAGCCAACCGCAGCGCTTTCGTGGCCAGGGCCCGCCAGCCATTGCGCACGGCGACTTGCCCGCCTGGGCCTAGCGCTTATAGAGGCTTCCCGTAGCGGGGCTTGCCCTACTCCGTACCTCCAAAAACAACACTCTCATGGCTTTCTTTCCGGCTTGACTTGCCAGTTCTGTCCTTGGTCGAGTCGGGGGTTATCCCGTGTTGGCACGTGAAACTCTTGCACATGTGAAAGCATGTGGCTTCTTCATTCTATGCACTGGGCTTGCCGTGAATAAGAAGGAGGAGAAGGAGGAGGAGGAGGAGGAGGAGGAGGAGGAGGAGGAGGAAATGTGAAACTTATCCTCCCCGGGTTTGACAATTTGAGTAGTCGTCGTTCATCGCTCACCGTATCATGAATCTTATATCATCCACACTCCTTGCCAAATGTTTAAGACTTCACACATCATACACATGGCTATTGCTCCCGTTGACATGCGGGGATGCCTAGGCCCTAATGCCTACGGAGTACATATGTTGTCACCGCCAATGATGGGCATAGTTGGGTTTCCAGCTCCAACAATTTCAGTCCCCCTTCCCCGCTCTCTAGGGCATTGCACTACATTTCCCAACCTTAGTCACTATTTTCGCGAAAGGGTTCCGTCGGAGGGGGTGGGCTGGTTGTTTTTATGTCGTGTCTTTTGTTTCCCGCCTGCCGTAAAACAGTCAACTACGTAGAAAGATTCTTATATAGCGATGACAGACTGTACTACAAGGTATTACTAAACTTAATGATTCAATCACGCGAGCCTTGTGTATAAAAGAGGAAGCAAAATTAATCCCTATCATTCATATACCACAACGCCATAGCCAAAGAGAGGAATATAAATCGGAAATAAAGACATCCGAGTTGAAAGAAAAGGTAAAGAAAATGAAAGGAAAAAAACAGAACAAGAAGTTCGTACACACGTGATATTATGTCATTACATGCCATGACATTGTCAAGCTTGAATAGTCACATTTCGTCGACCAACGGCTTCCTCGATATGGAATCCAAAGACAAGCCTGTACAAATCACGAAGCCATGTATACTGTCCATTCTGGATCATCGACTGCACAGCGCGCGCTACATCCACGGCGCCCGCATGGCCCGGTACGCCCATCACCTTGAATGCAGGATCCGTCGTGACCAGCTTCTTGTACTGTTCCAGCAGTGACACTTGCCACGGCATCGAGCCAAAGGAATCCGAAGATAGAGATTTGCTGAATGAGGAGAGAGTTTGGGAGCCGCCCTTTTGATACCCGGCGTTCATGGCGGCTTTGGTTATAAGGAGTTTCAATCGTTGGATGTTGGAATCCTCGGCGGATGTGACAACTGTATTGGTCGAAGACGTATGCTCTGATGTGCGTGATCGGCCCGACAGCGTCGAGGAAGTAGATGACCATCTTGTTTGGTTGGATTGGAGTTGCGCATGGCCGAGAACGAGGATATTAGGAATTGGCGCCTCGTCTGGGGACACAGTTGCCGTGTCTTCAAAAATGGTAGTCGGTGTCTCCGGGTGCATATGGGGATTCAATTCTTCTTCGTCCTCCTCTTCATCGACCACTGCTGATGATTCCGTGGCCTTCTGCAATGCCTCGCTGAAGCTTATCTGACTTGGCCTTGGAGTGCCTCGGTCAGGTCGAATCTGCGTCCAGCCCTCCCGGAAAAGATCGCAAAGCTCCCAGCAAGCTTGGATGGCAGATCCGAGCAGTTCCTCGTCCGGATTCTTGCCTTCGCGCTTGCTTTGGCGAATGCTGAATAACATCTCGGCCAAGGACCAGCAGGCATGCAGCAGCGAATCTGTCTCTTCTTCTAGGTGCATCCGCTGTTTCATAAGGCGATGACACAAGGTAATATAGAAATCCAGAGTACGCTCTCTAAACACTGGTGGTAGGGTATGATCACTGGCGTTGTATAAGTGGTTGTTGAGTTCGAAGCTGACTCGTAATACAGAATCCGCATCTTCATTCCCTCTAGCACGAACTTCGAATAACGATTGGCAGAAATCTCGGCATAAATCAAGCGTTGGGTCGACTTGCAAAGCATAGTCATCATCTCGTCCTTCGTACAGTTTTCGGCATAGTTTCCAGCATGACTTCCATGCCAGTTCTTGCATGTCTCCTTTGCTCGTAGAGTTGAAGAGCCGTTCGCGATGGTTAGAGCTCAAGTTAGCTAGCGTATTGCAAAAAGTCCAACATTCATCAAGCGCGTTCCACAATGCAGTCGTCTCGTCTTCCCGAGTCTGAATGGCGTTTGAGAGGGAGAATCGCTTTCTGGGTGCGTCTGCCGAGACTGTTACCATTGCTATGGGTGAGGATGACGCTCCTGTCGCTATCGCGGGTGGGTCGGCGTCAAAGCCCTCGGGTATATCTAGACTAGTGTAAGCCTATGACATGAAATAGTTACGAAATACACACCTTCAAGACTTGTGGAATGAGGACGCCGCTCAAGGTCTTCCATTTCCTGGCGCGTCTGCGCGCGAGGAGTTGCTCTATCTGCTGAAAAGTCTTTCAAAGGCGGAATTGTAGTCGTGATTGGAGGCGGCGATGCAGGGCTATTGGCAGCTTTCTAAAAGAGCAAAGCACATAAGTCATGATGCGCACGTCTAGGAGTTACGTTTACGGAATCACTAACCTTATCCGCTGCATCTTGCGCTTTGAGCACAACCGTCTCTTTAAGGAGCCCGTCACCATTAGGCGAATTCGATTGCCCATCTTGTTGGCGATGCACTGGTTGATTAGACACCGTCTTCTGAAAGTATATATTAGCATCTAATCAAGCGTTGCAGTCACGGTTGGGAACTGCTCACTCCAACAAAGTCCCCGAACCCGGCCGGCGCATGAATTACGGATTGCGGAGCATCATCGTCGGATCGCGGCATCGAGGTGACCATCGGGGCAATCGGGGTTTTTATCTAAGGAGAAAAATGAATGGCGGATCAGTAAATTTCCATCATCCATGTTCCGCTTTCATTGCTCCTCATCACTCACAGTGAGCTCAGGCTGGAATGCATTCGGAACTCGCTTGCTGGCTGTGATCGATGGAAGCGGGTTTGATGATATAGTAGGTTCTTGAATCGCCGGCTCATCAACGTCTGTGAAATTGGAGTCTTGATCGTCCGAGGAAGCTTCGGCGTCCATTTCTTGATTTCTATCCATTGCGACGGAGGCAGTTGGAGCACCGTAGGGTATGACGCTGATCCTAAGCGCCAATTAACAGACTGCTCGTATAAAAATATCTCTAGGCAAGGTGAAAGGGATTTAATTACATCGACTGCTCGGTTGTCGTGGATCCTGCGTAGCCCGAGTTCCGGCGATGTACCCGCGAGGGCCCCAGCTTACTCAAGGACGCAGATATCAATGGGGATTTCAAAGTAATCATTGCATGGACGACTGCTCGTAGAGAGGAAACATCAACGATGGCCTTCCCGATCTTGGCAGTGGATGTGACGAGAGTGTTGCTTACCACCGCGCTCTCCTTCTTCTCGCGCTTTTGATTCGAGGACTGGAATAATTCAGAGTAAAGCAACTGGCAAACGCTGGTTGTACAGAGAGCCTTGTGACGATGCTGCAGGACAAGCGTAATGGACCAGTCAATCAATCAATCAATCGCGATGGAAGGCCGGATCAACGCGCATGGTTCTAGGCGCCTTTAATACGACACGGGCTCTCGACGATGCGCCGCAGACAGAGGAAGGAGAAGTGAGCAAGGCAGAGAAAGAGTGAGGGGGCGCGGTGTCAGGCTGTGTTGATGTTATGTCCAGAGAGTCAGTCGTCTGGTTTACGCCGGCATACTTACGGGGCCTGCCTGCTGATCCGAGGTGCATACAGACAAGTCAAGAAGACCACGGACGGACGAACGCAACAGCACGCATGCAATGCAATGCAATGCACGCAGACAGGACAACTGGCGGAAGCTGAGAACGAGAGCGAGAGCGAGAGCGAGACTGAGAGGAGGAGGAGGAGGAGCAGGAGAGGGGGCCGGCCGAGCGAGAGGGCAGGCGCCTGCGCCGTGACAGACGTGCATTAACGTCCCCGCCGGCCAGCAGCAGCAGCAGCCATTGGCCGTCTGTTCCCAAGGCCCTGGGTTAGCTGAGCGCCCAACAGCGCAGCCAAGTCGAGTCGCGGCGGCCCATTGGCCCACGGCCCAGCGCTTTGGCTGTTAAGCGCCCCTAAAATCGCGCCCGCTCTGATTGGCCCGCACGCATAATCTTGCATGTTCTATTCTTATGTGCGTCTGCTCTACGGGGGATCCGGACATGTTTCACGAGGAATAAAAAATAGAAGTCGTCAAAATAGTAGTGTCTGCTAGTCATGGCCTATGTGCATCGTGCAATAAATACCAGACACTGTCTGCACGGATCAGAAGGCGATCGTGCTCTACACGTGTCAACCCAGAAGAATACATAGACAAAAAACGCCTGCGTTGCGACATGTCCAACTCCAAGCCTGGCCAGAAGGCAGAATCCACATACACACATCTTTTTATAACTTTAGCTCTGATCCTTCTCACGACCTCGAAACAAGCGAGTTGATGACGTCCTTGAACAGCGCCGTGGCAGGCGGCAGTGCAAACGGCGGCGCTCGATCGAAAATGCCCCCAAGATTTTGCAATGACAGCGTCGTGTCGGTGGTTGTTTGCGCACTTGTCTTTCCTTCTGCCACCGCGTTCTGGCCGAGACGGCCAAAAATATCACCGAAGCCAGCCGCAGCATGTTCTTCTTCCTGGAATGCAGCCAGAGCCAACCCTCTAGACTTCGTGGGCGCCCCGCCCAATCGCCAGATATTTGCTACTTGATCAATGACAATATAGCCGCCCGCACCTGAGTCAGCCAGCAAAGCAAGTGGGGGTTTCTCCAACACTGTTTCGAACGAGGCCGTCATGGCGGTCGGGCTGTAGACAGCTATGCCATATGTCGTGTTGCGGCCCTGCTCGTTTGCACCGCCAACGGTGCTTGTCACAACCGCAAAGGTGTTTGCGGATGGGTCCGCGGCTAGTGCAATGTATTTATGCGAGGTGCCTTGGCTGGCAATGCCTGGTTTTACAGGAGTTTGGAGCACATCATCAACAATGTTCCATATCGCGAGGGACTGTTCGGACAGAATAACCAGATACCGCCCCAAAAACCCAATGGTGCGTATTTTCTCCAACGTAAAGGCATTGCGGCTGCAATGGACAGTCCACTGCCGGGTATCGATAAGGTGAATGGCATTCTTCATGCACACTGCAACGATGGAGCCATCGTCTGAGAAGCTCACAACGCGGCTCGGGGACTTTTGCTTGCTGGCGTTAGATCCGCTGTATCCAACCAATCTCACAGAGTGCTGGCTCTTCCAAGTGTGCTCCATCAAATCCGAGCGGTTCTGGGTCCTTACAGAGCCACCGTGGCGGACCACAGGCTGCCAGACTCGGAGGGTATCGTCGGCACCAAATGTGACAAACTCGGATCGATCCGGTCGAGCCTTGAGAGCAAGAATCTTGACCGACTCGCCGGACGAGGCCAAGTGAGGCGATTCCACTCGTGTAACCAGTTCCCAGATCTCCCGAGCTTCACTCCAACGCCAAAACTTCAAGAATACTTCGCTGCGAGATGCTTTGTTCAAGA
Organism: Eurotiales sp. R13A2; assembly: GCA_023625935.1. NCBI lineage: Eukaryota > Fungi > Ascomycota > Eurotiomycetes > Eurotiales > Eurotiales sp. R13A2. The sequence goes on from JAMAFV010000024.1 coordinate 49,124, forward strand.
CAATAGGACCTGAAGATGCTTCGACGTCTTTCTGTGGCGCAGTCCAGGAATCGACAGTCGCAAGCCATTCTCCATTCTTGCTGATTTCCATCAGTTCCACATTTGGAGAGAGAATTGGGTTTCCGTCGGGACCTTTGATCAAAACAGTCGCATTCGTCCTTGTAAGAGCCTGTCGAGATATAGAAGACCCACTCTGGATGTTGAATGTTTGCAGGGATGAGAGGTTCCGGGAATCACCACCCGGGATCGCCACCAATAAGCGTTCGGGCAGGAGAGGATGAAGGACAGCGGGATATCGTCCTTCAAGACTGCGAACGGCCGCTCGGTCATTAAGGTCAACCAAAGAAGGTAATTGTAACCCATCAATGGTAGCCACTGAATTCATTTCTGTCGCCGATATCACTGTAATTGATTTGTCCGCAAGCTGGACAGCGTATAAAGCCCCCCCAGGAGAAATTGTGATGCTGCGAATAGGTGACGACAAATGGGGTAGGAAATTTTTACGCCCAGAGTCAAGCTGCCAGAAAACTAAAACGGACTCTTTTCCTCCTGAAATCAAATAGTTTCCTATTTATCATTAGTTTCTGCCCATTCTCTATGTAAAGAAGTGACGTACCATCGTGTGACCACCTAAGCGAAGCGACAGGCTCGCGGTGCCAATGCAGTCGCTGAAGAATGGGAAGGCCAGCATTGCCACCAGACGAATCCACACGATTAATTGAGCTGAGAACATCGTGATAGAGAAGAATGGCACCACTCGTATCACCAATGGCAATGTCAATTGATGCAGCAGTTAAGCCCCCTTCTGCAGTAGCAGGGTGGTTCTCTTGGATGTCCAAAGCGGTAATTTGCTTCACGGGGAGTCGGAACTCCCTCCACACATAATCACCGGATTGTCCCCTTTCGTTCGACGAGGAGCGCAGCGTTCCAATTATTAGATGCTCGCGAGTGCAAGCAACAACGACGTTTCCGTTTTGAGCTACTCTCAATTGGGTTATATAATTTGCATTTTTCAATATCACCACGTCATCTGACTGTTCCCAGTCTGCATTCGCGATGATATCACAGCGCTCACCTTTTGTCGTCTCCTTGACGGCAAAGTATGAGATGCGCTCATCGCCGTCTTGAGCTTTGACGGGAACCATCTCGTACGATACGATGTCGGACAAATCCGAGCGACTTGAGACTTCTTCGGCAGTCTCCCAATTCCATCGTATAAATTTGCCTGACGAGGTTGAGACATACAAATGTTCGGAATCGGATGGCAGAACCCGTAGCCCTGTAACGTGCGAAGCGTCGTGCGTCGTAAGCGTCTTTACTGGTCGGTGCGTCGCCATCGAGTACACCTGGATGGCATCTCCGCGGCTCAAGAAGAGATATCTACTCATGCTCATTAGTGTTTGTTCGATATATTGACTTATTATGGGAAAAATCCAGTGAACGCACTTTTCATCCGTGGAGAATACCGGGTCAATGTCGTAAATATGGCCGCGGAATATGAGATCAAGGGACCAGTCCGAGGGTTTCTTGACTGCTACCTCGCGGTTCTTCGGCGAGGTCTTGGTAGCAGCATTTTTCTTGTGCACAATCTGGGCTTCTTGGTCGGTCTTGATGCGTTTCGGGCGAGAGGGAGAGTCGACTTTGACGTCCGTAGGCCGTTGTCGCTTGCCCGATTTCCCTGAAGGCGACATTTTGCTATAAGAAATATGTGTGTGCACCAAATAAAAGAAACAGAGGGTTTCCTTGGATCAAATCTTTTGATAAAAAAATAGTGGAGATCTCTTCGAGTTTGTACTAGCGCCTTGGCGGGATGCCTGCCAATCAGCGCGGTCCTCTCCTTAGCGCCGCTGCAATTCTGCAAGAACTCTTCTTTCGCGCTCTTCCATTCAACCACCTGCTTCCCAAAGCTCCGACCCAACGAAATATTTCTCAGCTGAGCAGACGAGCCAAGATGATTATTCCCGTCCGCTGCTTCTCGTGTGGCAAGGTATGGCTACTCTTTTATCTATTGAGAAAGGGGCGCGAAAGCAAAACTAATCTTTTTTTCTTCGCGTGGTCTAGGTCGTCGGCGATCTCTGGGAACGATACTTGCAACTCCTCGACGACGGAGTTCCAGATGGGTGAGTTTCTAAGTGATTTGAAGCGTGAACGCGTCTCTGACTAACCGTGGACAGTGATGCGATGGACCAACTGGGTTGCAAACGTTACTGCTGCCGACGAATGGTCATGACACATGTTGACTTGATAGAAAAGCTTTTGCGGTATGTAAAAATCGTGCACCAGTCTGCGCAATCAACGAAGAAAGATCTAATTTGGAGACAGGTACAATTCGTCGGAACGAGAAAAGGCCAAGACACAGGCCTAACCAGGAAGAAGAAAAATTCACGAATCTAACGAACCGAATGTAAAATATGAATGGATAATAAAAAATTTATTTGATTGGCCTATGATACATCACGCCTTCGGACTCAAGCAAATCATCAAGGTTGCTTTTTTCTCGTGCATGTGGTTCAGATATGCATCCAATTCGTCATCCTCTTCGATCATATAGAGTATTTCGCCTCCTCTGTCGTCCTTCTCAATACCGTCGATCCGCGTCACAATAGAATCGGGATATTTCGCTTGAACCATGGCATGCAGCTCCTCCATCGAGGACGAAACCAATTTTCCAATCCAGGTCCTTGATGCAGCATGAAGCTGGCTATCGGGGCTCACGCGGAAATAAACAGGTATTGCAGCAGCACCTTGGAGCAACGTGTCGACAAAGTTGAAGGTTGGGTCGTTATTCTGTTGGAGAGCGCGGGCAAGGGATGTGTCGTTTGCGGCTTGGAGTAGTGAAGGGTCTATTTGCATTTCGCCCAGGTCGCTGGATGTCATAGAAGCACTAGCGAGCGCTTCAGATGCTAGGTTGCTTATTCCATGATTATACGCGCTAGATGTACTGCTGTTTTGTGTGTGCGTTTGGTCCTGAGTCTGATTTTGGGTCTGAGCCCGCGTCTGATTATTATTATTCTGTTTTGAAACCGAGCGCTTCCGTAGCGGATCTCGCTTCGCTTGATCGTCTCGAAGCCGTTTCATGACATCACGGCAAAGAACTTCCACGGCCTTGACTTTAACAGTATGATTAGGATCTGCCAAGCCCGGCGCTAGAATTCGTTGCAGTAATTCCGACCCCTGAATCCATTTTTCTTTGAGTTCGTTCCAGTGCTCGTCCCCTGCTTCCAGCTTGCTAGTGAAATGATCCGCTTTTAACGTATCATAAAACGCATGGCGAATCTGCCGACTCTGCTCGGGGTTTATGCCTAGCGCGTTTTTCGCCTCTGCTATGGTCATGCGGCTTTCCAGCGTTCTCATGCGTTTCGTGACATCTGTACAGACCACATCCAACGCAAGGCTTTTCGCCTCTAGCTGGTTGGAGTCTGGCATGCTGGGATCTACGTAGAACACACTCCTTAGATGCGGCGATTCGCGAATCAACCTGTTCTTAGCTTCCTGCCATCGTTCAGGCCCGGCAATGGTTTTCTTCAGAAAACCAGCCTCCTGGCAGATTTTCTGGAACTCGTCGCGTATTTGGCGATACATGGCCGCGTCTAGGTTGAGGTACTGTTTACTTTCATCAATCGTAGTTTCTGAGGGAAATCGTGGCGGGCCTGGAGGATCGGCTGGCATGCCCGCCCAACCGCGTGTTCGGCGTCGTCGTTTCTTGGTAGCCCAGCGTTCTGCACTCTCAGCTTGTAATCGCTCAAGACGTTCTTTCCTTTTGGCGAGCACTTCGGGAGACAGATCTGGCGAGAGAGACGGTAGAGCAGACGTTTGGCCTGTCAGGGCTTGGTCATCATTGGATAAGTCGTGGGTGTTGTACATCTCCTGCTGCAGTGAGAGCACACCTTCTTCAACGGATGTTTCGGCGGGCTGTTGCTGTATTGTTGACTGGGACTGCGATTGGGACTGCGGTTGTGATTGTGACTCTGACCGAGACTGCGACGGCGGCTGCGACTGTGACTTCATCCCATTCGGCACACGCAGGAGCCAGCGGTTTTTGGCACGCACACGCATCAGCTCCCTCTCCTTGATGTCGAACCCCTCCTCTTTCAGGATATTCAGCATATCGCGCTGGCACACGTTCCGCTCCCATAGTTCCTTGATGCGAGCCACGAGCTGGGCGTTCTTATGCGCGGGGTTTTGCTTGGAAGGGAAGCCCCATCGTTTGAACTGCGTCTGAAAGGCACGTTTACTATATAATTTCATTGCATTGTCAATTGGCGTTCTGTCTTACAAGCGACGATCGGCCTACCTGGGCGCGAAGTCGTAAGTGTTCTTCATAAATTCCATAATCTCCTCCAGGCCCTTCTTATCGACAATGTACATTTGATAGCATAGGTCTCGTTTCCCCTCCCATTCGTACACCATCTTGGCGAGATGTGTGGTTTTATGTGCTGGCAGTAGGGACAGTCGGACACGCAGTCTGCGAGAGACGGCTGTCGTGCAGCTCTCGGCGTGCTCAATTATTGCCAGCAGCAGCAATAAAAGTAAATAATAAAACCAGCACGGAGTGAGCGGTGCGGAGAAGGAGGGAGGGAGCTCGCAGGGACAGAGACCAAAGATGCAGTTTCGGTGTCGGTCGCGGTTGCCGTGTCAGTCTGTCAGACTGCAGTCAGTCCGACTGCTCCTGCCCGTTGCCGCGCCAGGGTCCAGTCACATGACTGTAGCCAGTCAACAAACACCAAAGCAACTCTCGTTTCAACTGGCAGTTGCAAGCTTCACGTTTCAAGTCTAAGTTTCTGTCAATCACCCGTCCTCTCGCAGCAGCGCTGAGGCCTGCCCTAAAACAATAGAGTCAGTCAATTAATAGGAGGCAGGACGTCGTAAGTTAAATGGCTTAGTGACTTAGCTAGTGGTGACTGCGCGACTCGCTAGCGCTCCGGCGGCTTCCACGGCTCTGCTCATTCTCCTATCGATAGGAGGGCCTGAACTCACTTCTCCGTATTCCTTTCCCCCCCATTTCTCGTCACCGCCATAGGGGGCGCCATTTATTGCTCGCTCTGTTCTTCCCTGCCTGAAATCGCGAGATTACCGACGGTGAAGTTATGCATGGCAATCAGTTGTGATCTGTGTACATCGGGAAGGCTCGCGGGGGAATCTTGACTTCAGCCTACCTCTACTACTGCTACTATTGTAATGTTCGCAAACACAGTTCACAGGCCTTGGCGGGATCAGCATTCTGGAAAGTCGTCTCCTGACTCCTACAGGTATTCGTCCAGTTTGAGCTCGCAAGTCGCGCTCGACACGCCGAGCACAGAGCCCGCCACGCCAGCTGAAGGCCCCCTCCTTGTGCTGCCCAAACGACGCGGCCAGAATGCAAAAGCCACCGCCAAACCGCCACACATTCGCACCAAATCCCGCGATGAACGGTCCTCGACGTCGATCGATCTGTCGCGGTCGTCGATCGAGCTGGAAGGGCTGGGCATCTACACCAACCTCGAGCGGGATACCAGGTTCTACCAGAACCGCAACAGCGCTTCGAATCTGCACCGGTCCATGAGCCAGATCTCGGCTTCGTCAAGCGTAAGCAGATTAGGTCAAACGTATGTGCATCCGCGACGCCAGCTTCCTACGCCAAGCACTCCGCAAGGCATTGCGCAGCGTCACTCCGTAGATGGGGGCTACTTCACAGCCGTGAACCGGAGTTTGACGGCAATTGGCAGCTCGACGCTTCCCATCCCCGACGACGGGGACGACGATGATGATGACTCCAACTCCACTACAGAAGACATTGAAACTCCCGGTACGATCTCTATAGACTACCGACGTTCGACACCACTGATACTGCAGAGAGCACACACCGACACTGCTCTAAGCAGCGGAATATCCTCCTCTTGGTCACCGTCCGAACATCTTTCTTCTACTGAACTTACCTCACATGCAGCCGCTGTGCGAGCTGCTCGAATAGCATTTGCCGAGAAAGAGGCATCTAAGGCGAGGAAACTCGAAGAACAACAGAAAAAGGCAGAACGCAGACACCAGCGATCAGTCAGTCATATAACAAAGCCGAAGCCAAACTCTGATAAGGAACGACTGGAACAACAACTGCAGCACAGACGCACAATAAGCGAAGCTTACCAGCCACGAACGTCGTCTCTTAGAGACAACGACGACATAGTCGAAGAACATGCCAACGCAGAAGAAGGGCCAACGATGATGACGACGACGGCCCCAACTTCAACAATGGGACCGCCGAAACTCCCAGCAGCAACCAAACACAACTGGAACAAGTTCCTTACGTGGGGGAAAACACGCTACTACAAAGCAAAGAGGAAGGTATCAATGCCTGTATCAACAACGCCGGCAACTTACAAGTGAGCCGCTTACCTGGAGTAAGAATCATGTATTGCTAGAGAGGAACAGGCTGTTTGATGTATATAAATGATGGCGTTTCTTTTGCATGGATTGATGGGAATGCTGTAAATAATTCCATCAAGTCAACAATCAATCAAACAATTCAGAAGCATTTTCAATCTTAGAAGCCTTGCTGTTATGGACATTGACGGGACTGTAAGTGGTCACATTGGCTCGAGAAGCCACTAATTAATCATATTAAACCTATCCAGGTCTTGGTTCAACCCGGGCTGTCCAAAGCTGCGCAGTATTGCGCGGGGTTTGACTACACAGAGATACATACATATTATGCACTGATTATTCTGATTATTCTTCTTTACCATTCCTTCATCTCCCCAGGCAATGGCGCCTGAACACGGACAGTCTTGTCGCAGTTAAGCAGACATAGAGGATCCAATGCGTATTTCAACTAACATCATCTTAGTAAATTTACCGTAAATAAAGTAGAGGAGAGAAGACGTACCTTCCGCATAGTATCCACCGCCGCCTCTCCAAGCTCATGAGGTAAATAATCTCTCTTGATCAGTCCGACGCCATGCTCGCCGGTAACGGTGCCTTCCATCTCGACGGCATTTTTGACCATGCGGTGCACCACTTCTTCGGCGAGGGGTTTTTGGTTATCGCTGAATAGGATGATAGCTTTGAAAGATTAGCAAAGATACTTTTGTTACCTAGAAGAAAGAAATGGATTGGCACTCACCATGGAAATTGCCATCTCCGACATGCCCGCAAATCCCAGCCAGCAGCCCGCTCTGCGTCAGATCGCGTTTCGTCCTTTCCACAATATCCGGCAGCTTGCTAATCGGTACAGCAACATCGGTTGTCCAGACATGGTCGCTTGGGTCCCTCTTCATAGCCAGCATACTCCACAACGCCGCTTTGCGCGCACTCCAGAGCTCATTCATTTCTTCACCATCGCGCGCAAACTCAAAGGTCTTTCCGCCGGTGCTTTTCGAAAGCTTCTGCACTATACTGATCTGCTCTTTGACACCCAGGGGAGTGCCCGCAAACTTGAAGAACAAAGTAGGCGCCTCCGCCCATTGCCGCCGCGTCGTCTCGCTAGCATTGATGCATTTCATCTGCACATCATCGAGAATCTCAAGCCCAGCGATATGCATGCCTTCCTCGACGACTTTCCTCGCGCAGTCAGCTGCGTGTTGAATGGTTGGGAACGTCGCCACAGCCACGCTTTCGCTCTTGGGCTTCACGGCCAGCTTCAGGGTTGCCTCTGTGACGAGGCCGAGGGTCCCCTCACTGCCAATGAAGAGTTTCGTCAGGTCGTACCCAGCACTCGACTTCTTCGGTCGCTGTCTCGTCTTTATCACCGTACCATCTGCAAGCACCACCGTCAGGGAGACAACCCACTCCCTCATCGTCCCATATCGATACGCATTTGTGCCCGAGCACCCAGTGCCAACCATACCGCCAATCATCGCCCCAGGGCCAGGATCAGGCGGGAAGAACAGGCCGTCCTTGGCGATTTCCTCGTTCAATTCCTCCCAGCCCACGGCAGGCTGAACAACCACATCAAGGTCATCCTTGTGGAAAGCTAGAACGCGATTCATACGTCGAAAATCAATGCATACTCCGCCTCTCGTTGGCGCATAATGCCCTTCCAGACTGGTTCCACCTGAGTATGGCGTCACAGGTATGACTCTGGCATGGCACACCTTCATAATACTCGCGACTTCCTCCGTCGACGACGGATATACAACGATAAAAGGCTTCTCGCCCTCTTTGTTCGAGTAGGTCGAGAACTCCGAGCCGGAGTGGGAATGGAGGTCCAGTTCCTCCGTGGATACATTCTCCTTACCGACTATGCCCACAAAATCGGCCCAGGCAGCCTGCAGATTCGCGACGGAGGTTTTATGTGTGACGGGAGTCGTCTCTGCGAGAGGCGTCGTGGACGATGTCGGGGGAGCGGTCGGCTGGAGGGAGCCAATGTAGTAACCACCAGTGGTGAAGAATACCAACACTAAAGCCCGTCAGTTAAGGTGCTTCTGGAGCCGAAGAAAGAAAAACAAACCAAACATCATCGCCGCATATCGAGCTCCGGGCGACTGCGTCTGATACTGCGAGAAACGTTCTTGCTCGGCACGCTCTCTCTTCAAGCGCTGTTGCGTACTCTCGTACAGCTGGCCTTTGAAAGACGGCTTCTGCTCTTCTCGGCATCGGCGTGTAGAGGATAATTGGCGGCGGAAGAGAGTAGATGGCGGTGACGAATATGCCGGCTCGATGTGCTGCCGGAGTAGCGACGCTGGGCGAAAATGGTGCGCGGGCGCGCTAGGCCTTATTTGCAGCACTGCGCGCCTCATGGTGGTGATGCTGGCGAGGCTAAGTGCTAGCTAATTGTGTATGGGGGCGCTGTGTTTTGTTGGCGAAGTTGCAGAGTGCCTGCCTGAGACAGCGGGTAAAACTGCCTGGAGTCGTCGACGTATTTCGCGGTAGCTTTGCGTGATCGCTGCCTGATTAGTAAGGCAATGACATCAGTCAAGTCGTAGCCCTAAGAGGAGCTATGCCCATGTCTACTAACATCTGATCAAAACAGAATCTCATGCCTAACAGTGCTTGCTCAAGGAAATCATGAATGAAACTTCGTGTGTGTTTCATATAAATACGTCCTCGGCATATTGATATTTTTAAGACCCAGCTGTCTCGTACCAGCTGGGTCGTACCTTACTACACCAATGTGTCTGGCATGGGCAAATCATGCTCCAAATCCTTCTCAACCGTGCCATGCCTACCTCTACAATGTTATTCAGGTCCGTAAAACAAAGAGTCTTCATGTCGATGGTAATGCTTCTATAGGAGAAGCTGCTGTTAGAGCGTTGCTATACCAAGCGCAAGCGCTGTCAGGGCCGGTTATGTATCCGGTCCAGTTCTGTACAATTCTTTAATCTCAGCTACTTTGATAGTACTGATGAACTTACAGATAATCCTTAGTACGTAGTATGTGAGCGAGAACCCTGCCGGCAACCCCCGAAACCCCGCAAAGCCATCCGCACGGCGAACGTTCGCCGTGCGACGGCGTAATATTGCTTTCTCGGCTTCTAATTCGCCCCACGGTCAAGTAACGGTGAACTCAGTTGATACTGCTTCGACTGCCAGAGATAAGACACCACGCTTTCAGTAAACACCATATGGAACAGGCGAATATCCATGTTCAGTACAAAATGCAGTATATGATGCTCTTATTTCCGCTGCAGGAGCTTCTGGGCCAGAACAAAACCTTGGAGCGGCCCTGAACATTATTCAATCCAGCTCTGAGCGATTTGTGTTGCAAAATGACAGCCCAAAAACTCGATCTGATTGGGCGATGGGTTCCTCGCAATGCAAGAATCATCACGGTGCTTCTCATCGCCGTAGCTACTGTGAATTCTGCAGTGAGTGGTCTCCCTTGAATACATAGAGCTTATCCCTGTTCATATTCGGCTAAACGTGAGCCTTTTTGCAGACAATGGGCTACGATTCATCGATGATGAACGGATTGAATATTCTCCCGCAGTATAAGGACTATTTCCATCTCAACACTGCTACTACCGGGTTGAATACTGGTGCTATGTGGATGGGCGGGTTCTTGGGCGGTCTTTCCATCCAGCCAGTCTCCGACAAACTGGGTCGAAAGAAAGCCATTCTTATTGCTGCCTGTATCAATATAATCGGGTCTATTCTAACATCGACCGCCCATAGCACTGCCCAGTTCGTTGTTGGGCGTATGTGTGTTGGTATAGGCTCGGAACTTGCTAGCGGTCCTGCACCGGCACTTATTGCGGAAATTCTGCCGGCCAAACAGCGAGGCACAATTCTGGGACTGTACTTCACTTGCTACTTTGTGGGATCACTTATCAGTTCCGGGGTTAATTATCGCGCAGTCGATATCGCGTCGACTTGGGCATGGAGGGTCCCCTCGATTATCCAGGCTTTCCCGAGCTTGCTGGCAATTACTCTATTGCCTCTCATACCGGAGTCCCCTCGTTGGCTCATCGCTAACGATCGAAGTGAAGAGGCACGCCAGGTAATTGCCATTATACATGGAAACAATGATGAGAACGCTCCGGAGACAGAGGAAGTATACAAGCAAGTAGTCAACGTTTTAAAGAAGGAAGAGCAAACCACTCCCGCAAACCCCTGGAAGACGTTCATCTCGACCAAAGCTAACAGACACCGTCTGTTTATTATCGTCAGCTTTGGAGTTATGGTGGAGAATTTGGGCAACTATGTCATCTCGTACGAAACTGTCCCATAGCAAAATACTCTTTATTACTAACCAAGGCGTGGTATTGCTTAGATACTACCTCGGCGACATGCTGACACAAGCCGGCATCACGAGCTCGAAGAAGCAACTGCAGGTCAACGTCATTTTGAGCTGCTGGGCACTGGTAGTTGCCGTTATCGGTAGTCTTTTGATGGATGTCGTGGGCCGACGAGTAATGACATTGACAGCCATCGGAGGCATGGTTGTCACTCTATACATATTCGGAGGCCTGACGAAGGGTATAGTATCATCTAATACAAATTAACGATAAAACTAGCTAACATCTGCTAGTTTACGAGTCAAGCGACAATAAAAGCGCCGTATACGGAACAGTCGCTGTCGTTTTTCTGTTTCAGGCATTCTATTCCTGGGGTATAACACCGATGACCAGTCTCTATCCGCCGGAGTTCCTACCATATAAGCTTCGAAACGCTGGAATATCCGTATTTCGAACCCTTGATGCGAGTTTCGGGTAAGTGAACATCGGATTACGTTCATGTGCATCTGGATTAGTACACTGACTGTCTACCTCCTGGTCACCAGCCTCATGAATGCATTTGCCATGTCCTACGCCATGACAACTCTAGGTTGGAAGTTTTATATCATCAACGCATCATGGAATCTCTTGTTTTTTGCCGCTGTCTATTTCACCTGGGTTGAGACCCGCCTTGTTCCCCTCGAACAAGTCGCATTGAAATTTGGTGATCTAGATGTAGACACTCTTGATGGAGAATCTGAGTCACAGGATGCCACTTCAACTGTGTTTACTAAGGAGATGGCGGCAAAGGGATAGAAGTTGTGCGGAGCAGAAAACCGGGACCAAGCTAGTTCGTATTGGGGTTGATATTTGGCAAGTTTCTGCTTTTCAGAGTCCGGAGAAGGGTGTTATATATAACGTTTGTAGATGCCAAAGTATCATATAGGAAAATACTTGAACCCAAACATTTCAATGACTACAATATCATAAAGTAAGCGACTACCATAGGAAAGAGCTTTAGAGGAACAGACTAGACAAATATCTTCAATACATATGAATTGATTTCTCTCATGCTCGAAGCCTAAATCCGTATCTTTGCCTACAGAGATCAATCATAACAAATGTCGTGGATACTCATCCATGTGGAGTCACTCCATGTCACTGTGTCCGTTAAAAATCTGATCAAGAATCAGATTTAGTCGAACAAGCGGATGCCTTGCAGTTACGAGGGTTGACAAAGTCGACTCCAGAAGATTGTGCAAACACATTCGAAAGTCAAGTAGCAAAGCAGAACGTTCGGCGAGAGTCAAATTATCTGTGCTAGATAAACATAGCGAGACCAGTACGGAACCCATTATTTGAAGATTCCCTGTGCAATCTAGAAATAGTATCAGTGCCGTCTTCTTGTGAAGCAGTGATAAATCCAAGAAACTCACATGACAGCCACAATCCATCTTTATCCAATCTTCCCATATTGCCAAGCGTATTCATTGCGTTTTTCATGATCTGCAGAGCATGTCGGATGGTGTCATCTGACGTGCCATGCTCGTAGCGAAGAATCCCACGAAGAATTGATAGCTCTAGCGTATAGCACGTTATACGAAGGGCAAATACTTGCCATTGAAGAGACTGTTAGCTTCAAGCAAAGATACAACTACATCAATGAGCAATACGTACCATTTGGTGCGAGGAAAGGGGGCTGTCGGAATACACCGACTGTGTTTGTCCACGAGAGATACTTGGCGTGAACACCGCTATTTACCTTCTCATAATCCCCTAACGGTTTGCTTCGAACGGTATAGAACATTTTCAACACCTCATTCAAAAGCAAAGAAGCCTCTACAAATGAGATGAAGACCTTCACATGTTCAAGAATAAGAACTTTGATACTCCCTGCATCATCGGAAAAGTCATCAAGCCCAAGGGGCTCAACATTCCAATTATCAGCACCTATATGCGGTGGGCGTCCTAACCAGTGGGCTAGCCATTTATCGTTTGCGTAAACAGCCCACCACAGAACTCTGCGAGCCTTTCGTTCCGCCATTGGAATCTGCCAGTTGGTCGGTTCAATATGAAGGCCAATATCTTGCGCTAGCCCGTCAAGCATTGTGCTCAAAGACCAGTGTCCCGGTCGATTCGGTGCTCGGATATGGTGTGAAGGGAGTTGCATGTATAAAAGCAGAGCCCTGACGGTGTCGAGATTGGGAGTACGAGTCTCGACTGCTAGTCGAACAAATATAGAATTCCAACTATTTTCAGTTTCAGGGACAGCCCGGTCCTTGAGTGAGTCTGATTTGTGCCAGAATTCAACTGCATGTAAATATATACAGCTCATCAGAGACGCTCTCACTTCGCCTTTGCGTCTCCGTCGGACGAAGTCCTCCTTGGTGCAATCCATGACAGGGTAAAACGGATGTACATAGTCGTAGAATAGATCAACCAGGGCTGGCTCGTAGTTTGCGAGGGGCGATACCACTCCTAAGTCAGCATATAATCCGTCATGCGGATCTAAATGTTCATCAGGGAATATCTAGAGAAACGTTATTTAATGAGCTACGTGATATTTGCTCGTTAGAGAGAAGCCTTACAGTGAAGTATACAGGATCATCCATCCTTGGCAAGACCCTCCATGCGGTCCATAGCGAAGTCCCGAAAAGGTTTTGCTGGTTGAAGCTCAAATGTCTCAAGAGGTCAGGGCCTTGGTCGCCGCTAAGTCCTGAATACAAACTGGTGTAGCCGGGCATTGTTGTTGAATGATTGAATCGACCCATCATGCCCTGTGGATCATACTGGAGTGTCTCGCTACCGGCATCCACAAAACGAAGATGCAGCTCATGATAGTTTCCAGATGAATCAGAGGCAATTGCTGGCGCAGACTCGGTCTGATGCTTCCGGGTCGGTGATGAACGAAAAGTGCATGATCTGTTGCGAGTTTGACAGAAATTGCAAGACGACGCATTCTGTTCAACCACGCATGCCACTTTCCTGACTCTGCATAAATCGCACCTTTGAAACATGCAGCCGAGTGAGAATTGGATCTAGGTGTATGTAGTGGAGAACTGGCACTCACGGCTGTATCTTTTTTGACCGATAAGGTCGTTGTCTTAGGGATAAAGCTGACGAACTTCTATTATTTGCAGGGGATGGACTTGTTTGCTCAGCCATGGCGAGACGGACATAGCCCGAGTGCACGAAACTTTTCGCACGCTTTTGTTCTGGCAATGGAGCCAGAAATAGAGTGAGACGTTGCCGTTCAACTAATCTAGAGTTCGTAACAGACGCGTTACACAGCCGAGCGTAATATTACGCATTTAAGCTCGTTATCTACTTTAATTGTGGTATTCGGTATCGCCCGGTAATTTTTCCTCTATACAAATTATGCCTGTCGCATTTTTATCAGGGGACATTCAATCACATTATTCAATTCGTTCATCAATCTATGCAATACAGTGGATTTTATATCTTACAACCCTTTCCACCACACTGTCTTCGAAATCTCAAATGAATCCATCAGCATATCCTTTTCCGCTGAGCTTGAGCCCACATGCACGTCGAATGTATCTTTCTCCATTGTCCACGCGTGTTTGAGCTCGTCCCAATAGCTTGCTGCGTACTTAAGACTAAGAACAATGTTGACATTCTTTTTCTCGCCCTTTTCCAACCAAACTTTGCTAAATCCCTTGAGTTCTTTGACGGGTCTTCTGATAGACGGGTGGCGCTGCGATACATAGACTTGCACTGTATGAGCGCCGCTGCGATTCCCAATGTTTTCTACCATTACCGTAATGATGAGCCTATCAACATCTTCTGAAAGCCTGACGTCCAAATGGCCAATAGTAAACTCAGTGTAAGAGAGCCCATGGCCGAAGGGAAAGCATACGTTTCGCTTTATGGACTCATAAAATCGATACCCAATATAGATGTCCTCCCCGTATATGGTTCTCCCCTTTTCGGACGAGAAATTCAAATAGGCGGGATTATCCTCAGCGCGGAATGGGAATGTCAGAGGCAGTTTTCCACTCGGGTTCACTTCTCCATACAGAATATCGGCGATCGCATTTCCGGTTTCGTTCCCTCCATACCATGCTTGCAGTATGGCCGGGGCTGCGTTAATCCAAGGCATGCTCACTGGTGTCCCTGATTGGATCACAACGGCTGTGTTTTGGTTCACATCTAGAATAGCACTAATCAATTCGTTCGTACGGCCGGGTAGGTCCATAGTATCTCGGTCATATCCTTCTGATTCCCAGTCGGCCTATTAATATGTAATTGATTAGCAACAGTTTGTAAAATGTCTTGAATGGAGGTAAAGAAGAGATCTCACATTCAGGCCTGCAAGAATGACAACTTGATCAACTTGTTTAGCAAGCTCAACGGCTTTTGCCAGCTCTTCCTCTTCGTTCATCCGATATTGACAACCTATGCGGATCCCTCCACCCGCCACGGATTCGGCTCCAGGGCCGGGAAGTAAGCTTGTTGCCAGTGATCCAAATTCAATCTTGACAGTATAGGAAGATCCTTTGTTGAGTGAAACACGGCCGCATGCCTCTGTCGTGCCATACCCGTAGAAACTCCCACCGGCGACCTGTTCAGTTGCATTGTCCACAACAAGCTCATCATCGACGAAAAGCTTCGCTGTGCCCGCCACGCTAAGACTGAAAACATACTCCCCACTAGTCTCTGGTATCAAAATGCCTATGAAATCTGCATACCATGCCCCTCGATGGTTATGGGGTAGTCGAGGGACATAGTCGAAGAGGTAAATATCGGTGTTTGAGATCGTGATTTCATCTACTGATTGACGGGATGTATCAGAAGGAGAAGTAGCATAGACAATCATTTTCATGCATTGTATCATGTTGGTGATAAGTGGTAGCATTTTAAAAGCTGTACAACCAATACTGTGTGAGACTTTTCCTTGCGCTTGGGATGAGATGCCGTCAAATGGAGTGACAGCATAATATGGATTTAAGCTCGCACTACCGCCACCGGAATAGGTTGAAATCTTTGAATTCGGACCGATGATTGCAATCTAGAAGAAATCAGAAATATGACTCAAGTTGACATTAACGTGTTGTGAACATACAGATTTCTCTTTTCGAAAAGGTAGGACGTTGTTGTCATTTTTAAGCAAAACAATGGAAGCCGCGGCGGCCTCTCGAAGGAGCTTTGCGGTTTCAGGGGTATTTATTGTTTTCTCCGGAGCATTGGTTGGTATATTTAGAGGCAGCACTCGGTTGATGAAGGACAATATTCTTCTAACGCAAGCATTGATGTCGTCAACAGCAAGCTTTCCGCATATGAGTGCGTGGTTGACCAAACTTCCACGAATGTACGATGGGCCAGGCATCTCGAGGTCAAGGCCTGCTTTAATTGCTTTGGCAGTTGAATAGGTTCCGCGCCTAAAGAGTCAATATATCCATTTCATAATCGCAAATATCAGGGCAATGTATGTTAGACTCACCAATCGCTCATAATCAAGCCATCAAACCCCCATTCATCCCGAACGATGCCTTGAAGCAAAGCATAATTTTCACTGGCATGTAACCCATTAACCCTGTTATAACTTGCCATATATGCCCACGGTGCAGCTTTCAGCTGGGCAATTTGGAATGGCAAGGCGTATATCTCCCTCAGAGCCCGCTCGCTAACGCGCGAGTCCTGACTCATACGCTCATGCTCCTGCTCATTGCAGACAAAATGTTTGATCGTTGCTGCGACGCCTTTACTCTGAATCCCCGAGATTGCTGCTGCTGCAATGCAGCCAGCGAGGACGGGATCCTCACTGAAAGATTCGAATCCTCGCCCGCCGAGGGGAGATCGTTGCATGTTGGTCGTCGGCCCAAGAATAACAGATACACCCTTTGCAATCGCCTCTTCAGCTTGTAGTTCGCCGGAAAGTCTGATTAATTCGACATCCCACGTCGCAGCTAGAGCGGTTCCGCATGGTAAACACGCTGCGGGCGTACTGTTGAACATCTTGGTGCCGCGAACGCCATTGGGTCCGTCTGATACCCTCACAGCAGGGATCCCAAGAATATCGATGCCGTATAAATGCCAATTATCCGTACCGGAAAGAAAGTTTATCTTTTCCTGCAGAGTCAATTTTCCCAAAATGGCGTCGACGTCTAACAAACGCGAGGGCTTCTGATTCCCATCGGGGATATGGCCAATGTCACCCATGTTGCTATCAATTTGGGAGACTGTATTGATAAGGAGATATATTCGATATTATTTTAATATATAGGACAATTTTTAAGTCGGACAACTACCTTCTGGGCTTCTACTGAGAAAAAACAACAGTCGCATCGGGATAATCCGACGGCGGGCGATGTACGGGCGAGTTCGCCGTGCGGGCGACGGATCATCGATGGATGACTTTCTCTTTGAGATAATTGGCTAGTTAGGTTATAGTACGCCGGGTTTCATGTTGGTATCGTGTTTTGCTACCAATACCCGTTATATAAATTTACATTCCTTTTTGGAAAAGTCAAATCGATGTGTCAACTTGGCTCTTCTAGTTTGGACTCTACTGGAAGTTGGCGAAAGGCGGATTTGGTGGTGCTTGAGCCGTATTGTAGAGGAAACTTAGGAGTCACGACGTTGGAGGCAACTCACCAAAAAATAATTGGTTTTCAGCAGGTACAGCGATGAAACATGGGTGTCCTGCATAGGACGTGGTTTTCACGGTCGTGGACAGGCAAATTTCTGGTTGAGAATGGGGTGTTGTCCAGGCAGACGGGGCAGGAAATTGTTGCAGGCGTGAAGAAAGCTGCAAAGGGGATTTTGGCGAGGTGCAATGAGAGTCATAAAGGAGACCCAAAATTTGGGTGGAAATTGTTTTGTGGACACTCATACCTTTGGGCTCTTCTTTCCGTTGCGCTGCGTGGATTTATATATTGTTCGACCGTGGGTCAAGATATGAATAACACCTGACAACTCATGCCCAAGAAGTAATTGAACATGGTGAAAAGCTGGCCCTAAATTTAGTTCGACCTCTACTATTTGGGATGCGCACGCGAAAAATATCAGGCACAAGGAAAAGAAGAGTCAACAAGCTCCCAGTGTGCTTATGCGGGATTTATATATTACACATGACTCTGTCGTGCGCCGTATCATGCACACCATCACGGACTATCAAATTTGAGATCAATTTAGATGACAAACTTAGTACCATATGGATCTGGTTATTCGACGTCTAAAAAGACTATCTGATGACCTCGAATTTGTTTTTAGGGTTGTCAGATAAGAGGAGGTACACAGTTTATCTAAAGATCATTGATAATTCGATTTCCTGCGACACTAGACATCAAAGTCCGTTAGTCTAGTTGGTTATGGCGTATCGTTAACATGGATCCAAGATCCTAATTCCGATAAGGTCGCCGGATCGAGCCCGGCACGGACTAAATTTTTGCTCCGGTTTTTGTTTTTGGGCCACCGTTTATCGGTTAAAGCTGCACTAGTCTCCTGTTCAGAAGGGTCGAGATTTTTTAGAGTATTCGAGGGTAACGTAGCCTGGCGTGTAGAGCTCATTGCCAAGTTGCCAAGATATGGAGATATCCCCGGACATCAACGTCCTGCATGAGACAATGCAATCCATGCTGATAGCACTGAAATGTACCAAAAGTTAAGCATTGAGATCCAACATTAACTCAATAGCAGCGTATTCGTCTTGTTATTAGCTTTATGTCTCGGATAGGTCGTCCCTAGACCGAGCATAAAACACACTATAATCACATCATGCATACTACCGTATACGATGATATTTCTTATCGAAATCACGACGGGCGACAGACCAAAACCGCGCTACTAGCTAGTCGCAGGCGTGATCAATCATCAATGTCACTAATATAGTAAACATTAATTAATCCTCGCCATTGCGCGTCCCCTCCGTCGTCCATACATACTTCTTCCCGTCTCTTCCCCTACTATTATGTACTGCATATCAACATGTACTCAGACGACGATGGCACCGCTTCAAAGAAATCCGAGGCAGAGTACCACGCTCGCATACGACCTCTTCGGTTCTTGACTTGTCTATTCTCGTGCCTGGGCTTTGGCGCGGCCGTATTACATGGCGAATATACCCGCGATGCCCTGGTCGTTGGCCTGCGTGGTTGGGGCAGGCTGTTGTGGGTGAGTATATACACTACATCTGCAGCTGCAGCATGTATCGTGAAATGTTGACTACATACTAACAGGTCGACGTGTAGCCGCTCCTCGTATTCCACAGTCTGAGGCTTTACTATGAAGATAGCCCTACCAGGCTCTACAGCGCTGGGTTGAGGGGTGCCATGCTAGCTACTCTGGTCGTGGTGGAGCGGTTTCTTGCCTACTTTCAGCGAGGTGAGCGGGTTCTATCTGCTGCATCATCGTCGCCGCTGGCTACAGCACAGATCTATGCGGCAATCATCCTGGCCATTGTCCAGATACTCTTCCCTCGCCGTCCCGAGGTATTCACGCCCAAAGGGAAGCTTGTAGATTACGAAAACAGCGCCTCTGCGTTTGGAAAGTATTCCATGCAATGGTGCGCAAGTGCACTTGATCTGGCAGGTCAGCAGACTAGCAATACCGCGCACTACAGGCTCCCCGCGCTGGATTATCGTAGCAGATCGCAGACGCAGCCGTTGATCCGCCTACCGGAGGAGAACAAAACCTCGCTGTGGAATTTTATTCTCGCCGAGCGATATCTCGTTTTCATAAAACAATGGACGCTAATGCTTGTGCGGTCGGTCGTTACCTTTGGCTCGCCTTACTGCGTCATGCGACTGCTCAGAGCGCTCGAAGATGGCCAGCGGGATTCTCGCTCGGGAAGTGATGATGCATGGCTGTGGTTGATTGGCATTGGAGTATCTGCCACGTGCGAAACAATTGTGCACTACCATCTGGCCTTCATCCAGTGGTCTGAAGCAGGAATCCCGATACGAGCGCAGCTGATTATGGCGATATATCAGAAAACGCTGCGGATCAAAGACTCCAAGGACCCGAAAAAGTCGTCGTCAAGCTCAAAGGCTGCTGCCGCTCCTAAACCCGAGGCTGTTAATCTCATTACTGCCGACACCCTCACCTTTGGCAAGTTCATGGCCGTCAACCATGTTCTACCCTTTTCATTCGTCAAGTTCTTTTTCGCGGTGCTGTTTCTGTTCAGGTTACTCGGCTGGCAAAGCACACTTGTCGCAATGGCAGCGACATTGGCATGCGTCCCGGTACACACACTAGTCATCAAAAACGAGAGCGCGGCGAGAAAGCAGCTCACAGCGGCACGCGACAAGAAAACAAAAGTCGTTACCGAAGCGCTGCATGCTTTACGACAGATTAAATTCAGCAGCCTGGAAAGCCAATGGGAAGCGCGCATTGACTCGTTTCGGCAGGTTGAAATTGAGTGTCTTAGTCGCGCCTTCGTGGCGAGTAACATCTGCGCGGTCTGGGATGTTGCGTCTCCGCTAATTGTGGCTGCTGCCGCGGTTATTACGTATGCGTATTATGTTGAAGGATTGTTCTCGCCGTCGGTGATTTTTCCCATGGTCGAGTTATTGCCGCATCTGGAGGGGACGCTGGGGTTTGTGCCTGTTGTGGTTCAGGATTACCTCGGCGCGAGGGCTAATGCGCGCCGAATGGAGGAGTATTTGAGGCGGGCGGAACAAGAGAGCGTTCTGAGTGCTAGTCCGTCTGGCAGTGTTTCCTTTCGGGATGTCTCTATAGCCTGGCCGAGTGAAATAAAAGATGAAACTCATCGGTTTTCCCTCCACGGCATCAACCTCGACTTCCCAGTGGGCGAGCTGAGTATCATTCATGGAAAGACAGGCTGCGGGAAGAGCTTGTTGCTTGCTGCCGTGCTAGGCGAAGTCGAGCTTCTCAAAGGTTGTATACAAGCACCATCGATGAGTACTGATGGGAAACCGGTCGCCTTTGTTTCGCAAAACCCGTGGCTTCAAAACAGCACGCTCCGAGACAACATCCTCTTTGGAAGTCCGTTTGAGCAGGAGAGATATGACAAAGTCCTCAGCGCTTGTGCCCTTTATCCCGACTTGGCTGCTTTGCCTAAAGGGGACGAGACGCTGATCGGTCTCCGAGGCGTCAAGCTCAGTGGCGGTCAACGAATGCGTGTTGCCCTAGCAAGGGCTCTATACTCTACTGCCTCGACCCTAGTTTTGGATGATATATTGTCGTCTCTCGACGCGCATGTCTCTAGACAAGTATTCAATGCGCTTACGGGCGATCTTTGCAAAGACCGCACGCGGATATTGGCGACTCACCAGGTGTCGCTGTGTTTGGCCAAGGCCAAGTATGTTGTGCAAATCCAGAACAACACCGCCTATGCTAGAACAAGCTCCATCATAGGTATGATCAAGCCAGAGGTCGAGCCGGAGGTCGACAAACCCGATCCACCGCTAGAAAAGCCCCGAAAACGTGACAGTAATGAGGTCAAGACCCAAAGCAGGCCCAACTCACGTAACGATCTAAAGGTATACAAGACATATTTTGCAGCCGCAGGCGGAATCACATTCGTTCTCATATATGGCTTGGGTCTGGTTATGAAGCAGCTGGTAATAGCGTTGACGACGTGGACGCTGGGCCGTATTAATTCAGCGCGTGAAGCAAATCATGACGCCGGACTGCAGCAGTATCTATATCTGTATTTGTTGACTTCGGTGCTGTGCGTCCTTTTTGAGTATCTTCACAATGTGTATGGGTTTGCCGGATCAACACGGGCGTCAATAAGGTTGTTTCGTGAAATCACTGCCAGAGTCCTCCGAATGCCTCTGCTCTGGTTGGACACTACGCCTATCGGCGACATGCTGAAACGCTTCACAGCGGATACGAGGATGGTCGACACCCAAGTGCTGGGCACTATCTCTGAGTTTGCAGATTGTTTTGTCCAGATGACGATCATCATCAGCGTTGGGTGAGTTGCCCTCCAACCAGCCAGTGTTTTGCTAACATGGTATAGAGTCTACACATCAAAGCACACCTTTTTCCTAACAATGGCTCTCGTATATGCGAGCATGCAAGTCGGTCAGCGCTACCTCGCCGCTCGATCGACCATAAAACTGGTCGATTCCACGGCCGACATTCTAGAGTGCTTCACCTCCTCCGCCAGCGGTATCTCGACCATTCGCGCCTTCGGAGCAGTGGACACATTTACAGCCGAAATGCACCGTCTAATTGATAGAATGACCGTCTCCAGGCGGCACTTCTGGATGTTCAACCGCTGGCTCGGCCTGCAGATGTCTCTCATTGCCATACTGTTCAGCATAGGGACAGGGGCGATTCTGCTGTCCAAGACTACTGTCATCGATGCATCGGTCGTCGGATTCACGCTCACATTTTCTATGAGATTTTCGAATACATTGTTCAAAGCTGCCAATGCCTTTGGACAGCTGGAGACCTACATGGATGCAGCGGGGGCCGTTACAACATACACCGAGCTTGAGACTGAAAAGCAAGACGGTGTCGACGTCCCGGAGGACTGGCCTAGTCGCGGAGAGATCGAAGCTAGAGGGTTAGACATTGCGTATGCCGATAATCTGCCGCTTGTGCTCAAAGATGTGTCATTTACTGCCAAGGCTGGTCAGAGACTCGGCATTGTCGGCCGCACTGGAGCGGGCAAGTCGTCTCTGACGCTGGCGTTGCTACGGTTGATTGAGCCCCGCGATGGCGGGACCATTCTCATCGACGGCATTGACATTTCCACAGTCAAGGTGCAGTCGCTCCGGTCAAGGATCGGCTTCATCCCGCAGGACCCTGTCCTGTTTTCAGGGACCATCAGGTCGAATCTCGACTACTTCGAGCAGATGCCCGAGGACAGACTCGAAGAAGCACTCAGACGAGTTGGTCTGCTGCGGCACGACGGCGACGACGGCAAAGACCTCTTCACGCTCGAGTCTGCGGTCAGCGCTGGCGGGGCGAACCTGTCGCAAGGACAGCGGCAGCTGCTCTGTCTGGCACGGCTGCTCATCCAGGACCCGAAGATCGTTATTCTGGACGAGGCAACATCGGCAGTGGACAACAGCACAGACTTGCGGATCCAGGAGACAGTGCGGAGAGAGATCAGCCGCACTTTGTTGGTAGTGGCACACCGGCTGCGGACGATTGTCGCGTTTGACCAGGTGGTGGTGATCAGCGAGGGAAGGATCGTCGAGAGGGGGCGGCCGGCGGATGTTTATTTGGGGAGAGGACTGTTTTATGAGCTGGTGGGAGAGAGCGGCGATGCGGTTGTGCTTGATGCATTAAAACAGTCGTGATAGCGCAGTCTCAGAGGCTGACGATTAACCATTATATTGGGGATAACACGATGTTTAGACATGCATCCATAGAGAAAACAGACAGTAATTACTATACGCCCAAATACGGGCTAGCGCGGCGGGCGGAAGCTTAGCTGCGTAAGACGTCGTAAGTAATCAGCCGCGCAGCCAATCAGCGGCGGCTCAGTGATTGCTGCTCATTTTAGTCTTATTGCGTGCCGTGTCGCTATCTCTGCGCTTCTTCTCCTGTCTCTGTACTCTTTTTTCTTTTACTGCTTCACTCGCTGCTCTTGCTTCCTCACCTCTTTCATTGCCTCGTCACTATCCTCCAGACCACAGAGTGATCGCTCGCTAAGCGCTCTGCGTGTCGTCCATTCTTTCTACAACAACAGCAACAACATCAAACAAACAAACAAACAAACAAACAAACACACCACCACTTCCACCCACCCACCAAGTCAAGCAAAGATACCAGCATTGTCAAAATGCAGTTTGCCAAATTCCTCCTCGTCCTGCTCACCGCAGTCATCTCCTCCGCCTTTGCCACCACAACCACCACCATCACCATCCTGGCCGCCTCGTCCTCGTCGACACCGACACCCTCGTCGACGCCGACGCCGACGCCGACTCCCACCCCCAGCTCCAGCTCAACGCCGCTGTTCACGCCTTCGTCGTCTTCGGTCATTGTGCGCCCGTCCTCGTCCAGTGTCGCCTTGAAAAGCTCGTCCTTTGTCAAGTCCTCCTCGTCCGCAACGCCCTCCACTTCGTCTGCCAAGACCACCTCTACAGCCTCCAAGACCACCTCTGCCTCGGAGACATCGACCACCTCCACCGCGGCCGCCGCATCGTCCTCCACCTCCTCCGGCGCCAGCCAACAGGTCGCCGCGGGAGCAGGCGCCGTGATGGCGGGCGTCGTCGCGATTGCCGGGCTGGTCATGCTATAAGCTAAGCCTATAACCTGAGTGATATCCACGGTACGACAAGACAAGACAAGACAAGACAAGACGATAAACTACAGCGACATAGACTTTCCACTTCTCCTTCCATGTTCTTCGCTTCTATCGGACAGACTGCGCAAGCATTGAATGCCGTTGCATTGAGGATCCTGGTTGATTTCTAGTCAGCGACAGAGACACTACCCGTACCAATCTGTCCCCGACACGTGCTGTGCTGTGCTTTGCAACACAGCTATTATATTATTTCCATTCTCTTCACTTCTCAACCCGACATTTCCTTCACTATTCACTTTCTGGCTCAGAGAGTTATTTTATTTGACATGTGTATATACATACATAGATACCTAACTAAATCGTATATATAATTATATATACACTCCATCTCCACGGCTCACGTATCATAAAATTACGATTCAAAGCAATCAAAAGTGCACATGAATACGGTAGTCCCGTATCAACATATATATATGTTATGTAAAGTATATATGATAGATATATACATCAGAAACATCGTAACGAACCACAACGGAATCATACCTCCCGATCCGTTTCAGGTCCATTCACATTTTGAATAAATGACGGCATAGCCATGTAGATGGAACAGACAACCAAAAAATAGGATAGAATAGGAAGATAGCAAATCCGGAAACAAAACACCATCACTATCCAAGATATTGGAATAAGATAGGAAATAAAGAATAGGAATAGTGATACCACGTCCAACGCCGACACCTAAACAGAGAGAAGGAAAAAAATAAACCATCCCTGCCCATCGAAGATAATAAAAGTGAATAGAATTGACAGACGCCGGTATATGCTGGTATGTAACTGGTGGTAACAGAACAGAACAGAATAGAGCAGAACAGAACAGAACAGACACGATGTTAACTATACAGTGGTGGATATATAGATATGTAGATAGATTAGGCAAGGCTGATAGTAGCTGATAAATGCTAATGCCCCATCGGCCGCGGCACCGGCACGAGGAATTGCTGCTGCTCATGGCCGGCATAAGCGTACAGGTCGTGCGGGATTAGGTGTGGATGGTGGCCGGCGGCGATGTATTGCGGGTGGTGTTGAAGGTGTTGCTGTGGTTGAGGGTGATACGCAGGGTTGATCAGCGGCTGCTGCATCGGACCCATCGCGTCCTTGCGTTTCTGCTCGGGCGCCTTGCGTTGTCGGCCTTGTCGATCGACGCGAACCAGCGGCGCGGAGGAGGGGTTGTCGGAGTAGTGCGCCGTGGTGGCGCGGCGCCAGGGTCGGACGTGCATGTTGTTGTCAGGAAAGGGTTGGTATGGTTGTTGTGGTGGTGGTGGTGGTGGTGGTGGTGGTAGTGGCTGCTGCTGTTGATGTAATTGCGCCTGGGTCTGGGTCTGTGCTTGGAACGACAGCTCAGGCGTGCTGATGTGCTGCTGGACCGGGTGATAGGTATTCATACTGCGCGGAGAGGTGTAGTAAGGTGGTCCATCGCTCGACGCTGGACCAGGTGGCGGCGCGGTCAATTTGGAGACGTCGTACAGACTGGCGTACCAATTCGAGGGCTGCAGGGCCATGGTGGCGGGATTCGTGTCGGGTTCGATGAAGTCGCTGCCCGAGGGCCAGGGCGCGGATTGCGGATAGGAGGATAGTGGCATGGCGTAGGTCGGCGGGACGTAGGCGGGTGATAGAACGGGATTCGTGGGAGAGATGGTTGTGGGAATGCTGACAGGAGAGATGGTGTTTGGGGGAGAGGGTTGTTGCTGCTGCTGCGGCTGTGGCTGTGGTGGCGGCGGTTGAGAAAAGTCGTACGCTGGAATGGCATGGGCGGGGAACTGCGTGACGACCGGGGTGTTGATCGTCTGCTCTGGCGTTGTGTGGTTGAGCGGACTTGGGGCGGTCCACGACTGCTCTGCCTGTGTAGCCACCTGGTCGTGCTGCCAGACATCGGTCGGATACCACTCGCGGGTGAGCGCGAGGTCTGGCTGGGGTTGTGATGGCGGTGTGAGTGCTGGCATCGCCATGGGCGCGGCAGGAGACGTCGTGTTGCTGTTGCTGACGCGGGGTTGATCATGATTATTCTGGCTGTTGTTGTTGTTGATGATGATGTTGTTGTTGTCGTTATTATTATTATTGGTGTTCTTCATCCTCGGCGACTCTTCCGAATCCTCATTGTCATCGTCGTCGTCGTCCTCCTCGCCCACGGGCTTCTTCCGGGTCTGGCGCGACGGCTTGGTGACCCGCCATTTCTTCAGCCGGCTGCGCAGTTGTGTTTCGCTGGCGCAGGACGTGTTAGAACAGAAAAAATAAACACCTGCAGAAATATAGCCGAGCATACATACCTCGGATTGAACTCGGCAGTGCGAATCCGCTTGATGACCTGCTTCAGCGGCCACTCCTCGTCCTTGTACAGACGAGCGATCAGGTCCTTCTTCTTCTCCCACACGTCGGACGGTATGGAGGTCTTCATGGCGACAGTGTCTCAGCAGGCAGAGACGAGACAGTTCGTGACGAGACGAGACGCTCTGCAGAGTTGGCGAGCAAGCGAGCGAGCGAGAGGAGGCGGACTGGGGTTCTGGGCAAGATCGTCAGGCGGGCGTGTACGGATTATATAAGACGGGCGGCGGAACGACAGCGGAAGAGAGTTAGGCTCGAGGCTAGAGGAGACTTTGCCGGGCCTGCGCAGACAGAGCCAAACCTGCCGAGCCCTAAACGGATGCTGAACACGGGTAAGCGTGCGTACGGTACGGTATGGCATGACCTGTCGGTATTGGTACGAACTCCGCTGCGCTGCCATGGTTGGCCCGCGGCAGACCGTGTGGGCCGCGGCCCCGGAGTTCGTGCGCCGCGGCGGCTGCTGATTGGCGCGTGTGAGTAGGACGGCGAATATGCATACAGCGGCATACGCCAGGCATACATACACATACACATACACATACAAACACGATACGGCACGGCACGGCACGCAGGAATACGGGCAATACGGCGGCTGGCCGGGAGGATCATAGCATACTATAATAGACCGTGGACTGCAAGCATTGCACGCATGGCAGGCCAATCAGCGATATAACAGATATAACACTATAACAGATATACCAGATATAGCAGCATGCAGGGCATATGATCCCTATATGGACAGCGTATGAATACATAGGACTAGCATCTACGCAGCTAGACCCGTCAGGCTGGTCAGATCCGGCCGCTAGCCCCAACCTTCTTTGCCGGCCATGCCCGAAGAGGACTGTACTCGTACTGCCTACATAGTAGAGTTACTAGTTACTAGCAAGTAGTACATACTATGAACCGCGGTATCATCTGAGCGCTGCTAGCCTCCGTTTCTTCAGCAGCGCAGCAACTGCTGCTAGTTAATTAAACCAAGCCCGACCGATCCATGAGGTTAACCACATTGTCGGGTTGTCTAGACTGGAGTCGTTCTCGCATCCTGGCATTCGCACTGGTACGGCATAACATGCAACACAGAATGAATCACATCTTATGATGTACACATCCCACACATGCGAACAGTTAAATACACGCACGCTCGATCCTGGCCTGATCCTGCGGACCGCACCAGATCTCTCCGCCGGACTCGTCCCTCCGGCCTAGTCTGACTTAGTGCAGCGGCTAGATCCTGCCCTGGTTCTTCAGGCCCTGGCCTGGCACTTTGTCTACTCCGCGAAAGTTTCACTGCGGTTTCAGCTTCACTTTTACTTTGACTTTTTTTTGTCTTCTGCTGCAATCCTCAAAGGAGAAGTCTGCTAGAAGCCCGGGAATGGAAAATGACAAATAGACCCAACTCAATAGACAGAACTCTGTTGAGAGTCCAAGACACACGAGTCAGTGCTAAGGCCTGCTCGCTAGGCTGGTCTGCTGATCAGCCGCGGCCAATCCGGGCGGTGCGTGGCAGTAGCAGCGCACTAGTCTTAGTGTGCTCTGTACATACTAGTAGTACGGATAGGCAAAGCACGTCAGGACGATACTCGATACTAGATAGAATGCTCCCGACAGCTTGGGTGGCGCAAATCATCACGACCGTCTCCATTCAGCCTTCGACAGAGGGCCTGGCCTGCCGCGCTTTGACAGGGTGTGGTTGCTGTTTTGGGCATGCCTAGAGGTGTATGCCTCCGCTTTTGACTTACGACAACAACAAAGTTATGAAGAATAATGAATATATGAATATATGAACCAGTCCGCAGCGGAGTCTAAAGATCTCACACAGAGGAGCAGAGAGTTAACCGCTATTCAATAGTTGCGAACAGACTCGTAGGAGTACGCAGTGGTACGGATAGAGAGGAGAGACCAGGAGACGCAGCTAGCAATGCACGCCTTGATTAGCTGGCCCGGCGAATCGGAGGAAATCCGCGGGCTGTTTGCCACTGACTACTGTGTACTATATTCTCCCCTCTTTGAACGCTGCTTATCTCCTGCCCAGCCAACAAAAGCCTAACTCCCCGTGTCTGGTTGAGGGGATGTTGGTCGCGTTGGCAGTTGGGAGTTGCAGTTGGCAGTCGTGTTGGTTGGTCCCGTTTCCTGCGGAGAGACTCGTGTAGGAACCCTCCCCCAGATTGACTCGACAGCCAGGACGAGGCAGAAAAGGAGGCGGGGCGCGACAAAGAGAACGTCAAATTCATACAATAAATCAAATAATCACCCCGAGTCATGACATCAAAACAAACAAGCACAAACGCCGACGTAACACGCCGGAATAGTACATACTAAATAGAGCGTACATAGATATCGGAATAAATCAAGCACACTACATACATAGCAGTACACGGAGTTGGCAGGATCACGCTACGCACGCCTATTCCGAACCCATTCCAGCACGCCATTAGTTAGAAAAAGGGGGAATTCCGGGGGGAGCATATCTGACACTGACAAGAAACTAGTCCGGATTGCGCAGTTATACTACTACGTAGTATGTACGCAGTAAACTTGGAGATGAATCTGCCCCATCCACTATTGACCACGGGTCCAACTAGTATAAAACGTGTGATTATCACCAGATTGTGAACCGTCGAGATGGGTACCGAGTACTGACATGCAGTTCAGTCCGAGACACGTGTTGGACACGGGAAGAAAAGAAAAACGTGTCTACTATCAGATTTACAGTTTTTTTTTTTTTTTTTTGCCAGAGTTTCACATTTCAAAGGTTCGATATTCAAATCACGATGCCTATATCGGGTATTGTTAACCTTATACACCAACCTTATTCTCCGTCAGAACTGGAGTAGGGCGTGATGGACGGCCTGTTTCCGGCGTAGTGCAAGGCTCGGGCCTTTGTTGGCTTCCGCCGCGGGTCTGTATAAAATTAATTGATTTTCTTGCCCTACTACGTACGATACGCGTCTATCAGAGGCTTACTCGACTGAGTAGCTACTATGTCGGCTGTTAGAATAAGATTAACCAAGTGCAGTCAGTGTGACGAGCGAGATGATGAGACGAGACGAGACGAAATGCAGAGCGTCTCGCTGCTGGGACGGGATTGTTCGGTCTAGTCTGCGAGCTAACGACGTACATGGTATGTTCGAGGATACACGCCAAGCCTGGCAGATTCTTTATGGCCATGGCTATAGCCACGACCATGACACCACCGTGCATCCCCCGCTCGAAGCAAGGAGCAGGCATTTTCTCAACCAGCCAGTCAGTCGGCGACTCGGCCACTCGAGTCTCGGATGTACGGACTTGTGTTGTGCCACTGAAGCTACTCCACAGGGACGCGGTCGAGGTTGGAACTGGATGCATGAACCATACCCAGCCAGCAAACAAAAAGCCAAAAAGCACGCGGGTGTCGTGGTGACGAGCATGGATGATCATGATCGTCATATTGCAGGTCGACCGGATAGTAGCAGCATAGCAAGAGGAACAAGCCATGGCAACGGATCAATCAAACCAATCCAGAAATACAACCGACTTCTCATCCATGGATACAGCCATGGGCTCCCCCCGACTCAGCGGTTGTCAACACCGAGAAACCCCTCAATCCCATCCCATCCCAACCCATCCCAGTCCCTCTCGCGCGCACGCAACAGGATCAAGACGATAGATTGCTTCCTGCATGCAGACAAGAGCCCGCCAAGCCAGGGCTCGGAGGTTAATCTCTTTCGAGTATGTCGCAGCTAGCTTCTCTTGGGAAGCTCCACTGAGTAAGGATACATAGTAAGGATACATAGTAGTAATGATTCAATCATCCAGCGTGCTGGAACCAAGGATCGACGGCTTGACGGGGGAAGAGCGGGTGTAAATTACCGTAACAGCCCACAATCAACCACCGTTACACAGTACGTAATCCGTACGGCATGCGTAAGTTACTACCACAGTACGATAGTCTGAAGAAAGCCAGCCAGCCAGTCAGTCGGCTACTTGATTTATCAGCGATGCAACATCTCACTCTGATGAATATCGGCACAGAGTACTCAGCAGACTGCCGTGATGAGGACCTTGGTGCTTTTACTCTGCGTGCTTTTACTCTACCGAGTTCGGGTCAAGGGATGATTATGATATGATGTCCATGTCGGTCAACTTGTATAGAATTAAGACAGTATCTGAAGAATAGAACCGAGGCATACTCAAACAAACCAAAAATGAACAAACACCATCCATGCGGTCGACGATCATGAAACACACAAAACGTCGAAACACCAAAAATAAAGTAGTAATAGTAATATCAGTAGTTATAATAATAGTAGTAGTAGTAGTAATAGTAATCAAACATCTACCGCCGTCTAACCCGGTGCTCTTTCCCCCGCTTCGACTTCTTCTTCGCCTTGTCCGGCGGCAGCACCAGAGGCTCGTCGCGCACATTCCACTCCATGAAGCGGAGCAGATACTCGTCGATGTGGCCTGGTTCGTGCTCGAGGCCGAGAATCTCTACCCCATTCGCGTCCGCAATGACGTCGCTGCCGGGTTGTGCCCCAGAAGCATTGCCGGTGGTAGTACTGGTAGTGGCAGCAGCAGCTAGTCCCTCTTCGAAATCGCCGTCGTCCGCATGCTCCATCTCCTTTTGTGCGTTCTTGGCCGCGTCAATGTCTTCTTTATCCTCGGCCTGCTCGAAAGCGACCGTGCGGCTGACGCCGGCAGCGCTGCTGACCACGCCGCCGCCGCGGTTGTCGAGCACACGGTCCATGGCTTTGCTGGCTTCGTCTTGCTGCTCGTCCGGCGCCGGCTCATCAATCACGGCTGTCGCATTCACGCGCGTAAAGTAGTCGGTGGTAAACGCGCCTTCTTGGATGACGACGTCGTCTAGCATGCGCTTCTGGTTCGCTTTGCGGAGGATGTTGGACTCGATCGTGTACTCCGACACGAACCGGTAGATGTGGACGTCGCGCGTCTGCCCGATGCGGTGGCAGCGGTCCTGGCACTGCTTGTCCATAGCTGGGTTCCAGTCGAGATCGTAGAAAATTACGCTGTCGGCGCCCGTAAGATTGATGCCGAGACCGCCAGAGCGCGTAGACAGGATGAACGCGAGGATGCGGTTGTCGTTGTTGAACCGGTCCGTAAGCATCTGCCGTTGCTCGACTTTGGTCGTGCCGTCGAGCCGCAGATAACGGTGGCCGTGGATGTTCAGGAACTGCTCTAGAATGTCCAGCATCTTGGTCATCTGCGTGAAGATCAGTGCGCGGTGGCCGCCGGCTTGGAGTTGGCGCAGTAGTTTGTCCAGTTGCTGCAGCTTGCCACAGTCGTACTGCAGCAGTCTTTTATCTGGGAATGCAATCGATAAGCGCATCTGCGCTTCGTGGAAGGGGTCGTAGTTTTGGTAGCGCATCTCCCGGTCAAAGTACCGCGATTCAACAGGAGTGATGGCTGCTTCGGTGGTGCCCGCTGCAATCGCTGCGGGAGTGACGCACGCGAATCGTTGAATGTATCCCTCCATCGTCTGCGCTCTGTCCTCGATGGAATTGATCATGGACGACAGCACCGACGACTGATTAGCGAGCTGGTCGAGCTTTGAGATTCGCCGAGAGTCGCGTGCCGAAAATCCATTGTATGGCCGCTCAATGGTAAGAAACTGGATCAGGCTCTTCCCCCATATCGGACGCCGCCCATGGCGATTGCTCTCAAAGTAGAGCGCGCTTTCAAGCTCGTTCATCCGCTTCTTGCGCGCCGCATTCTCCATTGAATCCAGGATAGACCGCACCGAGGAGCCGTCAAATCCCATTTGCCAATTTGTCCGCTTGTACTGACGCTCCCGTAGAGTCTTGAGAGGACCAAACGCCATAATCCGACTGCTGTCTTGCCATATTCGAGTAGAAAGATGCTCCCGAGACACCGGCGCCAGGTTCAGAAAGTCCAAATCGAGATTGTCAAAAGGATGGCGATACAAAAGCCGTCGTCGAACAAGAGCGTCTTTGATCTCGTAGTCGACCGCCACCGAATTTGACATTGCAAAGGAGGTCGAGATCTGTCGCGTTTCGAATAGATCTGGATGATTGCACACTTTTCTCAGTTGCATCAGACAGTTGATGATGGAGAGGTAGTTGCCAGACGCCAGTGTTTCTTTCGTTTGAGCCCGCGACATAAACCCGTCATATAGATAGCGCTGGCGCTTGGACAACCGGCACGTAACCACATGCTCGTACTTGGCCGGCATTTGCTTTTCCACGTCTGCTTTCAACCGTCGGAGAAGATACGGTCGCAGCACTGTGTGCAACTTGGACACAATCTGTTTCGCCTCGTCGTCCATGGTTTCCCGACCATGCTCCAGAATCTGCTCGACTGGCCGTCGAAACCATTCTGAGAAGTTTCGCAGATCCGCAAATCCTTCTACGCCAGCCCCGTCCTCATCCGATGGCATCAGGAAAAACAGCAGCGACCACAATTCAGTCAGATTGTTCTGAAGCGGTGTACCAGTAAGCAAAAGACGAGCCCGCGTCTTGAAAGTAAGCAGAGCCTGCCACCTCTGAGACCGAAAGTTCTTGATATTGTGGGCCTCGTCAAGAACCATGTAATGCCAGTTCCTTCGCTTGAGGACCTGCTGATCCTGTAACACCAACTGATACGACGTAATCAGAACATCCCAGCTGCTATCGTCTGTCCACCCGCGTCGCTTTTGCTTCCGTTCTTCTTGTGTACCGTAGTATGTCATTATTTTAAACCCCGGGCACCACTTTTTAAACTCCATCTCCCAGTTGAGGATAACACTGGTAGGGACGACGACGAGATGCGGTCCCCAAACTTCGTGCTCCACAGCCAAATGTGCAAGCAGAGCAATTGTCTGGATCGTCTTACCAAGACCCATTTCATCCGCCAGTATACCGTTGATATGGTTCGTATACAACCCGGCTAGCCAGTCTAGTCCATAGTGCTGATACTCACGTAGCGTTCCTCGGAGTAAATGTGGGATCGGCGTTTTCAGCCCGGCTGGTGTAGACTCTGCCACAGACTGCTTGTCAAGTTGGGCTTCGTACGATGACATGGACTCCGGTTCAGACGGTTTAGTAGCAACTGTGCCTGGAGAAGCTTGGCTCGAGGCATCCCCGCGAGACCCTTCTCTTGTGAATTCTTGGTCATCAAGGTCCATCTGCTCTGCATCATCTTTATCATCTTTGGAGGAGTCGATTCCAACAGTGCTTTCCTTAACGCTGTCAGCTGCTTGACTTTCTGGGTTGACATCCTCTTTTTTATCAGCCTCGGATGAAACATTCTCAGATGAACCAGCTGCAATAGGAGGAACCTCGTCATCCATTTTATTATCCACCGATTCCTTAGCTTGGTCATCTGTATCGCCCTTGTAGTCGTCTTCGTCTTCCTCTTCCGCTGCACTGCGAGCTAGCAGCGGATCTTTGGAGGAAAAGAAGCCAAGAAGCCCTGGTCCGTCATCGCTGGCAGCGCTGTCATCGCTTTCATCACTTTCATCGCTTTCATCGCTCATATCCGAATCATCCATATCCGTGGATTCGTCACTATCATCCAACATCAACGGATCGACCTCATCGAGATCAACTTGTTTCACCGAGGGCGTAACCGAAACTGCCTGCGAGGTGTCGCCACCTGTTTGCCCATCGACAGACGGCGTGTCACGAGCATCAGACTCGGAATCGGCAGCGCTGTTTGTGTAAACAGTATCCGGCAGGTTTGCATACTTCAATCGCAACTCCTCTGCAGTTAGACCCTCGTCGTCGTCGGCAATGTGATCGCTTTCATCTTCGCTTTCACTGCTAGACATATTGCTTTCGTCTGCGTCAGAGATGGAGGTGCCATCCTCATCGTCGTCCTCTTCTCCCTCATCATCAACATCTTCACTAAACGTGTCCATGTCGCTCCCAACGCCAAGTATTTCCTGTCTTCGCTTCTCGAAAAGCATCGTTGACTGCTTAATAGCCTGGTTGAGCGCCTGCTGGTTTTCCGCTTTCCGCTCTTCCTCCCACCGGGCCAAGCGCGCCCTGTCCACCTCTGCACGAACCAGGTCGAACTGTTTCTGGAGATCTCTAATCACCTGCCTGCGTTTGGCTCTTATTTCTTCTTCTTGTTCGCGGAGAATATCTTCTGGCCGTTTGTTTCGCTTCCTCCAAGCATCAGCGCACCAATAAGCAAGTTGACGAGCTGTGTTTCGATGGCGTCGGTGCTCCTGGTCGAGAAGCTTGCGAAAATAGAGAGCGTGCGCGACGAGATGGTCATGATGAGAGTATTGTATTGGGGGTTCTTCTTGCGGCTCGGGCAGACAAGCAGAACATACTTGAGGACTGAGCAACCCACCAGGCTCGCCAGCTTCAAGAACTCGAAGCCGCTTTGTTGCCTCTTCTTCAGCATCTCGAGCAGTTGCAATTGTATTCTCCCCAGCTAGGACATCGGTATTGTAGACCCAGTCTCGAAATGAGGGATAACGCTTTGCAGGGACAACGTGGCCTGGATGTTGAACGCTGGTCGATCCTTTCTTGAATTTGAGCCGCAACCGAGGGACTTTGAGTCCACCATAATCATGTCCATTTTCTTGGACGGGGCTGTCGAGGTCTCGAGATAGAGACGGCGATTCGGTGGTCGAGATCGAGGCATTGCGACGCGTATGTCTCGGAGTGACGCCGTTGACAGCTGTAACGCGCGCAGGCAAAGTGGTGGTATTTTGAGACTTCCGTCGAGATCTGGCCGAGTTGCCAGCAGGTAACGAGGGCTCGACGTTGGCGACGTTGCTTATCGAAAGCCTCGAACCAGATTTTCTTCTGTTGTTATCCCTCTTTTCAATGCTGCTCACCGTGCCATTTATCCCTGCCTTTCCCCCGAGTGATCTCCTCCCACTAGTCCGAACAGGCGTCGAGACAAGCGGCGATGATACCGAAGGCGCCGGGCGAGCAGATGTAGCTTTCGTCGCGTAATCCTTTTGAGCCCCTCGAGTCTGCCGTTTCGCGGAAGCTGGCTGCAGCTCTATAGGAATGGCATTTGTTCGCGACGACTTTCTCCGGCCGCCTTCCATGAACGACGTAGGTCCCTCGACGCCGACTTTTTTCCATGGTGGCGAAATCGGTCGAGGCGTCGAGCGTTTGGAGTCGGTAAGCCTACGCTTCTTCGACGGCGGTCCCTCGGCATGGCTG
Organism: Eurotiales sp. R13A2; assembly: GCA_023625935.1. NCBI lineage: Eukaryota > Fungi > Ascomycota > Eurotiomycetes > Eurotiales > Eurotiales sp. R13A2. The sequence continues at coordinate 84,454 of JAMAFV010000024.1, forward strand.
TTGTCAGCGGAAATTCCATCATCTCTCTGCTCGCTGGGGGTCTCTTCCAGGTCAGCAACGGTCTGCGCAGGCTCTGGCGGGGGCGAGACGCGCCCGGCGTTGTCGGGGACTGGCGTTACGCGTTCATCGTGTTGTGAGGCGCCGTTCGGGGTACCGTTTTGCATATCTCGTCACTGAGCGCGAAAGGGGCCTTCTCGGCAACAGACCCCAACTTTCCCGGCACAGACGACAGCAAATTTCGTATTGTGGGCATCAAAATGCAGATGATTACGGGTAGAGTTGACTGTGTGAGTTTGGCATAATTATCACGGCTGGAGCGGTGGTGGTGATGGAAAGAAGGGCTGGAGGATGGCTTTAGGTGGCAGAGTTGATTTTCACTTTTCTCCCGTGACGGACGAGTAAGAGCAAGTTGGCGGGAGCAGGCAGGCGCTACTGCCACTGGCGCGCGGCGGCAATTTATGGGCGGATGCCTCAGGCAGCAACCGCGCCTGCCGCCCTCCGAACCTAACCTAACCTCACCTCGTCTCGTCTCGTCACTTTCTCCCTCTGCAAAGCACACCTCCTGCCCATCCCACACCCACGCTCGTTCGACCAATTGACCTGGTAGAACGGTGAGCTTTGTTCCGCAGCCTCAATTGCATTGCTCTTTCCTGAATACTGACCAGCCTGCAGATGCTGTCTCGACGAGTCGTTACCGGGCGGCTGGCCCAGGCCGCCGCGAGCAGACTTGCTGCTCCCCGCGCTGCTTTCTCGCAAGCCCGAGCTCTCCGTGCCCAACCGGAAGAAGACGACCCTCACCTGGTAAGTCTCGCTGTAATGTCGTTTGCCACAGGCGGGTGGAGGCTGACAGCGGCTGCAGAATGGAAACTACCCAAACCCTCCCGCCGTTAAACGTTCCTTCCGCGACCCCAACGCCGACTGGTGGGACAAGCAAGAGCGTCGCAACTTCGGCGAGCCTGTGCATGAAGACAATGACATTCTCGGCGTGTTCAGCCCCGAGCAGTACACTCACGTCTCATCCAACAAGGCGTTTCTGTCAATCGGCACCTTTATCGCGGGCTTCCTCGGCCTCTGCGGCCTGGTCAGCATGTACTACCCCGACAAGCCGTCCGCTCCTCGCACATTCCCTAACGGGCTGGAAAAGGAACTCGGAGGTTCGGGAGCTGTACGGGTGAGTTTAGCTGCTTGAATCTTACTTTCTTCCTATGTTTTAAATTTGACTGATTGGCTGACGATTGACATTGGCGGTTGCAGGCTCGCAAAAGCGGTGAGGAAACATGGTGATTTCTCGGTGTTATCTGGTGTACATAAGCAAGTTTAGATCCATTGCAATTGAGTTCTGGTCGATTTTCTACGGAAAAGTGTGTGCATGCAACTCGTTTGGGAGAGAAAGGAACGCACGCTCAGGTGTTTTGCTTAATAGCGGCTTCGGCACGTTACTTAACAGCGGTGTGTTTTGTTCTCTCCAGCTTTGTAGCGAGTCCAGCTTGATACTGGCCTATCTTGACAAACGGTGTGGTCATTCCCATCGCTGTCAAAGACGTGCCCTGATAGAGCGACCATGGCGCTACAGACTTGGTCCACAGTTCGCACGTTCTTCTTCTTTGACCTCGTACTTATTCATTCATAACTGCAAACAGTAACGCTATTTGTGGCATTATCGTGTAGATATGCAGAGAAAAGATATTCTTATGTAGCCGCCAGCTCTTTGTTTCAGGCTATTTATAGGCCGATAACCTCACTAACAGCAAGGATGCCTCCGCAATAGTTCATACCACACCTAAATACCCACAGACTATGCATAGATGGCTGCCAGGGGTTCGGGCTGCTCGTCGCGGGCTGACCTGGCAGCCAACTGCGGCTCTCTTGGCGCGCCGCTAGGGAAGGACCTACGTCAGTGTGTTGTTTCAGATTCCCCCCTCACTCAAAACATCAAATAATCACTGGTAGCATCACCACGACCACTATCGCGCTGCCAAACAAAGCTGCGACCGCGTACACACCTTAAATACCACTGCCGAGCCTCTTCCTTCGATAACTCGGGCGTCTGCGTGCATGTGTGTGCACTCGCAGTCCACGGCCTCTGTGTCTGGCACCAGGACTAAGGAACAAGTACGAACTAAGGACTACAACAAAACTTACCGAACCTCATGTCGACATCCTCAGCTCGGTCTGGCGGGGTGAACCGCCGGGTGACTGACCTCCAGAATGAATCGAATCACTCACATTCCCGGAGCCTGTCCAGCTCTCGCAGGCGGTTGCTCAGCTCAGCCGATGCATATTCCTACGCACTTCGGGTCGCCTTTCTGTCGCACTTGCTTCAGCCGAGAGCACGTCGCACGCAAAAGGCACCGGACTCGTCGACTCATATCCGCCGATCATCGTCTTCGTTCCAAGATCTGCTGGGCGACTTTGTTCGTCTGAGAGACTCGAAAAGCACCAGGTTTCCGCACGGCTTCATCGCGGAGTTAGAGAAGAGGCTTACCGGTATACTGTATGGCAAGGAGAGAAGGAAGGAATACCAAGATCCCGTCGTCATCCGCACGTTTGCGATTTTCCTTAATGCTTTGAAAGAGCAGACGTTCAAGCGGAGAATGGAACAGGACCGTCGCGTTGAAGACCTGGTCCTAATTTTTTTCTCCAATGCTACAAAGGAGCTGGGCAAGGGGAAAGATCACGGCGATGACAGTTGGAGTCTGATGGTGGACAGACATGTTGCGCTTTTTGTCCGTCTGATCACGCTCATCCTCAAAGAGCACGACTGGGCCAAGGATAGACCGGAACTTACCAGCAGGCTGGCAGTTTTGGAAGCCAAGTTGCTGGCCCACGACCAAGACCTGGCAGAGACTAATGGATCGTCCAAAGCTACCATTGAAACGCTTGCGCCAGTGAGTTATGATGTCAAAGACATGGCCTTGGTGCAATTTGTTGCCAGGATATTTGGGGTTAGCACTTTTCAAGCACAAGATGACATCAACCGAAACAAGAACGAGTGGACCGCAAAGGCTGCACTGCAGGATTTGAAGAACTACCAAGCCCATCTGACTCTCAAAACGGGGAAGACTCTATCTAGAGACGACTTTCCCGATGACGAATCGTATGAGACGTGGAAACGCGGCGAAGGGCCGGACCTTTCGCAGATGATGTTGGCAATTGTACAGTCAAACCCTGAACTCGCAAAAAGCACACCGGGTACCGCATTGCCGCAGTTCAATGCATTGGCCCAGGACACGTCAGGGGATTCTCCTCAATCTCCCAGCAGGTCGAATCGCATTTCGTACGTCATTGACCAGCCGATTGATCTGGGTTCATTATCACTCGTTGATGGTGCAGACCCTGATAATGTCTTTACCTTCATCCCGTCCGATCCGAGATCCCTCTACCGGGCGATTCTCTCGCGGGCGTTGATGTATGATATCCAGGACCAGAAGCTGGAAGCCACCGAGGCAACGTCTGAAGTGCCTTCTCTGAAGCTGCTGTCGAAGCAATCAACTGAATTGTTAAACGAGATATGTCTGCGTTGGCGCATTCCAGCTTCCTCCAGGGTAGTTTTATTCCTAGATGTCATCCGCGAGAAGTTTGTGGACCAACAGATCGACATCAAGACAGTCGACTCAGCGTTCACATTCATCAAAGAACCGCCGTCACATGAAGGCAAGAAGCGAAACAGTCTTTTAGCGTCTGTTGTCTTTGACAGAAGGCGCTGGATTTTACCTGACACATCGTTGATGCGTGATCTGTTATCTGCGCTGCAAGAAGCGCTCTTGCGCGAACTATACGACGTGATGATGCATTGCTACGACCCAAAGCCTCATCCAATTGGCCCAGTTATGTATATCTTGGATAACCATGTCCGGCTGGACCCTCAGTTTGAAGATACACCCGACAAGTTGGACGGATTTGCCAAGTATGTTGCAGAAGGTCTTACAGAGAAAGCCAAGGAATGCTATCAGAGCTTGTTGGATAAGGCTATTCCAGCTGATCATATGGAATGGGAGGCATACAACGTTACTCAACTCGGTGAATCGATTATGCAGTTAGGAAAGAAAATACAGAAGCGCTACAAGAATAACCCTGTTATTCTCGGGGTGAATCCACTTGATATATTGCTTAGTTGTATACTTCCAATTTACGCAAACGACGCACATGAGATTATACTCAGGATTATGGATCGAGCAAAAGAGCAGGGAACAGAGATACCAGTCGAGGATGGGTTTGACCTCTACAAGGGACTAGCTGCAGTCAGGCGTCTGCAAATGGATGCACTTCCAGGGTAAGTTTGTTTTTAGTCTCTTTCAGTTCGAGTACTATGTTGACGATGCTGACTGGTCAAAACAGCGTTCCGTTTGCGATACCCATTGAGAAACTCTTGTCCAACATCGTATGGCAATGGATCCAACATACAGGCGTCAAGTTTATGGAGTGGGTTGACCAGGCCGCCAAGCAAGACGCTTTTACTGTTCGGAGCGATGACCCAAACAGTCTGCCACCAGACGACGCGCGGCACAGTGTTTCTGTGATTGATATTTTCCGCTCGTTCAACCAGGTTATTGAAGAGCTGAAGAATCTGGAGTGGGAAGACAAGTTCCAGTATGCAAAGTTTATGACCACATTATCGAAATCTATTGAAAGAGCTGTGGCTAGATATTGCGAGCTGCTTGAACAGTCTTTTACCAAAGAGATGGATAGACTGTCTCCGGATCAAGAGGCTAGTCTGGCTCAATCAAGACAGGAGAAACTCATGCAAATGGCCAAAGAAGCGTGGAATAACAAGGAAAAGATCGAGCCATTTCAATTTCTTCCAGAGGTGTGTGTTTCCAAAGCCATTAAATATCATAGTTCACAGCTAAATTTTGGTGCAGTCCCTTGTCAAGCTGAATAACATTGAATACGCAATTTCCCAACTCGACAGACTGGAAAAGGAAATCAATGTGGACGGCTGTGCAGATATAATCGCGAAAAATACGCCGCCAATCACCCAGCAGAAAATACGCAAAGCAACCACCTATGTGTTCACGGTGAAAATAGTAGAGGGAGAAGATTTGAAGGCCTGTGATATCAACGGCTGGAGTGATCCGTATGTAGTCTTGACGGATGAATACCAAAAACGCATTGCCAAGACGCACATCGTCTATCGCAACCTGAATCCACGGTGGGAGGATTCAGTTGACATCACAACCAAAGGGCCATTGAACATTATTGCTACTGTCTGGGACTGGGATGCAGTGGGTGACCATGATTATGTAGGACGAACGTCACTCAAATTAGACCCTGCTCATTTTAGCGACTTCCTGCCTAGGGAATTCTGGCTTGATCTGGATACTCAAGGACGAGTGCTGTTGCGAGTGAGCATGGAAGGTGAACGGGATGATATTCAGTTCCATTTCGGCAAATGCTTCCGTACTTTGAAGCGAACTGAAAAGGAGATGACGAGGAAAATTACAGAGAAGGTCAGTACCACCCACGCTTTTACTAATAAATGCTTAGCTGACATTTGGTGAAAAAGCTTTCTGCGTATATCAGCGACAGCCTTTCACGACGGGCTTTGAAAGCTCTACTCAACCGCGGATTGACTATTTCGAGCTTTTTAAGCCGAAATCGTTCTGGAACCACGTCAACAGTGCCGACACAAGAGGAGATAGAAACAGCCCTAGGCCCGCTTTTTACTTACTTCAATGACAATTTTGAGATTATGAACAAAACGCTGACATCGGAGGCAATGAAAATGGTCATGGCTCGGTTGTGGAAGGAAGTTTTAGTCACCATCGAAGGGTTGCTGGTACCACCTCTTTCTGACAAGCCTTCGCACCAACGACCTTTGACACAGCAAGAAGTGGACATTGTCTCTAGATGGCTGGGGCTACTTCTGGTGTTCTTCCAGGTGCCCGATGAGGTGACTGGTGAAGCGAATGGTGTCTCACTGGACATTCTAAAGTCACCCAAATACCACGAGATCCAGTCGCTCATCTTCTTCTACTTTGAATCTACGGATACCCTCATACGCACATCCGAGAGAATGGCATCGGCAAACGCAGCGCGGCAGCAGGCCAACAAAAGCAAAATGCTAGCAGCGCCAGGCACGTTGGGTGGTCCTGGCGCGCTTGGCGTGCCCGTAGGACGCGCAAAGAGTATAATGTTTGTGAGAAACCTGGGCACGATGCGGAAAGCCAAAGCCGAGAAATGGCGAGAAGCCCAGGCAGACCCGAACGATGACATGATCTTGAGAATTCTTCGCATGAGACCTGAGGCAGCTGGGTATCTCCGCGATAGGAGCCGCCAAAAGGAAAGGCTAGCAGCGGCCGCAGCGGCAGATGCCATCGTCAAGCAGAGCCTGGTAGCGAGTAGTGGAGGACGGATGGCGGGTACTCTGAAACGGTGGTGATGTTGTTTCTTTTTTCTTTCATGCATGTGTCGTATTTTACGTTTCCTTGTTTCTTTCTTATTCTGAATGTTGATTGATCAAGCAATTATTGGCCCTATACCCATTCTGATAGCAGATGTCAACCATGTTATATGATTTCCTTGTTCTTTTTGGCATTTTCATTTTCTTTCCGGCATGACTCTTATGTTTTACTTTCTTTGAGCATCTGCAAAGCGAGGTAGATATATTGATTAACACGTTCTGTTTTCTTTTTTACTTTCTATAGTATAATTATTTCTCAAACATAAACTTAATGACTACGCAGCTCTGCCGCACACAAGGAAATACCCGAAGTTATGATATTATGTATAATGCTGCCCTGAATAAATGCATACGTCATGAAAGTCAATGAATCAAGTCTAGTCTAGTTAGTTTCTTTTTCCCTGTTTGTCGTTCATGCAACTCGCGTCCTTATTGGGATTACTAATCAGTTGCAACCTATCCATGCCTCCTATGAACTATGTACTTACCATCTTGAGGAAAAGGAAGAGAAAAACCATGTTATGCAGAGATAGCAGATACTTGGATACCTGACTAATGCATGTACCTGCACGGAGATCTGAATATGGCATGTATATGCACTATGCATATGCGTAAGGTACAAATGCGTCGTGGACTTTTGCCCTATCTATAACCTATTACCTGACTTGGATGTTTACGTCGAATGTACTATATAAAGGATATCTGCATGGCGTGGATACCTTTGCATGCAGACAGAATGTGACCGTTTCTTCAAGAATTTTGTTCGAAACATCTACAGGTTGATAACCGGTATGACGAAGAAATACTCCGCAGGGGCGTGTTTGATGCGCGTTCTACATATAGCTAGAAAACATCATTGGTCGTATATTTTCAGGCCTTCTATGGTAATCTGGTTCAATATTAGGCCATTAGATTGGCTGTAGATCAACAGATCTGAATATATGTTACCTAATTAAGAATTGCGTCTACGTGCTTCCAAGGTTGGGATCTTCACGATACCTGCTGATATTGCTTTTCAGTCACACCATATCCATGAATATATATATATGTATGTTGTCATGAATCTAACCTACTGTTGTTCCCCACTTTCCTGAATTTGTACAACTCATAGTTGCAACGGTAGACTTCTTCAGATAGCATGGCATGGAATGACATGATATGGTATAACTAATACGTGCGTAAAAGACTTTTATCATGGCAAAAAGCGCAACTGAGACTTACGAGTACATTTTAATCAAAATTTTGTATAAAAGAGAAAATGCAGGCCAGCAAAATGCTTGTTTTAAAGAGTCTTCGACAAAATTGCTTTGAGTGGTTTGTAAGCCCGCCACGAACTGAAAAGACTCAATGACTACGTATATCATTCAAAATCACATCATTTTGCATAGGATCCTGTTGTATCCTACGTACTCAGTCCCGACGTAATGCGTCCTATCTGGGACATTGGAAAAATTACGCCGGTCCAGGACATTCTTACCTCGTTCGGCAACCAAACTGAGACTAGTTCACACTTCACAGAAAAACACAATGCAAAAAGAAGGTCTAAGAGTACTTAAACTGATTACCTGCATAAAATACCACGCATCGCTGCGTACTAATACTGATCCTGTCGGTCAGGCATTAGTCTCACGGGGGGAAGTCAACTTGCATACCCGAAATGCATGCAGACCGTAATGGAAGGGAAAACTAAAATAAAGCCCGAAACAGTTTTTGTTTTCCTCCCTTTTATATTAAAAAAAAAAAAATTAGCAAAGTTGCAAATTAATTTAAACGGTTTGCTAAATCACGCTAATTTTCATGCATTATTGTCAACGAAACTAAACAACTCTGCGTAATGGCTTTCGGGGTACAGAGTAACGGGGTAGTTAGGCACGACTATGATCGGCGTCTTTGAGTCAAAAATGATACTGGCTTCTTTTATTTTCTTTTTATATATGCTCAGGATTGTGAAATGGGGCATGCGCTCGTGGAGAACTACCCTTTCAATGTACAATTGATCAGACAACATACTCACACAAGAAGACGTAGGTTTTTGCTGTCATGTAACTAACTTCGGTCAGTGAGTAATACGTCAATCAATTTGATCATACTGAAGTCTGTTCTCCATACACCTTGACGGATCTTCGGGCTAGCTTGTTCGTGCAACAAATTACAGTCGAGGAGTAGTCGTGTTTCGGACAATGCGCCTACCCCAAACAATTCATATTAACGCCATACGCAGTATGGGCAACAGAAAGGATCTATTCCCAGCAAAGAATGATTAATAGTGGGTATGATCTAATCCGCAGAATCCTAGGCCAAAGTTAATGCAACTTATCTACCCCTGACTATTCGGGCGAACTTCGGAAATGCGCCATCTATGTAGTCAGTCGGCTTGTATGAAATAGGAAAGGGGAAAGAAACCGACAAGAACCAAATGGCTGCGCCTCAATAGAATAATAGAATAATCCCTGGTCTTGAACAACGGATTCTTGGTATAATCGACTGGGTTATAGTTTAGTTGTTCTGATGTCTCTCCGGAGTCTGGATGGGGGTGCCGGGTCGGATTGCTTCTCGATTGATACTTATTTAAGCATCTTACGATGAGATTGTTGATTCAGGCTTGACTATTTTCCACTTCTAATATTTGGAGGGTAGATAGTTGATTTAGGGGAAAGCGAAAGTAAATATATCATTTTTGTGTGATGTCAATATTTGAATAGAAGTATATATTCATGTGGATACAATTCCACGTTCGAGTACTAATGGAGAAAGACATGGAGAGGCTAGCTAATGCAGCTTAGCAGCTTGTTGAGTGACTGTAGTATATGTGATGGTAATATTTATTGAACCATTCGACAAATAAAAATTCTTTTGACGATTTCATACACACGAACAATCTTGAAAGCAAGCGGAAAAGAGAACAAACAGGGAGACTGGCAAGCCGATCTCCCGGCGTATGACGGCCAAGCAATGGCCAACTTCCGAGTCACTAAAATAGTCTGGCATCAGGCATAATTCTCCGCTGATCGCAATCATGTAATCCTTGGAATTCCATCCTAATTCTTTCAATTGGCTCATTCGAACAAGCCTGCAGCGAGCAGTGATCTTGGAAGAACTTCTGGCCGTCCAAGGTATTGAATCATACAGATGGAGATCACATCAAGAACTGTCCATGGCATTGATGTCTGTCCATTGATCCTGATGTCCTTTTTCTTAACAGTTCGACTGCTTTTTTTTCTACATCTGGACGCGAAAATGCGGACAGCCAGGACAAGTACTCATAGCCACGTCGGTCAGGTCTGTGTGACGCGACCATGTACCTCATAACCAGCCCCAGTGCTGACTAACAGTCTAGCAATATCTAGAGGCACGACGTAGCCCTTAGCCCGCTCGGCAGGAAGTTTGGAACAAAGAAAACGATATATTAACTGCGTAGCTAAATATGGAAGCCCTCATAATACCTCGGAATATAGCAATCTGGCCGTTCTAGATGCTGTTCCAACGCCTGTGGCCTGGTATATGTTTATTAGCTGACTCGCAATTAGGCCTAGAAGCGAACAGAGAGCAACATGAATACATAGCATGACAAAGCATCGGCTTAACGAGCTTGAACCTGGTTTCTCGGAGCGGCCTGCTCGGCGGGCTAAAGGGCGTATCTATCCACAGCTATACGGAGCACAGGGCTATGCATAATTGCCTACATGCTATAGACCGAGCTTCTCCTTAGCATGCTCCATCATACTAACTGATTTAGCCTCCTCAACGCCCTGACGCCTGATATACACACGACATTTTGTCATTACCAACCCTCAGACAACACACGCGATACGGAGCAATGTACGAAAGTGTAGTAAGTTTTCATTTTGCGCTCTGAACCCGTTATTTTCTAGCGCGGTATTCGTTTCGCTCAGCCAAGCTAAGCCGATTACGTTTTGCACTTGTGAAATTCGCACTTTTATCGTATGAAATGTTTGTTCTTTAGGGCATGCAACACTGTGTGCCTGGGGCAGGGGCACCAGGGTTAGGGTTATATTCGCTGCAAGTCATCTTGCACAAAAGAGCTCTCCACACGTGCTACATTAAAGTTGTGGCGTCCCATGCTACACTTAATTCGTACATAAAGACCGTTTCACATGTTCTGCCATCTCTAGCCTGCCAAGCGATGCAGACAAAGAAGGGGAAGCATCATGGCGTTGGCTTTATGCGCCTCCTGTGCCACTGCCCTACCCTCCAAGCGTTTGCCGTTATGTTTTAGTACGTTTTGCTAATCTCGCACGGATGGTGGCACGACCTCGGGAGGTTTTTTGATGGGAATGCTAGCCTTGCGATGTACTCGAGTCGCTGCATGCGATGCCATGATTGGGAGGAACAGCTTTTCCTGAAACTAGGCTGCAAGGGTGTCTGCAATGCGCCGATTTGATAATCTGTTGCCTGAATGAGCCTCGAAAAAATGCAGCAGGATTTGCCGATGTACTAGTACTCACTTGGAGAGAAATCTATATGACTGCATAATACTTAGGTCCTCCGCATGGTATTGTCATATGTTGCGGGCCATCCCAAAGCTTGAGACATAGTAGCCGCTCCCACACACGCTGCCATAGATAGCTATTGGTAAATCAACATCCGAGTCAAAATCGAGGATAACAACGGCAAGTTTGCGCGAACTTGGTGGTTCGGGCTAGTTGCGGCGCAGGTGGTATGGCTAACAACGCAGTAGCATCAACTCGGGCTAACTAGTTAAATGAATTAGCATTGATTACATAGATTTATATTTATAACTAACAACTAACTTAACTTAACTACTCCTTATAGTTAGTTATACGGCGTATAGTTATTAAGATATGGAAACTAAAGGATGGAGAAAACTATAGGCTTTGCACGATCTAAGACGCTTCTGCACCTCGACGCATTACACACAGACGTCGGCGCAACGCCCGGAAAGCCAAGGGCTGAGACTAGCCTACTTCGTAAGTAACTGCTCCTACAGAGCCAAGGTCTGACTGTGTTTTTATCACTTGTTTCCACCGTACGCACTGGCTGGCAATGACGGCCGAAGGTAAAGTGCGACTTTCCGAAGCGACTAGATTATATCGCCTGGTTTGAGCGAACAAACGAAAAGAATCGCCAGAGTTTTATGGCCTCTATGCAACGAACAGACAAGGGAAAATCAAGAATTACGCATGGACCCTTTTGTGTAGACGGGTTACTTTCGTCATCTGAAACCTTGCTTATTCTTGCCTGCCTCCGATCTTCTGCTCCTCCTCTTTTCTCCTCTGCGAAAGTCTGGTACACCATCCAACGCGGCTGAAGTTAGCAGACAAAGTGCCGGCTATCCAAGGAATACAACGTCCTCGAGAGAAGGTCGTTGCGAGATAGTCATGACTTGGCCAACATGTTACTGTCGCTCTTTGAATAATCAAAACGTAAAGAATTAGCTAACATATCAACGCCGCCAGTTAGTTATTAATTGTCTGTCGGTCTTTCCTAATCGATCCGTGGCCCTACGCAGTAACGTACGTACCACGTAAGTTACCTATTTGGCATTAGTCAGTTATGATTATTAACCAATTGACTAGTTCAGTTACTTAACTTAAGCTGATTGATGATCGTCTGTCAGTGTCAGTCAGCTAGCCTCGACAGCGTGAGGTTTCGTATGCACGTAATAGCCCACCCAAACCTAATTAATTTATCGGCTAGATAGCAGCACACACTACGCCTTGACTGCATGCCAGATGCAGAACAACGATTGTATAATTAGCTACAGGCTTGCTTACTGTCAAGCATGAAGAGATAATCACGCAAGGAATCTCCGGGGCGAAAAATCGGTCGCCTGAGCAAGACCGATTAATCTATCCGGCTGGTCCAGTGCAGTCCAGCCCAGTCTTGAAATGGAGACAATTACTAAATAGTAAACAGTGGACAAGCCAAAAGCAACTAGTCAACGTAGTCAAATGAATAATACAGTTAGCTAACTAGTACTTACTGCTTAGTGTACGAAATAAAGAACATAGAAGTGCCTGGCGGTGCCGACAGGGCTGCTCGCTTAGCTGCTGATTGTGTACACGTTGTTAGTTTACTTACTATGGAAGAAACTTCGATATTTGTTATAAATCATGGTAATACGATAGTTAGCGTACATGGTACAAAGTCATACCAAGGCTAGCAGCTTCGAGTAAGAGTTCTACTCAACTTCTAACGGGCCAACACGCACAGCCTAGAGTTACGTGCTCCGTACTAAATACTTTAGTGTTATGCAGGATGCTTTGCAGCTCCGCATTTGCAACAGTGGCCCGGCCCCTGCTCGGCTTGCTATCTGTTTCCTTTCTTTTCTTTTTTTCTCATCGGAGATTCGTGCTGTCGCTGTAATTTCTTTTTTTCCCGTAGTCTGACAGGGATTATGCGGATACTGCAGATCGTCACGAAAATTAAGAAGAAAATCGTGGAGACTGCTCCGTACCTACGCCGAGACACGACAGAGAACAGGTTGGCCAGATCGGCTTCAATGGCAGTCCCTCGGTGGGGGAGGGGGCAAAAGGAAAGACACGCCAAAGGTAGATCAGATTTACTTCTACTAGTAGTCTAGTAGTGGCCTAGCTGTTCTGTTTGGTCAATGTGGCCTGTACGGAGCCGTACTGAAGTCGCAGTGTACGGAGTCGCAGGAGCAAGTAGACCCAAATTTCGTACAGACTCTGCTCCAGCGTAAGTAGCTGTGGAAGTGAGACCCTTTCTTTTCCACGACCAGAACAGACGACAAGACGCGAGAGAGGCTGACCAGGTTGTGAACCTAGGTGCGGTACGAGTCTTACGACACAACTAGTGTTAACAGCGTCGTGATTGAAGCAAATCATCACCAATCCGGGAGTAACTTATAGCCAGCCAGCTGCCAGAGGCCCATTTCTGACCTGAGGGGGTGGAGCACCCAAGACTAAGTAAGTTGCTACTTAATCGTTAGCGAGCACCTAGCTAGCACTGACTAACTGCGACGCACGAGCCGAGTCGCTGCGGACGGACGAAGTAAGTCGGTTTAAAGCCCGAGGCGAGATTCCTAGTCTCTGGTCACGAATACAAGCAGATACGTTAGTTTGACGCAAGTAACAGTCACAGTGTGGTGTATAGTGCACACTCTGCTAGCCAACGCCCACTGCTAATTCGCCGTCGCGTCTGAGCAGACGGCGAAAAGAAACTGCCTGGCGTTCCGGAGTCGCGCCGGGCTCTCCGCTAAGGCGTTTTAGCAAGTGCGCTGTTGGCCAACGAGCTGCGTGTGGACTGAGGGTATCTGTGAGTATCCGCAGCGTGAGTGTCTACCGAGGAGATACATTTGGTTATTGCTTTGTACTTACAGACTGGCTTGTACTCCGCTCTGGGTTCAGAATTTACTATTCACGGTTTACCTCTCCGAGAACTTAATCCCGGAGATCGGGGCTGTACTCAGGTTCGCTCTTCGCACCTGATATGAAAAATAAAAATAATGGCAAAAGGCGAATTCAACTGAAGTCTGAATCTGAACCGCGCGAAAAGCAGGTGGGTTTCTGTTCGGGATATTACTGCAAGTCACTAAGAATGTTCGGCCATCTTGCCCGTTTGCCCCAGTTTGCCCACGGCCTCTAATTCTCTAGCCCGCGCGCTATTCATGCCACTCTGCCCACAGTCGCAGTACGAAATGAACGTGCTGTGGGCGCTGTGGACACTGTGGAAACTGAGTAAATTGAATTTCGCTCTGCAAAGCCGGTTGCTGGCGGCGAGCAGTACGAAGTAAGTCCTTTGTCTTTTTTGTCTTACTTTGGAGAGTGATTTACCTGAGCTATGGCCTTTTTATGGCATGTGCCTTCACAACAGATTGACAGGCTGTTCGTACGTGGATACTTGCCGTATCTTCAGGGTTAAATCTTGATAATTAGCTAGGTTCCAAAGTCCATGCCACACTGCCCAGGCCATGCGCATTGACAGTGCTAAGGATGAGCTGACTGACTCTCGGAACTAGTTAACTCTATAGTATACAGCTGTGTCTATGCCATGCCTTGCTATTTCCAGCGTCGGAAAGACGAAATATGAATCGTGACTTGCGAATGGACTGACCCTCAGAGGAGCACTTACTTGTACGAATCACAAAAAGTGAGTTCGGAGTAGTCAATCCTAAGTAGCATCAGTGTATCGCTATCGTGCAAAACAAACAATTTGAATGGACCCTTAAAAAGAAAACGGGTAAAAACTAATACCAAAATACCAAGTCCCCTGTCGTATAGAAAAGTGACATTCAGCCTGGTCCCCTCTCTGCTGCTCCATCACGCGCGGCGGCAAACGGAAGACCCCCCAGCCTCTAATTTACTGGTGCTGATTAGTAGACCTTATTATATGTTATATAGTTCCCTTTAGCCCTTACGGCTGTTAATGTTTAGTGATATTTAACCAGGCGTCCATTTTCCCATCTAGATCCAGGACCCATGACGCGCGAATCTGCATGTCACTCCTTTTGTAAAGGCCACCCCGGTCAAAGCCTGACGCAGCTGTGAACGACTTTTTTTTTTCCTTGCTGGTTCTGCTGATTTCATTATTTTTCTCTTCTTTATTAAGGAGAGGAAGGGGAGACGAGAAAAAAATTACTTATCGAGCTGGTTTTCACTCCCATCATTTCCAATTTTTCAAATCGGCCGGAATTGCTTCGGTTATTGCCAAAAAGAGCTTCTCTCCCTATTACCTATACGGAATGCTCGAAATATTACGCCAAAATTCATGAAAACTTCTACTAGGTGTTGAAAAAGTCCTTCTACTCTGGCTATCATACCAGATCGACTCGCGACGCTGCACCCAGCCGACGACTAAATTGCCACTCACTCGCTTATAGTTACTATTGGTATTTTTTGCCATCGTCGATGCATGCGTGACCACCTCGATTTAGCCAGGCAAAGACAGAAACACCCTGTTGTAGAGAAGCAGGGGGGAAAAAGCTTTCACGTATGAAGTTTACGCAACTGGCCATCTTTTCTTAATTTTATTTTCCAGGAGAGAGAAAAAACAAGACGGAGCTTTGGCTATCGACAAAATGTCTTTCCCATTTATGAGGAGCTTTGTCATGCTCTTGTCAGTAGTAGACCTTCCTTTCTCTTGCTTTTTGAAAAATGAATAAAAGCGAAGGACTCGTGCTAACTATGGCTAATCCTACCCAGCTTGTACCGCTACGTACGATTGGTAGTCAATTTATGGTCTTTTTACACCTTCAAGCCGATCCCCATCCCAGAGAATCCCAAATTGACAGCGGAAGATGTGACGGTGATCGTTCCCACTCTGGAAGGGGATGGTGATGAACTGGTTGAAACAATCCGCACCATCCTCGACAACCAACCCTTTGAGCTACTGCTCGTCACCATCTCGGCCAACCGCCCGAAGGCCGAGAGGATGCTGGAGAGAATGCCGGCCTACAACTCCCGCATTCGTCTCTTCACCGTGACTCACCCAAACAAGCGCCGCCAGATGACCAGGGCTATCCCAGAGGTCACCACGGCCATCACCATCTTCGCCGACGATGATGTGAGCTGGCCGAGCACTGCTTTGCCCTGGATTCTGGCCCCGTTCGACACGGACGAGCGCTATGGCGGTGTTGTTACCTGCCAGCGACTCCGCAGAGCCGCCAACCCGAGCTTTGGCGAGCGTATCTGGAATTTTCTGGGGGCACTATACCTGGAGCGCCGCAACTTTGACTGTGCTGCCACCACGCATATGGATGGCGGCGTGCCGTGTCTGTCCGGGCGAACAGTGGCCTATCGGACCAAAATCCTCAAGAGCGAGACATTTACAGATGCGTTTACCAATGAGGAATGGTGGTTTGGCAAGTACCAGCTCAATGCCGACGACGACAACTTCATAACGCGCTGGATGGTTTCGCATGGCTGGGAGACTTACATGCAGTACCACCCGGAAGTCGAAGTGCAGACCACGCTGGAGAATAATTCTAAGTTTTTGAAGCAGTGCGCTCGGTGGTCGCGAAGCAATTGGAGGAGCAACTTGACCAGCATGTTTAGCGAGCGTCATATTTGGTAGTAAGTCTTTCTTTTTTTTTTTTCCGTTTTCTTGTTTTTATCTTCTTGAGTTTGTTTTATTTTTATTCGGCGCGATTTCGATTTGAATTTCCTCCCACGTCATTTTACACCATCACATGCCATCAGCCAGCTCTTGCATTGCACTAGATGCTGTGCAGTCGTCTAGAAAATGCCTCTCTCCTGCTTGTAGTATGCATACTATACGGAAATTCGCTTGGGAAGCCGGGGGGTCCGATGCATAATGAAGCTGGTGGTATGGGGAGTGGCACAAAAACAAGGAATCATTTTCCGGTTTTTGGACAAATCATAAAAAGACGAAGAAAGGATAAAAAAAAAGAGAACAAAGCTAATTAGTTCTACTATAGCCGTCAGCCGTGGAGTACGTACGCCGTCCATCTGACGACGCTTTCTCCCCCAGCGCTCCTCGGCGATCTTTTGCTCATTTACCTGTGCCACAAAGCGACCGAAACTCTAGAGGGGGACACGCACTATTTCGCCATGCGCGCACTTGGGACATGGATGTTCCTTAGTAAATTTATCAAGCTGCTGGGCCACTACAGACGATACCCCGCGGACTTCCTGTTATTGCCCGTGTCGATTCTGTTTGGCTATTTCCATGGTGCGATAAAGATTTATGCCGCGGTCACTCTGAATGTGGTAAGTGCATGCAAGATTTTTTTATCTTCCTTTTCCTTTTGCCCCCGATTGCATGGAGAATCTTTCCTTTTTTTTTTTTTTTTGTTCTGTTGCTCGGTCCTCGTGCCGCAAGGACTGTGAGGAGGGGCGTGCAGCGTTAGGGCTTGTTAAAGCTTGCAACTATAGCTTAGGAGTGCGGCCGAGGACTATAGCCTAGTCAAGGAGCGTTGCATGCTGGTGTGAGCTTTCTAATTATTGCTTTTGTTCTCGAGTTATTTTTTTTTTTAATTAATGCGCTTCCACACCCTGGTCGTGCTTTGTCACCATCGTTTGAACAGGCATTGCAGCAAGCATGAAGCAGGCATCTCAAAGGAGAGCCCGCAGCCCACAGCCTATGCCTGCTGCAGTCACTCTACTGAGCTCACACACTTTGCATATTATGTTCCTACGCTAACATCTACAGACTGCCTGGGGAAGCCGAGAAGGAGCGGACGCCAACGACGCCGAGCGCATGAGGAAACGCTCTGATACCGAACGACAAAAAAAACAGATCCGGAGACTCTCATCTATTTACCCATTCAACAAAGTGGTTTGGTCTCCGTCAGGATTCGCTCCGATTGCTTAGACGTCAGAGCCAGTCGATTGAGTTCCTGACTACCTGCTAGCATGGGCACGGAATATAAAGAATTTTACGTGTGCGAAGCATGAATATGACGAACACTCTCAACTTTACGATGCTACGATCAATCACCGCATTTGAACCTCTACCCTTATCAATATGTCCCACCACCTGAACATGAAAACAACCTCATTAACGAGACGTACTGCGAAAAACACATCTTTATTCCTAGCGAGTATTGACGAGTGAAATACATTTTTCAAGAAAATAAAACACCCTGGATCCTAAATAAAAACAGAACAAAGGTCATCGAGCGCCATATCGAATTGAAAGCCGGGTTCCAGCTGGAACAAACAGAACAGCTTCATGACCCAATTTAGTCTAGCCAGATGCTTTGGCATTTTGGCTAGTTGACTCTTTGATGATCGGTGATCTATCAGAGGGAATCGTCGAGGCTTTGAGAA
Organism: Eurotiales sp. R13A2; assembly: GCA_023625935.1. NCBI lineage: Eukaryota > Fungi > Ascomycota > Eurotiomycetes > Eurotiales > Eurotiales sp. R13A2. Next base: position 102,592 of record JAMAFV010000024.1, read on the forward strand.
TCTGCCTCCAAAACAGCAATTAGGGGAAAGGAAAAGAGGAGGATGGAAAAGAAACCACTAATTTCGGGTAATTATTCTTTTCATTGTGTTCTTTTTGCGCTGGCATGTAATAGTAGTATGTATCAGGGAACCCAAAAAAAAGCATCTCTTTCTCACTTCTATTATCGTGTCACTTTCATTTCTGCTGCTGCTGTTGCTGCTACTGCTTCTTTTGCTCATTGCCCACTAGACAAGAAGTTTACTACTGGGAGGCTATCTGCTGTCATTATCACTGCTCTATTGTTGTTGATGTTGTTATTGCTGCTGCTGCTGTCGAGTTTGTGCCGCTTCGCCATCTGCTGAAGCGAGTGTATTTTCTCTCTTTCTTTTATTGGTTAGTGCACTAGGTATATTTCCATATATGCCTTTCTCTCGATTGATTCCTCTTGTCCTGCTTTTTCATCGCAAGAGATCGTTTGCCACAGATTGCTTCTGGCAGCCGAGATAGGATTGTTAGGGTTATGCCGTCAGTCAGTGGCAAAGTTCTCTTGCAGCACTTCGGGTTGAACAGACTGTTTGTGCTCTTAACCATAATAACTAATGATAATCTGGACTTTCACACTGTTCTCGAATGTATTCTGCGCAGATCAAGACATTATAATTGCATAGACAACAGCCCTTCGTTATTCTGGGGGAGGTAGACATTCTTGGCGGGCGGCGATGGCTGGCAATTCGGCCTTTTTCTCTCTTCTCTCGCCGCCAAAAAATCCATCTCCGTATCCTATTATTATTGAATACACCTCGCTCTCTACTGCACCTTCCCTAATCTAAAGTAATAATTCACTATGAGGACTGAACTCCGCCGCGCTGTGACGGCGCTTTCTTCATCCCCGCGTCTCTCATCGCGCCAAAGACTATCGCCATCATCTGCCCGCTGCTTCCATTGCGCCTCGAGAACGTGGGCTGTTGCTCACCCCATCACTGCCCATGGCCCTCCTCCCAAGGCACCAACGCCGGCGCCGGAATTCAATCACGATCCGCGACGAGGCGATGCGGCCAAGAATCAAACTTTGACAGGGCAGCAACAACAGCAGCAGCAACAACAAAGCCAGACCGGAGCTGGAGCTGGAGCTGGAGCCGGAGCTGGTGCGGCGGACTCTGGCACCCGTGTGTCGCAGGCCAAATCTTCTCTGCTCAAGAAACGCTTCTGGAAAGATGTGCATGTGAAGGAGTCTTCAGGTGAGACGACTGTCCCACTGGTATCCAGTGTATAGCAAGTTGATCTTTTGAGATTATTTACTAAGCGAGGATTCTTTAGATGGATACCAAGTCTTGCTCGATGCTCGGCCCGTTCGCAGCCCCACGAAAGACGTATTAACAGTCCCTAGCAGCAAACGACACCTCGCGGAAGCAATCGCACTAGAATGGGATCTCCTGACCTCGGCGCAGCAGGCGCTCAAACAACATCTAATCCCGCTTACGTCTCTGACTACGCGCGCAATCGACGTTGTGCGAGAAGACGAGTCCGGGCAACAGAAAATCAGACAGGAGATTGTGAGGACAGCCATGCGATATCTCGATACCGATACGCTTCTATGCTGGGTGCCGGAGAAGGATATCCACAACAAGCATATTATTACATCAGGCCCTGGCGAAGCCAACGCCCCGAAGGAGACCCTACGCGCGATGCAAATGAGAACCGCGCAGGAGATTATCGACTTTTTGAGCCGTACAGTTTGGCCTGGTATTGAAATCAAACCCGTGCTTGACGAAAATAGCATCATGCCCACGCCCCAAAGCCAGACGACGCTGGACACGATCCGCAGCTGGATTTCTTCCCTACCAGCCTATGAGCTGGCGGGTTTGGAGAGGGCGATTCTTGCTAGCAAGAGCTTGCTAGTGGCAGTCAGATTGGTGGTGGAATGGGGCGAGGCGTTTACCGATCTGCAGGAGCGTGTTATCCATGGCGAGCAGCAGCAGACGACCGAAGGCGGCTCGCGATTTGGCCTTGAAGAGGCTGCGAGGGCGTCGAGTTTGGAAGTATCTTACCAGACTGGCATGTGGGGTGAAGTCGAAGACACGCATGATGTTGAGCGAGAGGATTTGAGGAGACAGTTGGGCAGTGTCATTCTTTTGGTCAGCGGAGACCGAAGTTGAGGAAGGATGAGCCGTGTACATTAACTAATATATCATACAACCGATCCATCTCTTCTTCAAAGAAGAGTCTTGGTGATGCGGTGTTGTCGCGTTACTGTATTATATCATAGATCTATAGAAATTGACGCAATGCACTCCCGGTGCAGCCTGCTTTGCCATGTCAGATTTCTATTGTGCATGTCTGCTTTTCCGTATATCCGATTACATTTCATTAATATGCGTATGTTGTTTGCAGTGCACGAAGCACTACACCGCGCTCTGCACGGTCCCGATCTCCCGGGGTGACCTGCGGCGCTTGGACGGTGAACCAAACCAGCTAACAAAAGCGTCACCCCTCGCCGCTTGTCCTAGCTTCTCTTTCCCCTCTCTTCCCCATACCTTGCAATTATTTTTTGATTTCGACTGCCTCATTTCTACCTTCAGGTTCTCTTTCGAAATTGGCCGACTGACCGAACTGCCACGCGAGCGAGCGAGCGAGATATCCCGGGGTAATGCAGCTGTAGTCGCAACGATGAGCGAACCAAGTGTTGGGTGAGTCCCAAACCAAACACCAAGCCAGCCAGCCACTCAGATGCTGTACAACATCATCATACACACAAGGCACCCAGGAGTCGCTTTCGGAATGCCGCCACCCAATAACCGAGTCACACCGTAGCTGACTCATGGCTTGTTTCGTCGTGGCAACTCCTGGCCCCCTCCCCCTGAATGAACTGCCCAAAAAAAAGCACCATCATCACCACCAGAACTTTCCTCATCGCTGACCTCCATAACCACAGTCACAAGCGATCCAAGAGCGGCTTGGCGCGCTCTCTCCTCCACCGCGCGCAGTCGAAAGCCGAGTCTCGAGATGATATTAGCAGTAACAACGGAAATACATCGTCGGCATCTACGAACGCCTCGTCCTCGCTACCCGATATCCAACACACCCGATATTCGTCGCTGTCATTAACCAGATCGCGGAGCAACAGAATGACAGATCCCGCAATGGGGGAGTCGCCAACTGTGTCTGGAGGCGATGTCTCGTCGATCGGAGCAGACGCCGCTGCCTCCGACAGCAACAGGCCCAGTTCCAACAAGAACTCGCCGGAAACCAGCGTCACCTCTATTGAACAATCCGTCAAGACATTTCGCCTGTTCGAAATTCTGCGCAGCGGCGATACTACGGCTATCTCCAAGGCTGTCCGGGAAGCCAAGGAGCAAAGCGCCGGCGGCGCCGTATCGCCCGGGACTACCATACTTCACCTGGCTATACAATGCGCGGATCTGCAGGTCGTGGAATACGTGATTGCCACTGGGCCCGACGTCGATATCAATGTTCGTGATCGCGAAGGTAACACGCCGCTGCATCTTGCCTCCCAACTGGGCCGCGACTCCGTAGTCCACGCGCTTCTGGCCCAACCCAATATCGACGACTCGATCGCAAACTACCGGGGCCAGACCCCGCTCGATGTCGCGCGCACGCCGGAAATCTTCGAGAAGTTGCAACTCGCGCGTTCGGTCTTCATCGATACCAAGTCGAAGCAGATCCAGGACATGGTTGTTCGAGCGGACTACGATGGATTGGAGAAATTGCTCGAAGAACCGCGAGTGCAGGGCATTATAGATGTGAATGCGCTCGATCTAGTGACAGATACCGTGACGGCTCATTCGGGAGGCACTCTGCTGCATGAGGGCGCCAGAAAGAAGGACACCAAATTGTTACAGATACTGCTTATGCATGGTGCGGATCCTTTCCGACGCGACAAGAAAGGGAAATTGCCTCAAGATGTCACCAAGGACGACAAAACACGAGCAATAGTCAAGAAATCGCCCGCTGCGATAATCGCACAGCGCGGTATTCAAGAAAGGGCTATTCTGGGCAATGCTCCGTCCCAGTCGAGTTCGAGTAGAGCCGTGAACACAGAGGTTACCCTTGCGGGCAAAGATGCTAGAGAGATGAAGGGGTATCTCAAAAAATGGACAAATTATACGTCTGGGTTTAAGCTGCGTTGGTTCGTTCTCGAAGATGGGGTCTTGAGTTACTACAAACATCAAGGTTTGTCCTTCCGTTTTTGATACGAAGAAGCAGAGAAGCAGGGAAAACTAATAATTCCATAGATGACGCCGGCTCTGCTTGTCGAGGTGCCATTAGCATGCGCATTGCTCGGCTACACATGGATGCGCAGGATAAAACTCGATTTGAAATACAGGGCAAGTCCTCGGTGAAATACCACTTGAAAGCGAATCACGTAGTGGAAGCCAAAAGATGGTTCTGGGCCTTGAATAACGCTATCCAATGGGCAAAGGACGAGGCCAAGGAAGAAGAGAGACGCCGAACCAGAGACGCCGAATTCTTACATGCAAAAATCCAGCAAGTCGAAAGCCGCGCTTCTGAAGGGCCAGCATCCGAAATGGCACCTTCAGTACTCTCCAAGGCCAACTCAAAGAGTGGTGGCTCCGTGTTGGCCGCTGATTCCAAGCCTGGTTTCTCCCGCGTCAATACTCATACATCTCGAACTGCCGTTGATACGTTACCCGGCGACGATGAGACTTCTGCGTATGGTTCCTATACTCAAAGTGTTGCCCATACTGATGTAAATCGGGCTACCGGGCCGCAGATTGGTGTTGATGGAGAAGCTGACGACGACGATGATGATGATAATGATTACGGCTCAAGCCATGAAGGCCAGCCTACCAACAAAGATGCCTTCTACATTACTGCACAATCCGCCAAACTACAACTGGATCTTCTCTCCAACGTGTCAGCTTCTCTTAAGGCTGAGAGGGCGAAAAACCCGGATCTTACAGTTTCTGACCCAGCAATTGACGAAGCGCTGTCAACTTACGAGTCGGCTGTGAGCAGTCTCAACGATCTCCTAGCCAGCCTCTCGAATATCTCCCGCGATAGGGATGCTTATTGGCAATATCGCCTTGATAAAGAGTCTGATACGCGCAAAATGTGGGAGGAGAGCATGGCCCGAATTGTCCAGGAGCACGAGGAACTGCAGCACAAAGTGGGCGAATCAGAAGAAAAACGCAAGCGAACAAAGAAGGCGCTCAAGGACGTCCTCGAGCATGGTGCCATTTCTGAAACTCCACATCAAAACATCGAAGTGGACGTTGAGAGAATCGAAGAAGCAGACACCACGGCGGATTCTGCTGCTGCGACTGAAGTAGAGACTGTCGCAGACGTGAAGCAAGTCACTACCGACGGTCACTCTGTAAAAGGACAGGCTATCCTCGACTACGCAGATCTTGCAGAGTCGGATTCGGATGATGATGATGCAGAGTTCTTTGATGCGATTGGCAGCGACGAGGATGCTGGTGCCATGATTTCATCTGAGAAATCGGCCGAGCCAGCGCTGGTTGATAGCAATATAGCTGACTTGCGGTCTTCGAAACTGTCTGCTATAACACCAGCGTTTACAGGATACGAAGACCCGGTACGCAAAAGGTTGAAGATGGATCAAGACGACAGACCGAAGCTCTCTCTCTGGGTAAGTCCACATGTTGATGATCAAAGAGGTATGCATGGCTTGCTCACATCTTTCATGACTATAGAGTATCCTGAAGTCTATGATCGGTAAAGACATGACCAAAATGACACTTCCAGTCTCCTTCAATGAGCCAACGTCACTACTCCAACGTGTTGCCGAAGATATGGAATATGCCGACCTTCTAGACATCGCTGCCGACCGGCCTGAATCAATGGAGCGTCTGCTGTACGTCTCTGCTTACGCTATCAGCGAGTATGCTTCCACAATTGGGCGAGTCGCGAAACCATTCAATCCTCTACTTGGGGAGACCTTTGAGTATGCTCGGCCGGACAAGCAATATCGATTCTACGTTGAGCAAGTCAGCCATCACCCCCCTATTGGAGCTGCTTGGGCCGAGTCACCCAAATGGGAGTATTATGTATGGTGTCTTCCTTCACCCTTTCTCTTCTGGTTTAATGCCAGTGCTGACACATCACCAGGGTGAATCGGCCTTGAAATCCAAGTTTTACGGCAAGTCATTTGACATCAACTTGCTGGGAACTTGGTTCTGCAAGCTGCGTCCCATCAAAGGTGAAGAAGAGCTTTACACCTGGAAAAAGGTGACTTCCTCGGTCATTGGCATCATCACCGGTAATCCCACCGTAGACAACTACGGCCCCATGGAAGTCAAGAACTGGAAAACTGGCGAAACCTGCTATCTCGACTTCAAAGCTCGCGGCTGGAAAGCCTCTTCCGCGTACCAGGTGACCGGGAAAGTGGTAGATGCTGCTGGCGTCACCCGATGGACCATTGGAGGCCGATGGAACGACAAGATCTTCGCGCGCCCAGCTCACGGATTTGAGAGCGCTGCTGTCTCGGAGAATGACGAGACTGCCAAGACTATCCTCCTCTGGCAAGCCAACCCCCGACCACCCGGCATCCCATTCAACCTGACCCCATTCGTGCTCACCCTGAACGCAATCCCTGATCGTCTCCGGCCACACTTACCACCCACCGATACCCGGCTGCGTCCTGACCAGCGAGCCATGGAAGACGGAGAGTACGACTTTGCGGCGAGCGAGAAACACCGCGTGGAAGAGAAACAGCGCGCAAAGCGACGGGAGCGGGAAAAGAAGGGCGAGGAGTTTGTCCCCAAGTGGTTCCAGAGGGCCAAATGTCCCATCACTGGGGAGGAGTATTGGCAGTCTTCTGGGGAGTATTGGAAGTGTAGGGAGGTTGGGGATTGGAGTGCGTCGGAAGATATATTCTAAAGGGCGATGTCTCCCTGACTTTTTCCTTTCTACCTTTTTCCTTGGCAAATACGAATTGGCAGATGACATTGTGTCGAGTGAAGCGTCACACCAGTCATTGCTGCCTTCTTTTATTTTTGACAGCAAGGCGCACCTTGCACTACCATTAGTATACTTATGCATAGATTTTTATTAATATGGAACGTTTACACGACGATTGTGCGTTGAGATTATGGAGAAGCATGGTTATCAGACTACTCGGTAGATTAAATAATCCACACTGTTCTCAATATGGGTATAAATGAATACGATGATTCTATAGCTTTCATAATTACCCCTCAATGAGGCAGGACTACTAAAGGTTGCCCGCTTCTTCCGCGTCTTTTTTCTTTCAATTCATTCCATTTTGTTCCTTTTCTCAACTACTCTCCCAACTTCAGTTCGGATAACCATGGCGTATCCCAACTTCCATAAACTTCACAGCGACCTCGTAAGAGTCAGCCACAAAATTAAGCCTGCTTTCTACGACACAGATGGATCCCCAGTGTACGAAGGCCCTGACCAGTGTCTATTCGGTCATATTGTCGGACGAAACGACGTTGCAGCTCTACGACTCTATCAAAACAGCCCACACGAAAAGATCATCTGGCCAGCATACGAGTTTGAGTGGTACCATCCCTTCTTTATTGCTGCACAATGCAGTAGCCTTGATGCACTTCGTGAAATGCTGGAAATTTACTTGACGGACCCGTTCTATACCGAGCCGCTTGGTCAATACCTAGAAAGCATTCGCTTTTCTCCAATCAACGTGGCCTGTGTTGCTGCACACAGAGAACTCACTCTATGGTTACTGCACCATAATCCGCCGTTGGCAAAATTGCATGATCGGGACACATATGGAGAAACACCGCTGTTCAGCGCGGCAAGCGGGCTTAGATGTAAGGTTGCCGACCGTTACAAATATTATAGCCGTGTGAAACATATTAGGGACATAAGCAAGCATGAAGACTTTATCTGCTTTCTTTTAGACCAGGGCTGTTCGGTTCGTGATTCAAATGTCTACAGCAACCAAGGCCAGGGAGAAGACCCAGATTCGTCCGATCATACCCCCGAGCTGGAGGGGACTGTTCTCGGTGCTGCGGTTACTCATGCTAGCTACGAGATGGTATCTCGTCTAATTGCTGAAGGAGCCGAAGTTCATGCCAGGCAGAAATGGCGTGAACTTAGTACTCTTTATAGCTATGAACACAGTAAAGGAGTGACAGCGTTACATATAGCAAGCCTTTTCTGGAACCTCGAAGCGATTCACGGGCTGGTGGATCATCGTGGTGATATGAGTGTGGCAGGAATGGTGTCCACTGCAGATGATCAAGGACGACTCCCGCTGCATTGGGCATTGCTTGGCGATCTGAAGGAGGAGGATAGAGAGAAAGATGAAGATAATCAAGAGAAGACTGCATCTCGCAAGATGAGCACGGTGAAACTACTTCTCGAGGCCAACCCCAGCACAATCAATGCTCGAGACCACCAGGGAGCGACAGTATTCAATTTTGCAGTGAAATCAGACCTGGGGATCTCGAATATTCTGTCCACAGTGAAGATGCTCCTAAATGCCAAACCGCTTTTCTCTACTATAAGTTACCGTGATACGGTTGGCCCAACGGCGTTGCAGGATGCAGTGGACCATCATTTTAAACAACGCGGCAACTACAACTATGGGAAGCTTACGGAGTTACTCGAGATTTTGGTGGCGAATGGGGCTGATGCTCGGTTATGCCTGCACAGATTGTGTGATGGCTTCTGGCTGGAACCTATTAGCCTCGTCATGATAGACCGCCTGCTGGAGAAGACTGACATAAACGACACTGATGTCGACGGTTGTACAGCGATGCACTACCTGGTAAGGCGTTTTGATCAGGTTGATGCTGCTCGCCATCTGATAAGTCGGGGAGCGGATGTTAGCCTGGTTAATCATAAGGGGAATACGCCTCTTCACGAGGTCATGAAGGGCACCATGATTAGAAGGACAATTAATGGAAAGCCAGATCCCTCGCAATCCCTAGAAGACCTTCCTAAAGCACGGGAGGAGTTGATCAAAATGATGGTGGACGCTGGAGGCTCGATGGATCAACCGAATGCAGCTGGACAGACCCCAACCCAGCTGCTTCAGGAGGCAAAGCAAAGATCGAAGAAAGCGGAAGAAGCAGTCGCAGCAGCCCGGCGTGGAGGGCGGGGACGGGGCCGAAGTAGGGGGGGACGTGGCAAGGATTGAGGTATTTCATTAGGGCGTTTTGTTTGGTTGCAGCACAGGCTCCCGGCGTTAGCATTTCACAATCCATCAGCATGATTGTTTCAAAAAACTCACCATGGCGGCACTTTGTCAAAGCTTGAGAAGATCTACTATATTCTGGCGACACCCACTTTTTCGTCATGTTCGTCGTGTTCGTCCTATGCACCTTGTATTTGTGGGAACGATAGCTTCCGGTCCTTCTGTTTCCTCCTTCCCGGCACCTAAATCTCCTACGTCCGGCTTCGTGAAATCAGACCCTTCTGAGAAGGTAGAAGAGGAGAGGCTTCCATTTTATGCTCCGGAGAAATATTATCCGGTCCGTATCGGGGAGGTTTTCTTGTCTAGATATCAGGTCGTCTCCAAGCTCGGGTTCGGCACATCCTCTACCGTGTGGCTTTGCCGTGACCTTCAGTAAGAAGTCAATCATATTCTAAAATAAACTTGATCGGTAACTAATTTCTGCAGAGAGCAACGAGTTTATACACTTAAAGTGTGTGTCAAGGGCCAGCACGCAAGGCATGAGATTGCTGTTTCAGAGCACTTAAAGAATTCCAATGAGCATCCAGGGAAAAACTTACTCCGCCTTGTTTTGAATTCGTTTGAAATCGAATGACCACATGGCAAGCACACATGCTTGATTTACCGGCCGCTTGGAATGAGTTTCTCGGAGTTTCAGGGGTTGCTTCCTGATAATAAGTTGCCGAAAGAACTTGTTCAGAAAAGCATTCAACTTGTTCTGATATCGCTGTCCTTTATGCATGAAAATAATGTTATTCACACTGGCAAGCTTACCCCTGGGAATATATGGAATACACTATGCTGACATGATTTAAGATATTTCATCAAATAACATACTTCAAGGAATCGATGATGCCTCTATTCTTCCCCAAATTGAAGAAGATGAGATAAAACAACCGATTGCAAGAAAGGTTCTCAGTGATCGTGATATATATTATTCCAGACCAATGCCATCTTGTTTCGGCTTACCTGTTCTTTCTGATCTGGGCGAAGCAAAAGTAGGAGAAAGAAACAACAAAGGCGATATCATCCCTGGTATTTATCGAGCTCCTGAAGTCATCCTTGATATGAGTTGGGATTCCAAGGTAGATGTATGGTCAATCGGTACCATGGTGAGTAAGCGTGAGAATGGCTTTGCTTTCATAGCTACGGACACTGAAAGCAATTGTTGATTTAGGTTTGGGATATGGTGGCCACCTGTGTTTCGCAAAGAAAAATGGGCTTCTTGATGATGAACATCACTTGGCGGAAATGGTATCCCTCATGGGTCCTCCTCCGCCCAAGTTTCTAAGAACTGACAAGGGTCGCCAATTTTGGGATGAGAAAGGTAAGATGTTCTCCCCCTCTCTCTATTCAAGTAATTTATATGTTTTAGGCAATTGGAAGGGCTCTATAGCAATACCAGAACAGTCATTTGAAATGGGAAAACACCAGTTTTCTGGCGAAGATAAACAGCTCTTTTTGAACTTTCTGCGAACAATATTCCGTTGGGAACCGGACGACCGACCGACTGCAGAGGAGCTTGCATATGACGACTTTTTAATGCAACCCATGCTAGCCGCGAGAAGTATAGATTCTAATACGACATGACTATTACGACTCTCGGTTAAAAACAAACTTATGGAGCAAGGGTTCGAGGAGCACCCAAAAAACATCACTTGTCTTTAAGATTCAATAAGTTCTAGGAATAGAGGAATAAAAAGAGGAAGAGTTAAGGGTAGAATGGATGCCGGCAGAGCTTTGGATGGGCGTGCAACAGTCCTCTTCCTATTTAATCCTCCCAAGACAAATAATCCCGCCTACTGTCTTCCGATGCTGAGATACTTTCATGACTGGAATCTCAAATAACTTACTTGAGCAGTCTTCCACCATCGGACAGAATAGTTTGGCCAGTAATAAACCGATCCTTCATGAGATACAAGTACGCTTCAGCTATATCCTCTGGCCTTCCAAGAGTGCCTAGCAAGTTCGTATCACGAAACATCTGGTATGCAGCCTGCCTTGCTTGCTCATTTCCATTCCCAATTGATTTCAAAAGCTCTGTATCAATAGCACCAGGAGCCACAACATTAACCCGCAATGGTGCAAGACCAACCGAGAGCGAGCGTGAGGCTGCATCGAGTGCGCCGGCCCATGCGAGACCTGTGGCATAGTTCTTGGTGGGCTTGAAAAGCATAGTTCCAGTCGTCAGAGTGATGCTTGACTGTGGGCCGGCTTCCATGTACTGGGGAGCATGCTTGGCCAGCATCATGATAGCAGCTAATCGTGAGCCGGACTTGGCGACCTGCTCTGGCGTGATGTCAGGCAGTGGCGGAGCAGAACCAGGGGCGCCGGCTGTGTTGACAAGGTGGTCGACTTTTTTTCCGTCCTTTGTAGCAAAGGTCAAGAGAGAGGTAATACTAGCCTCCATCGTGGGCATGTTGTATAGATCGCATGCTTGGCCAGAGACGCGCGACGAGAAATCAGGATAGCTCGTGCGAAGACGAGAGATTGCTTTTTCTACCTTTTCGGGGTTCGAGGACGCTATCACGACAGAGGCACCATGTTCAAGAGACCCTTCAGCGATGCAGAATCCAATGCCTGATGTTCCCCCGAGAATCAAAACGCGCGCCCCTTCAAGCTTATTAAATTTATATTGGGCCATCTTTGAACTCTGGCTGACTGCTTCAATAGCAGTCAATGAGAAGAGCTATCTCGAGACTCGGTACTTAATAATGCGTCCGGCCTTTTTTTTTTCTTGAACTGAAACATCATGTCGATAACAAGCGAACATACTTATACGTAAGTATTTAAAGTCTCCAGAAGTCTGCATGCGGCGATAGACGGACTTAAGCGGACTACGGGATTCAAAGTCTTCCATTCCTGGTGTATTGCTAAGCATAGACTGAGCGATTGATTACGCCCCAGCTGTGACGCTAACATAAATTTCAGATTATGATTCGACACTGGACATGTGGCTAGTGGTTGCGTGGTGGTTTATTCTTGAGCAAAATTACGACGGAGATATACATCCTGGCCCCTGGTTGGCTGGAATATCGTAAGCCACCTCATCTCACATTACCACGACGTGGAATTAGGCGGGGATAAGTGGCCACACCCTCTAAGGCTTTTTAGGAACATCTGTTAGTCTCACTCAATCTGCTATACTGCTCGCAGGCCTAGCATGGTTGCTGCGTGTCGAGGTCGGATGCCGCGAATACGGAAGGAAGTAGCATCGAACAGCGCTTTGTTAAGACACTATTGCGAGGTTTTTGACCATCCTTATTGGATTACATACAAAGAGGAAATAGGATTATCATTATGCAGTGTTTATCCATATAATTAGCTGGCAGCCTCTATGAAAAGTAATTTGTATTTCTAAAATGAAGGTATCTGCTGCTACCAAGGAGCTGAAAACATGGTAATGACCTCCTTCAAGTGCGCAGTCTCGTATGGCTAGCATTACAGCGAGAGTACCGACAATACCAGTCGTCATGTCAGGAATTGGCAGAGGATGGAGAACGCGTCTTCCTTTGTTGTAGCCCAGAGCCTCACCCATCACGTACGACGCACCAGAGGTAGCATCTCCAATGCGTTACCATTCAGGCCTTGCAGCGAATGGGCCATCAGGACCAGAGCAATTTACGGCAACACTTACAATACCTTTATTTCGTTCTGCGGCCATGTCCAGCGTTCTTTGTAAGCTCTTCCTCGTGTCCAGGGATCATAGCGGAATCCTTGAACAAAATGTCTGCTTAGCCTAGGAGGTCTCTGAGACAAGTCATATCCGTTTCTGTGGTGATATCTAGATCGACTGTGTGGTCTCCGGAATTGAGAGTCAATTGAAGGACCTTGAATTGCGTTAGAAACTGTCGACATCAAGTCTGGAAGCCGACTTCACTTGAACGACACCTTTGTGGAGCTAGCGATAATTCTTGCTACTTGAACAACTTTACTTCTAACCAGACGGCGGCGATCAGGTAGATATGATTTACGTTCTGCATCTCGAGCTCGTCCAGTCTTCACTTCTGAACATGCCTTCGGAGAGAGAGTTTAGGGGTTGTTCATGCCCGAACCAAGCTACTCTAGAGTTTTCTCTCTTTAAATAAGCTATGCACCTGATACTAAGCGTGAGATTTGATAGTCGCACATATTGCTGTAGACTTTAGAGCTAAAAAGCTAGCTCCGAATCCTTGTTCGAAGTCCCTTGTGGATATTTTGGACAGAGATCGGCTTCTAACAAACGTTTGAATGTCAGACCCTTCCACATGTTCACTGAATGTAGGCTTTAGCCAGATGCTAGAGTAGTCGGTTGTAGTCATTACACTTTCATCCTTGGCTGGATTCCATTACGAATTTCCAGCAGCTCGTTTGCATCCTTCGTTCAGGAACAAGCACGTGACAACGAAATTGGCAGATATGAACACCCAAAACTGGATTTTCCATATTTTCTTTTGTCATTCATACTGTTTCCAATTAACGCTTCTCGTGGCATACAATTCGGGGCGATCCATGAGGGGGGCCATCGATCATCCACGGCCGCTGCCTCGGATCTGCTTTAGCCTCGGGCGCATCTGACAGTGCTTTTAGCTAGAGCAGTTAACTCTTATTGGGGAAATTGATTACATATTATCCAAGCAATGTTCTCACCAAGAAAGAAAGAGCTTATTTATGAAAGCTATACTATCGGAAAGTGCTCCGTATGCGATAGAGGATGTCTCTAAGCAAAGGGAAGATGGGCAGAAGACCAGTGCGAGTCGCCAACTGTTCTGGATATCATGGTAACAGAGTCCAATTTTGAACATTGAATTGGGAATGTCACTTACAAGATGGAGGCGATCCTGCATATGAGATGTATCGACAAGCAACCTTGGGCGATGTTGATTTTATTACAGGCGACTATCTGGCTGGTATGCTCCCTTTCTGATTGTGGTGCAATAGTGCTGATTGATCTGGAGAGGTAAACATGGCCAACAACGCACAAGCTTTTCAACGCGGAGAGCACCCAGGGTACGACCAGACCGCCTGGGAGAGCATTCAACAGAGCATCGAGGTCATTGCGGAAAAGGGTATCAAAGTTGTCCTCAATGGAGGCGCGCTCAACCCCAAAGGACTTGCTCTCAAAGTCGAGGAGTTGGTACGCCTATTTTCTATCTCTTCAAGTTCCTTCTCTTTCTGACAAATTTGTAGGTCCGCACAAAAAATCTGAAATTGCGTGTAGCCTACCTCTCTGGAGATGACTTGTATTCTAGGTTTGGTCCAACCATGCCGACGTCAAAAAGCGAGCTACGACATCTCGATGCCAGTAACGAGTCCATTAACTTGGGCTCGTCAACATATGCCTTTCTAAATAGCTCTGAGCCAGTTCCTATGGTCTCGGCACACGCCTACCTTGGTGCTCGAGGCATTGTAGATGGGCTCAGACGGGGCGCGGACATTGTCATCTGCGGCCGCGTAGCAGATGCCAGTCCAGTCATTGCCGCCGCATGGTATTGGCATTCATGGACCGAACTGGACTATGACCGGCTTGCTGGCGCACTTGTTGCCGGCCACCTAATCGAATGCTCGGCCTATGTTACCGGTGCCAACTTTGCTGGCTTCGATCGGTACCCCATCGACAGATTCATCCAACCCGGATTTCCGATCGCAGATATTGAAATGGATGGATCATGCATAATCAAGAAGCACCCCAAAACCGGTGGCATGATTGATATTGACACGGTCCGGTGCCAGTTCTTGTATGAGTTGCAGGGCAACATATACCTGAATAGTGACGTTAGTGCTATCCTAGACAATATTGTGATTGAGCAGGCGGGTCATGACCGGTAAGCGTGCGCGGAAATCAATCCTTTAATATGTGTCTTTTGACAATCACAGGGTTCGCGTCCATGGGATTCGAGGATACGCCCCGCCACCGACCACGAAACTCGCTGTTTTCTACCCCGGTGGTTATCAGGCTCAGCTACTCTTCAATGCTACCGGCTACGGAACGAGCTCCAAATGGGACCTTATTGAGAAGCAAATCCGTCATTTTATGGCTTCTTCTGCCCTCGAACAGATAGATACGCTCGAGTTCCAAAGGTGAGAAATATATCAACTTAAGTTCAGCGCCGAAACGATCCTTAATCTCGTATTTAGGATTGGAGTTCCTGCTAGTAACCCTCGCTCT
Source organism: Eurotiales sp. R13A2 (assembly GCA_023625935.1). Taxonomy (NCBI): domain Eukaryota; kingdom Fungi; phylum Ascomycota; class Eurotiomycetes; order Eurotiales; species Eurotiales sp. R13A2. The sequence goes on from JAMAFV010000024.1 coordinate 117,889, forward strand.
CAGAGAAGCAGCACTACGTACTTGCGGATCTTCATTGCAGCAGCCTCGGCACAGGCAGTACGCGCAGTGGTGATTGCTATGAGAGAGATTTCATTGAAGCACTTTTCTGGTGGGTGGATGCATTTCTGAAGGCACGATAAACTGACCATTGACCCGACTGGATTTCTTGCCAGGCTTCCATGCGTCTCTCGACCAGCGTTCGGCGACTCCCCGACCTTTTCTCTCTTATTTTCCGGCATTGATAAAACAAAGCGAGATTAATGAGGAAATTCACATTCTTGACGCACCAGGGGTTAGCAAGTCATATTCCACTGGCCACCCGCCGACATATCAGCCTCTCCCTCCCCGTGCCAGTTACGACCATACTCCATCTTCTGATGAGGCCGCTCTCTTGAAAGGACCGACTCAGTCTGTGCGTCTCGGTGACATTGCACTGGGCAGATCTGGTGATAAAGGGGCTAATTTGAACTTTGGAATCTTTGTCCTGCAGCCGCAACACTGGCACTGGCTACGGTCTTACCTAAGTCGTGACCGTCTACGAAAGATGCTTGCAGATGATGATGACTGGGACGACTCTTTCCTCATCGAGCGCGTGGAATTTCCAAACATCCACGCTGTGCACTTTGTAATTTACGGCATCCTAGGTAGAGGAGTAAGTAGCTCCAGCCGTTTGGATGGATATGGCAAGGGCTTTGCGGATTATGTGCGCGATAAAGTTGTCGAGGTCCCCACGGCAATTCTCAGCCCACAGAGTCATCTGTAGATTATACTCTTGCAAATAGTTTGTGACGCACAAGTTTTGTTATAAGCAATGGTCTCCGGACCAGACCTTGATGCACGAGGAGTAGTGAATATATCTAGTGCCGCTGCTGCTGCGTTGCGTGAACAATCATCAGCTTAGTCAGCACAGGCACGGACCAGCTGTCAGCTAATGTCGGCCGCAAAGCAAAAGCAAAAGCAAAAGCAAAAGCAAAGCAAAGCAAAGCACCTCCCTCTTTGCTGCTCAATTGTTCCATCATGGTGGCCGAGCATACATGCAGCCGTTGCATGCAGCTCCTTCTGCCGAATATACATCACCAGATGAGTCTCGCCTCCGTCAGACGGCTTCCGTCTCAGGCAAGCAGGCGATGCAATTTTTCCACGGCATCCGGACCGCGACGCTCTCCAGTCCGGATTCACGGCGCCAACAATGCACCATCTAGCCATCTGAAGACGATCAAGCCACCTGCGAAAAGCTCTTTGCTTCTGCCCAAACACGCCGTCCCCGCGCGCAATGCGCAGTCAGCCGCCATCGTCCCTCCTTCTGCTAGCCGAGAAACCGCACCGCTGCGGAGACCCGACAATCTATTCCACATCTACACGTCGTCGCCTTCTTCGATTATAAGGAAACGTGCTGAGTTCATTAAGCAAAATGCGTTTTGCCCGCATCCGAGCCACCAGCAGACCCGCGCCCCCTCATCTCATACGCCAAACGAAGACACTGCGATAGCAGGAGACCTCCCCCCAGCACACTCACATTTCGAGTGCCCGGATTGCGGTGTGCCTCTATACTGTTCGGAAGAGCATTGGATGGATGACTACGAAGCGCATCTGGAAATTTGTGACACGATCCGCCAGATTAACGAGGATGATCACGATTTGGTTTCTGGACGCTTCTTTCCCGAATTTTCGTACCCGGGTCCCCAGGATGACAACTTTATTGTTAACATGACAAATTGGGACACGTTCTTGTATACTCGCGAATTTGAGGCGATCAATAATGAGAGGAGCATGAGACAGGTCACTCGAATGCTGACATATCCCGTCACCATTGCGAGTGTCATACACGAATTGAGTCCTTACACTGTCCATTCCGGTGGAAGATTGACTTCAGAAGGTTTGAAGAGTTTGAGTGGTAGGTTCTATTCTATTACCTTAATATCAAAAAAGATTTGCTGACCTGTCTAAGCGCTTCGCTATACCCTACACCCACCTAAACAAGGAGAAGGCAAAGATATTCGAGGTTTGCGACTCAAAGCCCCTCCAGTCCGCATCTTCATACTCGGAGCACGCGCAGAATCATCCTTACCACGCCAAGTCTGGCTTCAACTCACTCACATGTTCCCCAACGCCCTCATCAATCTCATTTTCATCGGACCAGAGAGCATGGCAAACCGTGACGAGGAATTCCCGTTGCCAGAACGTACACCGTCAAACCCATTTGGCGGGATTGTCGAAGACCGGCTCGGTCCCCAGATGAAGATCACGACTTACGTTGACTACTTCCACACAATGCACAACGCGCAGTATTTCTACCCATACGACCCTTACTTTGACTGCTTCATGCTCTTCCATCCGGGTCTCGGCCACCCAGCTAGCTCGCACGAATGGGCTGATACATTGCCCCAATTGCTCGAAACCAAAGTCCCCATCATCTGCACTGGCTATACGCAATCGGACATGGAGAGAGATATTAAATGGGTTCGCGAGAAATGTGCCGGCGAGTTTGATGTCCTTCTCGAGCCCGGCGAGAACCGTTTCAGAAGTCTGAGATGGGATTTGAATGACCTTGACCCGAGTGACGTCTCGGCTGGGAACTGGGGGGTCTGGGCTTTTAGAGGAAAGAGGTATGTTTGCCTACACTTTCAAGTAACGAAAACAAACGCTGACTCATCAATAATAGATACGAAGCCACGCAAAAGAACGATACGATAGCTGTTTAGCTTGTAAGAAACCCGATTGCTATACATAGAAAGCAGCAGACGCAACTCCACCATACTTAGCTTTCCCTTCATCTATGCATTAATTCTTGTTTTCATGTACTATACAAATGGTGTGATACTACTATAAATATACTTGACTATTGATTTTCTCGTTGTCCGTAAGGTAGTCGAAGTAGCGCAGTGGCCTATAAATCTTCAGCTATCGGTGTCTAGCCGAACGAGCCGAGGTTGTTTTTAAGCTTATCTACTCCACAGCCGTCCCCGCAAACATTCTTAGGCATGACTGGACATCCTCGAAATCTCACTCAACGCTCTTCATCCAAACCGTGCAATTGAGCTGAACCTGCAAAGAATCAATTCCGTCAAGAACAATCAAAATGCGTGCCATTCAGCTCAAAGAATATGTCAAGGTGGGATAAGAATGATGCAGACACCTCAACTTAACAAACTACTAACGGCAGTCATTACAACAGGGCCCCCTCGATCTCAAAATAACCGACCTCCCAACCCCCTCTCCTGCGCCAGACAAATACCTCATTGAGATTCATTCAGCAGGCACAAACTTCTTCGACCTGCTCCAGATCCAGGGCAAATACCAGCACCAACCGGCCTTTCCATGGATATCCGGAATGGAATTTGCGGGCACCGTGCTCGCAACACCTACCGCCGCAGCATCATCTAAATTCAAAGTCGGCGACCGAGTCTTTGGCGCCACGCAAGGTGCATACGCTACACATATTCTTGCCTTGGAATCAGCACTCTTCCCCGTTCCTTCTCGCTGGAGCTTCGAGGACGCCGCTGGCCTCTTCGTGACCGCCCCGACATCCTACGGCGGCCTCGTTACGCGCGCAAACGTCCAGCCCGGAGAATGGGTCCTCGTACATGCAGCAGCGGGCGGCGTCGGATTGGCCGCTGTGCAAATCGCAAAGGCCAAGGGTGCCACGGTTATAGCTACGGTGGGGAGTGAGCGGAAAATGCAGATTGCGAAGGAGTTTGGCGCGGATTATGTGATCAACTACCGGAAGGATAAGGACGGTAGCGGAGTTGACTGGCCCGAGGAAGTGAAGCAAATATGTAAAAAGCATCGTTCTGGCAACGGCAAAGCCGGTGTCGACATTGTCTATGACCCGGTTGGATTGATCGATCAGAGTCTGAAATGTGTGGCATGGAATGCCCGATTGCTTGTTATCGGATTCGCGGCGGGGAAGATTGAAAAGGTCGCCTTGAATCGAGTGTTGCTCAAGAATGTGAGTATTGTTGGGCTGCATTGGGGCCAGTACGTGAATTTTGAGAAGGAGACTGTGGGCCCTGTTTGGAAAGGAATATTTGATTTGATTGAGCAAGGAAAATTCAAGGGTACGGCTTTCAAGGATGATGATAGCTTTGTCGGGCTAGAGAGCGTTCCGAGGGCTCTGAAAGCATTGGGAAGTAGGGATACATGGGGGAAAGTGGTTGTTAGGGTTGTGGATGACCGGAGCCGGTTGTAACAATTCTGACTATATATATCCTTATGTATACTCTTTGTGCGTGTATCTGGTTGTTATTTGAGGATGCTTGTTAGATCGTGGCAAATTTTGAACGCTATAGTTAGGAAGGAAATTCATTTGCATTCATGGTGGAAACAGCACCATTGCAGTGCTCTTCATATATGGTGGTTAGCGGGTAATTCCTTTTCGTTAATTGACCGACATGATAGCAATGGTGTTCGCTTCTGGCAGATGACCGTTCGTATAGTCATACGCAGCATTAAAGAAATCGTAGACTAGAATATCTCGGCTAGACCACATCTGCTTTGCGAGTATTGTGAATTTGGATAAGTGTCAGCCTCGGCAGGTATAGTTGTAGAAACGCTTATAACACAGAATTTGGCTCTTGCCGGTGAGGGCTTTGAGGAGAAAGCGAGATCCATGTATGACGCGGTTTTTTGGCTTTTATATGACTCAACGTAGGTGTGTCAATCATCGTTGTGTTTAGGCAGAGCATGATTGTTATGTAGTGATTTTTGAGAGTAGAGACTTCTGTGAACATGGATCTATCAGCTATATTTACACATGGGTCGGGGCCATGGACACATCTTCCCGGTTTTTCTTCTTGTTCGCCAAAAAGTTCAACGGGAACCAGATTATCAGCCAACCGAAAAGAACAGGGACATTGCGGTAGACTCTGCTAGTGGAACCATGCGAGAGAATTGTGATAAATAACTCAAAGCAATTGTATCCAGGCCAGATGTAATCCAGATGGAAAAATCGGGGTTTGAGGTCTATTGGGAAGGCCGCAGCGGTCACATTTATGATGATGTAAACCAAGACGAACGGAGGGAAAATGTAATTCGGCAACACTCCAGTCATCGCGTCGTAGACCAGAAACGCAATCAGGGAGTACATCCAAAATGTAAGCCATATCAGACAATACTGCCCGCCGGAAATTGCGTTGCCCTCCGGGAAGGCTTCATACCAAAGACCCCAAGATATGCCGACGACGCATGTCAAACACAATGCGGCAGAGATGCGGTAGATGTAATTGCTTTTCAGTGATATGGGCCCGAAGAGGCCCGGTGCCGCACGAAGAGCCATCGAATAGAAGAACGTGATCAGGGCCGGGAATACCATCGCCGCAGTGTCTAAGAAGTACTTGATGCCAACATTGACAGCGTATATGTCGTCAGAGGTCGCCAGGATTCCATTCAACAAGATGCTCAATCCATCAGGCGTCAATGTTGTGTCGTTATCTGCGAGCAATGCTTTTCCGTAGCTTTGTAAGTATATATTGCTCGTCATGATGACTGCCTCTTCCAAGGATGGGATGACATAGCCTTCGGCAGTGGTGGGCCAACGAGCTTCGTTGAGGATGTAAGTGATGGCACTTTCCGAGGTATACGATGTGTTCCCGTCGGCCACGGCGCGGTCGAACTCTGCTGTCGCTTCTGGCATTGCAATGATGGCGCCCCAGTAATGACCTCTTTGTAAAAACTTGTTAGATATGGAATTGGGAATGGTAAGGAGTATGCATGTCCTTTTCACGTACTTCCACACCTCGTCGTATGCCTCTTCAAAGCTCATGTTCTTGATATGGAACGAAGCCATGCTATCAGTGCCAGAAATGTTCAGGCAACCATCAACCATGCTTTGGCCTACAAAAAATGGTAAGCTGTTAATAACCGGTATTTCTCTTCTGTCCTCGCACGAGTACACATCTAACAGCTAGGTGCTGCTTACCTATAGCCTCCCCATCTAGGTCTGAAACAATGATTTTGATGTTGCCAGATCTGCTGGCTTGGTCGTATGCAGAACTGTATATCCATATTGCTGCCAGCCATACCATGACTACCAGGTAAACAGCACTTCTCAGAGCATGTATCAAGTATATTTTCGGGACTTTCTCCGGCACAGGCACAGGGAACTCGGCGTCCCCGCCAGGAGAGGCAGGGATTTGTTTCTCTTCGGGATTGAGAGGCATGATATCGATTTTCCCCTCTGACAAATGAACCATGGTCACACAATGCAGAACTCCACGAATGCAAAAGAAGAGAGGAGATATAATTTTGCTATTCTACTCACAGACAGGGCTACCTGGCAACTGGCTCAGACTACATATACCTATCATTACTCGGCCTGATCGGCACTTCAGACCCCGAGAGGACTCTATAATGCTTGCCGATAGCCCGTGAAAGTTGAAATCACATTTGAATCGACGTATCAGATGGTGCATATGGAAAGGTAAAAAGGAGGCACGGATAAAGGACACGGATATACGATTAATCAACACAGAGACAACTGAAAGGGGCCAATGTGAGTAGACGGAAGAGCTATATAGCAATGATGCCAAATCGACCAGGACTGGCAATCCTGAACCTCTGAGAATGTATTGTTTTCTGCTACCGCAATGCCATTATAAACTGCGTTACTGAACGCATACAAAGGACTTACTGCGCGGCCATGCTTACCTGGCCGTGTCCTCGCTAGGACGAAATCACAGGACCCGGGAATATAACATCCGATGGCTGAGGTTGAACAGACAGAGTCTAAAACCCGAGCCGGATATGTTACGGCCCTTGCTGCTCTATTGCGAGATCGAGACCGTACGAGATAATGCCGACTTAGGGCTGAGGACGTTGTTCCTGGATCAGGGCTAGTGGTATTCGCTGACCGATCTCGGCTAGTACTAATACGGGAGCCAATGCCTCTGTGGCAGGCCAATTGTGGCCAATACCTCCGAAGTCCGATCCAAGAAAGGCAATTTGCGCTCAGGTAGATCCGATCTTGATAGATCTCTAAAGGTTGTTGTTCCTTGGCAAATACAAAATCCGAATCATATGCTACAAGTTAGATTAAATGATGATTTGCAGGACGCATTAGACTATGATTTATATCAGCTATTATTTGTGCATTCGCTGGCCTTGAAGAAGACATAAAAGAAGCCATCATTCTCGAACGCAACGACTGGCTTTGCCAACTCGGTCTCGTCGAATTCCATTGAGGAGCATAACGGAGAGTTCCTAGCTTTGAACCTCAAGTCTGGCGCTAGGATCTGGGAAAGGAGTGCTATTGCTGTCTGCTCTTATTTGCTTGCCCATGATTTAACTGCTCGCCGTCCTGGGGAATTCATGGCTTAAGTAGGCTTGGTCTTATTCGGAGACAACATATACATTATATAGCTTCTCCAGTAACTACAGCATCTTGCGTGCAGCTCCAGAGCTACCTGGTTCTTCCTTTAATTGGATTTTGTTTGGAAAGCGCTTCCGGTCAGCGCTGCACCGGGTCTTGCCAGTCACAGAGGAGAGCGGTGCGCAGCCCTACTACCGGTATTCGACGGCGGACTTTCCGCGAGCAGCAGACGATGCTGTTATTTTCGGCAATCATGATAAGAGTACAAAAGCCGCCGAGTCATTGTAAGGCAGCGGTTTGCTGAAGTGATACCTCTCCTCATTGGTCCTGGACATATGGAGGACGAGTACTACCAGCTTCACTTTTCATTCTTCAAGAATATTCGAGACCCATAAAACATCTACTGGGATCTCGATGTATGAGTGAAAGATACGGGTTCTCAGTCACCAGCCAATGGTTTAGAAGCTAGATTTATAGAAGTGTTCCACGTCACATGATTTCTGGTCTATTAAAACATCGACATAGAGCTGCGCGGTGCTTACATGGCAATGGCATTATCATTCGTAATCCAGCTCTCCAGAAATGCCTTCATGCATGCAGCTGCTGAAATTGCCGCATAGTTCTGCCATCTCTTGCTCTTATGGCTGTCGGCATAGTCGCAGACCCCCTTTATTATCAAGCAGGGAAGAGTGTCCCACACACCTGCTCCTTCCATCTCGAAAGCAATCACTTTCTCTTTCCCAGCAATTTCATCTCGATCTTCTCCTGATTTCATTACGGTATTCCCTGATGCTATCGATCCAAAGTGTACCTTAGGCTCATAAGAGGTTGGCTCGTTTGATCCGGATTTACTGAGCCGCACCCTTCGCACCGATCCCTCATCGCCACAATTGAGCTGCTCGCACGTTAAACTGATTGCTTCATCGCACACTGGGTCAGTTTTGTGTGAGCATGCATCACACAGGTCACAGCCGGATAGTCTCTGATGTTTGTGACGATAGCTTGAGACAAACAACTTATCCTGGCTGGCACCGGGATACAGCGATGATTCTCCGAGAACTTGTTGCAAGATGGGTATGTATCTGTTTACCTTTGCTTCAAGATTCTTGTAGTTCCACCGACTCTTCAATTTCGCCAGAATCGCCCTAATCTCAGCGTTGGGTCTTCCTAAGCTATCCAGCATATTGGCTTTCCTCGCAAAATGGTCGGGATATTGCTTCCCAAAATCGTGGGGGATAATCCCTTCGCTGATAACGATGTCTCCCAGAAAAACTTCATCACCGGTTGGAGTTGTTGGCACCCCTCCGCAGATTCCAACCACAACAGCAAGCTGGACACCTTGAAAGCTGGAACGAAGATTGGCTGCAACACTGGCAGCGGTCTCTTTTCCCATTCCTGGCATATGTGCCAGAACAATGTTGTAACGCCCAATTTGACCGGTTGAATATGCGTTCTGGTCTCTTGGAGCTTTGCCAAACACGTCTCCGTCATTGTCCCATCTTTTATCAAATGCTGCTTCAACGGCGTCAGCTTCAAGCGGCAAAGCGCACAAAAGAGCAATTCTGAAATCTCCGCGATGTCTTGGGCGGGTTGGATCTGCCTCAATGGTTAGAGAAGATGGGGAGGTTCCATTAAAATGACTAGCAGTCAAGGGCCCCGGAAATCCTTGCTGGTGATGGATTGAACCTGCAAGTTGAGCTAATAGTGCCGGTATAAATTTGTCGCTACTATTTGTGAGAACTGACAGGGACCGATCTTCTGTTGGTTCTGGGAGCATCCCCAGCTGATGGAGACCTAATCCAGAATGGGCCGCTTGAAGCCGCTGGAGTAAAAGACCAGTGTTGTAATCAAGCATCGCAGCTTGCACATTGAGATCACCTGTAAGAGATAGATTCTCATTTTCTGAGAGCTGACTTGGTAGTAACCTGGTGGCTGTGGATACTTGGGATTTTCGGGCTGGGGGAATCACGGAGAGTAGCTCTTTGGCAAATGCCGCTGCAGTTGCTGCTGCGTATTCTTGCCACTGCTTGTTCTTATGCGAATCGGCATAATCGCTAATGCCCCGAATGACCAAACTTGGGAGGCAGTCCATCATTCCAGCAGCTCCCATTTCAATACAGAGAACTCCAAGCTCACGGGCGAGCCTTTCTCGAGTTTTGCCACTTTTAATCACGATATTGCCGGACGCAATCAGTCCGTAGTGAATCACTGGGTCTCTCTTATCACGGGGAGGTCGAGCAACCATCCGTTTCGAGTCACAAAGGTCACATGTGGCTTGGCTTCGGATGTGCTCGTACCGAGCTTCAAAGAGTTGATCTTCCTGTTGACCACTAAATATTAAATCAGAAGAGAATAAGGAATGCCTGGCTACTATTTCAGACAGGTACTCTGGAATCCGACTATCACCCAACATATGGGACGACCGTAATGAAGATAACGCCGTCAGGACTACAGCAGGAGGTCTGATGGTTGTGCTAGTGCGCTGGAAATGGCGCTGGAAATGGCCATCTAGGAAAGCTGTGCCGACATCATACTGAATTACGCCGCCAGAATCGTGGGTCGGTGTACCCACTACGACATCTCCCAGTCGAATATCAGCTCGTTGACCAGGGACGCCTCCTCCAATACCGACCATCAAGGCGAATCTGATTTGGGTGAAACTTAAAGTCATCATGCTGACTACTGTCACCGCAGACGTCGTGCTGTATACACCAACAGGAAAACAGACAATGACAATGTTGTGGTCAAATATCTGTCCCAGGACATAGCTGTTGTTATCGTTGCCCATGTTGGGCAGATCTGGATGGACCTTGTCCAACATAGCTCTAGCGGCAGCAAGCTCCATCGGAAGGGCACATATCCATCCAACCGTATAATCGTCGTGAGTGAGCTGGGTTGAAGTACTCGCCCAGCCGGGATCTTGTTCACTCTCACGGTATTTGCCTAGCTTCCTCCACGGAGACGCAATAAATCCTTGGCCATCTTCCAGTCTCTGGTTCATCCTTTCTATCGTGTATTTAATAAGCAAAGGTCCGAGATTATTCGACTTTGTGTCACTGATATTGATCCGTGTGTAAAGATGGTCCTAGATCATATCCATGTTCAGTGAGAGTCTGATATTGGCAACCTAATCTGCCGCAGCGGCTGAGGATTAAGTACAACTGAATGAGGGAAGACTGATGTGACAAATATTAGAGGGACCGCACAAGACAGAATCATACCCCACGAGGCTACGGAAGCATTTGAGGCTTGGATTTCTCAAGTCTCGGTTGCAAGGCTGCGTGGTAGTTATATCAGCCAGGTGAGGATTGGCTATCAGCTCAAGAATCGGGATACGACAGAGACTTCTCCAAACGGACAGCGTTCATGCTGAGATGTCTGATGATGAAATGGACAGGAGTCGTTGTGTCTGTGACAGTTCTGTGTTGAGAGAGCTCTGGTTGAGAAGCATGTTGTGATATATTCAATCAGGCTGAGGTGGGCTGTGCTGGATCACTAGTAGATTGACTCGCAAGAGTGGGGGTTGGTCGTGTAGTGATTATTGTACTAATTCCACGCCCGCCAGAGGAATTTGAGCACATACAGTCACCCATACGATACGATTGATCAGCCACACAAAGGTTTGTAGGGTTGTTCTGGAGTCAAGTATTGAATGGTCGGTGATAACCGTAGGTTAGTAATGCATAGTAATCGATTGTATTTATATAGGTGTGTCAGTATACATCTTGGTATATGTCTGTGTGAGATACTGGTATACGCTGTAGTATACAGTTCTTGTGTATAGTTAACTACTGATGTTGGTGCGTGGTAATGACTGGTTGTGGTGTTTGCTGCTGTAGCCAAGTGCCCTGGCCTAACAGTACTCGCGCTGCCGGAATGGGATGGCAAAGAGTCATGTGACAAAGGCTGCCCTGAAAAGATTGGGGGTTCAAACATCCTTCGCTCTTCGGTCTACCGATTACACTGTTCTGGTACTGCCATGAACGATGTCGACAGTCATGCTAAAGTGCTATGAGGCTCTGCAGAAGGTGTGGCATAATTCGTATACAATGGAATCAATAATATGGTACAAAGTGGTATGACTTTCGGAAAATGCCACCGCCAGGAGGAAAAGTGATTCATATTCACATCATATGCAGACTTTGCAACTGATAGGCACGCAGCCTAGCTTTTAAGCGGATGCTCGTCACTCGCTGCATCGCTGCTCATCCTTGTCCATCCCACGCCGTTCCCATGGCTCGGCTGCTGGTGGTGTTCATCAAAATCTGATAGCTTGCTCGTAGAGCCAGTCGGTCCTGCGACTAGATTTTCCATTCTGATGGACCCTTTCCCATAGGACTTGCTGGAGAAATCTCCTGTTTTGGACTGGGTCATGTCTGAATGCGACCCCGTAGTTAGGCGTAATCCCGTGCAGGCTTTGACAAGCGGCGCTACCATCGGGAGACACGCGGAGATGACAGCCGCAGCGACCTCAACAACACACCATGTTTGTGCGTCTGCGATGGTCCAGGAGATGTCGTCAATGTCGACTTGGAATATCAGGCTGAAGCGGTAGATGCTCGCAAACACAACGCTGTTTTCCTGGTTAACAGAATCTTCTAATGCTTGGTGTGCAGATCACCTACAAACTGCCCGTCAACAGCACGCAGATGACCGATATGCGCCGCCACAGACCGGTCTGCAAGCGCCAGACCAGCTTCACAGGCAGAGCCAGAATGAATATATCCGTCACGAAATTCGGTACGCCATTCCCTATCAACGCGCCCTTGAAATTGATACAGTGGCCCGGTTTCACACGGTCCCATGCCTTGGATACCGGGGTACACTGGAAAATTGCAACGAGATCAACAGACACGACCCATGCAAGGGTGATGGCAGCGAGAATGCCGCCCCCGACCTTGATCAGACGGGTTGGGAAGATGCGGTGGTACATGAGCAGCACGGAGAGTTTGATGATACCAGCAGTGGTGATGTACACCGGTTCAAAAACATAGGACCACTACAGGCAACAAACAATCAATCAGTGCTTAGAGTTCCAACTGAAACTATATCGGAAATGATTAGAGAAGTGGGTTTTGCGCAGTTTACCTTTAAATACTTCACTTCTTGACTAACATTCATGGTAGAGATGTGTGTTCCCATGCCATAGTTTATGCCTTGAAAAGAGTCAAATTAGCCTCTATTCTGTCTGTTTCTTCATGTTCAATGCTAACTCACAGGCGAGGTTGACTCCTGCCAGAATCAACACCATAACCTAATAATTTATCTTGTTAGAGCAAGACCCTCAATTCAAGCCACAGCAAAGTACTCACCAAACCAACAACTAGTGTCCAGTCATCCAGACCAAGCCCAACCCGCTTTATTCGCCGCGCGGCTAGCCTCAGACACAGAAACAAAATGGCCAGCCCAACTGGCACAAGGGTTGTGACTCTTTGTCGGTGTTGGGTAGACTGATGACCTTCAGAGGACGCCATTGTTGCCAAATCATTCCATTGAATCTGTTGAATGAACTGGAGGGACAAAGGGTCTTGAATGCTGGCAAAGAATTTGTGGGAAACAGTACCTGGGCTGTGGATTCCCAGAACGGGACGGGGGCGGAAGTCTCCAATTTCTGTCATTTAAATCAGGACTTTCCCGTTAACCCACCCAATTAGCATTGGTGCAGTGTTGGTCATGATACTCCATAATGCCAGTAGTGATAGGCTGGATAGGCTGGCTAGGACGGACCGGTTGAGACTAAAAATTAGACTCGCCCATATGGCAGGTAAATGATGTTAGTATGGTGGATCGAAAAAACTCTATAGGACTATACAAAACCTCTCTATATGCTCATAGCCACGCACTGTTTACATAATTTTATCTGAATAACTAATTTTTCAATTTTGCCCGAATTGTGCGGAATTGTACGGATGAAGCAAGATGGATTGTGGATATATAAGTTTTCTGGCATGCACTTATAAAATAGAAAAGGCTGCTAGTGAAGCATGTTAATATTAATTACCTACCATACTATAACGTAGTACGTAGTACGTGTTTTGGGTCTAAAAATTAGGCCGTTGCTGGGTGCACACTCCTGAACATCGAGTTTCACTTAATTCGAGGTGCAGTAGATCGTAGACCACCATCCCTGACTTACTATATTCTACTTCGAACAGTGACAATTCTTTGCTTTTTTCACGTCTTGATTCGTATCTCGTCCATTGTCACCCCTGTCAACATGAGCAACCCAGTTTTCGTCTTTTCTCTCGGCGCCTGGGTTACTCCCGCCGTGTTTGATGCCACGCGTTCTCGTCTGAAAGCCTTGGGGTTTGAGTCCGAGTGTCCCGCGCATCCGTCCATTGGCGCGGAGCCTCCATCAAAGACGCTTTCCGACGATGTTGCGTCTATGCGCAGCGTATTGACTGCTCTTGCTGATGATGGGCGAGACATAGTGGTCGTTGGCCATTCCTACGGAGGCGTGGTTGCAGCTTCGAGCGTTGAGGGACTGATTAAACCCGTCCGGGCCGAGTCGGGCAAGCCTGGAGGTGTCGTTCAAGTGATATATCTTTCTGCATTTGCGCTGGATAAAGGTCAAAGCTTGCTGGGAATGCTTGGAGGCAGTCCGCTGCCTTGGATGAAGATTGAAGTAGGCTGATCATTGCCTGTAGGATTGAACTGATCAACTAACGAGTGGATAGGGCGACTATGTTCTCGCCGAGGGTGCGGGCGAGATCGGCTGGCACGATATTTCTCCCGCAGAACAAGAGCACTGGAACGCTCTGGCGAAGCACACTTCCCGCGCGGTCTTTACCGGCGAGTCCAGTTATGAGCCCTGGCACGACATTCCCTGCGCGTACATCGTGTGTGAGCAGGACCGCGCCCTCCCGCCTCCAGTCCAGGAGATGTTTGCGTCGAAGGTTGGTGCGGGAGCCGACAAGACTTACCGGTTGCCGAGCTCCCACTCGCCTTTCTTGAGCATGCCCGAGCGCTTGGCGGAGCTACTGCAGGAGATTGTAAAGGCGTGAGTAGGAAAGGTTTAATTTTTAGAAAGCTAGATCTCTAGATTGACTGCAAGTCAGTGCCCTTTGCAACGCCTAGGCCCTTGTTTGGGAAAGGATAGAATGAAAATTTTCTTTTTTTTTGTCCCCATATACTACGTAGTTGCCACTAGTAGCTTTCTGTGACCTGGAAAATAACAAACTGCCGTAGATCAGGGGGGGTTATTTACCCACTAAATCACCCCTGTCTGTGCTTCGAAACCAAAGGGAGCGAGCGCACGAGGCGGGAAATAGATCTCCGTCTTTCTCCGCCTCAATAATAAGGGGGCGGGGTGAAGAAATAAATCTCAAAAACACTCGTGTCATCCGTGATATAAAGACAACTCGCCAAGTTGAAGGCCAGGCCGGATCGAACTTCGCCGGTACTGTCTGGAGAGGACTTGGGGCGTGAAAACACGCGGTTGACCCCCGGAGCTAGTCTGGGGCCGAGATTGTTTGTTGTATAGTGTTAATGTCGAAGGGCTCAGGCAGTAGAACACCTTTAAAGTAGTGAGAGTACATTGCTTTCTCAATGGGTGACGAAAAGATCATACAGCCAATTGGATTAGCAAATAAAGTTAGCTGAGGCCCTCGAAAATTCAATACTCATCAATTAAATGCTTCATGGTGCTTTTCGCCGCAGTGGGGCACACTATTGAATAGATGCCCTGTGTGATGAAATCTTCAGGATCGTTGATAATCTTCATATTTCTTGTATTCCCACGATTCAAATTGATATCTACACCCGTGCCAACCTCAGAGTTGAATATTTCTAAAGATGCTTATATCAGGAACATCGTCTGAGTTCTTCAGACACTGTTGGCCAAGTCCTCCATATACTTCACGGCTGCAACTTACCATCCAGCCATATATGGATGGCCATCCCATCCCTGAAGATCACTTACGCTTCAAAATCAATAGGGTGGTTTCGTGAGAGCGGAGCCTTGCTTGCTTTGGCCGACTATTACTGTTGAATCTCTTGGTGCTCGCCTAGCTTGCCTTGTCATGACCAACCCTCATCTGTGTCTCCTGACAGGGGAACAAGAGGGGACTGGATTTCAATAATGCTACATAATGAAGTATAAATCAGACTTCCTCGTTTTTCAGATGAAGAAGATACCACACTTCGTGCCCTCTTTCTATCTTCTGGCTGATGCTCAAGCCGGACTCTGCTAATTCCTTCGCCCATTCCGTCTGGTCAAAAAATTGAAGACTCCATGAGTACTCCTTTTGATGAACGACCTGTCCAGTTGTTGTGTCCAACACTGCCATATCGAACGACTCAAACAGCTGATCTGTGTCTCTGGAAGTATTCGTTTTTGACTTTCGGTACTCCAAATGCGGCCACTGCTGGGAACGAAATCGCATCTCATCTGGCTGTCGAATGTCCTCCGTAGACGTGCCAGTAACTCCCCTGGCATCTTCATCTATCAAGACAGAGATAGCAGCAACGGAATGCCGTCCTTTCGATGAATCTCTTGGCCGCAGCGCTTTCACCACTTGGTGTAGGAAGGTCCTCCGTTCTCCCTTCGCCGTTAAATGGCCAATGCTGCCCGCCGCAAAGATGACAATGTCAGCTGCGTTGCACAACTCCGGATTTTCGACGACTAGATTTGCTGCCGAGGTCCTGCGCCATATCACATTGATTGACGGTTGTAGTTTGCCCTCCAAGAGACCCTTGGCTCGGTCCATCATTGCCTGGCTATGGTCGACAGCCCAAATCTCGATTCGGGGCCAGCTTCCAACAGCCGTGGTGCCGGTCTGCGTCTGCGATTGAAGTCTCCGCAGTAATCCGCGAATTACACGGCCAGTCCCTGTCCCTACGTCGACTATACGCACTGGCTCATTTCCACTGGTGCGGTCATTGCTCTGCAGAAACGGTGATAGCAAGTCCCAGAAAAACTCGTCGTCTTTCGCAAGTGCAGCGGAGCCAAAGATCTCGTGCACCCACAGGTCATAGAATTCAGGCCAGTATATACTAGCATACGCGTAGCTTTCGCCGTGCGTAGAGGTTTGTCCATCCATTCTTTTGTACTGTTTATTGAAATCAGCGCGTCTTTTAGAAGTAGACAGGACATGAAATTGGAATATTACAATAGTGAGGAGGTGAGTAAAACAAAGAATGCGAAGATCAATATGAATGCGAGATGTTTTCATTCGCAGACTTGATAAATCAAAATCTGAATATACGGCTTGAGGGGTGAAGTCTAAGCCGCTGATGCATTACAGTCAATGAGTCTTAATGACTCACCATTTGGTCTGTATAGCGACCGTCATCAACCAAAAAGGCATATGATACATAGTTTTCCTGTAGAGTTATATTTTCCTATCAACTAACATGGTAACGAAAAAATGATGTAAATAGCTGCATTATTGGCATAATATCAACTAAGTATTGAATCACCTCATAGAAAAACAGGTGTAATAAACAACAAATGTAGAGCGCAAGGAGTCATGCTCTCGTAGAGTTTAACCCTCTCTCTCCGTCCTAAAACAAAGAAGCAGGGAAAATAAGCGAGACATCAAACATGAACTATGAAGGCTCTAATAATAAAATCGATATTGCAACCCTACATACATCATCCCCTTCAGAAAAGGAGAAAATGTCAGGCTCCCAAGAACATTACCAACTCCAGTACAAGACATGCACAAAACGTGCGGATTGAATTGACTGTCCCTCAAGAGAAGGGGTTCCATTGGAAGACTCGAAGTCCGGTGTCAGACGAAATGTCTGATCGGGATCAAGGGGAACAGTTGGACATGGGAAGATTGCGTTTGTTTGTTTTGTTTATCGCGGCGATTTCGCCAGGTATGCAAGCTTTGCAGCGCGGTAATGTGGGATGCGAAAGTCCTGGATGTTAGTCAAAATAGAGCTCCTCGATTGCAAACTCAATTCCAGCATTATGGAATGGCTACAGCGTGGTCAATTCTCGACAAGAAGAAAGATGAAAGATGAAAAGCGAGCGGAGGAAAGAAAAAGAAATTCGAATCGCCGCGAAGATTTCCGCTCTAACCCGTTTAGGAATTTTCGCGCCTCAATTTCAAGGCACCAATGTGGTAGTGTCGTTTCTCGAAAGAAACAAGTCAGCAGGGAAAGTGCTATATATATATTATTAAAAGCCACGTTGTTGACCGTAGTAATACTACGCTATATATAGCTGCTCTCCGCTAAATCAACGAGTCAATCACTGCAACGCCACAACCTCAACCTCCACCGGCACGCCCTTTGGCAACTGATGGACCGCCACGCAGCTTCTGGCCGGCTTGTGCGTAAAGTGTTTTGCATACTCCTCATTCATAGCCGCGAAATCGGCCATGTCGGTCAGGAAGACGGTGACCTTGACGACCTTTGAAATGCTTGAGCCGGCGGCTTCGAGCACGGCTTTGGCGTTGGCAATGCACAGCGCGGTCTTTTCTTGGATGGTCCCGCTGGTCAGGATGTTGCCGGCGGCGTCACAGGGGATTTGGCCGGAGGCAAAGATCATGCCATTTGCTTTGATGGCGTGCGACTGTTGGTTTGTTTTGCGTTAGTGGTTGATCAACGGAGGGGCCTAGTTTGGAGACACATACGTAGGGACCGGCGGCTGTTAAGAGAATCAATTGACTTGTTAGCAAGGTATTCGTGTGAATTGCCCAACTATAAAAGGAAAAATAGAAAAAGAGACGCACGAGGAGCAGCGTCCTTTGCAAAAACGGGAGTCATTTCTCCGGACATTGTGCTTGAATTTGTGAAAAGACGGTAAGATGGGCGAGGCGACGGCGTCGAGAGGAGTGTGAGACGTGAATTGTACGAGACACGAGCGAGACGAGGACGAAGAAGAGGAAAGGAAGATGCGAGGCGACAGAGCATTGATTGCGAAGTGACAATTCGTTGCAGGTGCTGAACGACGGAAAGTTGGAAACGATGAGTTTCCCGTGGGGAAGCTGAGCTGCCCCCTCCGTCTCTGGCCGGTGTCGGCGGCTATCTGCGCTGCCAAATCCGGCAGAAGAAAGATAAATGATAATGACCGAGTACTTGCAGAGTTTAGAAGATTTACAACAAATGCCATCTGGGAATAATTAAAAAACTGCGCTTGCATATATAATCATAGAAACACGCTTGAAAACAGACGCTCAAAGTACACAACACTATCATGTCTCGTAAGATGTATATACAATGCACGCAACACAAATACAATGTATCCACCGGGTGCTCAGAATAGAGTATTACTTCTGTGAACTGAGTTGCTGCATCAGCGCTGCGGTTTCCTCTGCCGAATACCCAAAGAACACAGGCCCATTGAAAACCATAGGGGATGGAATAGCAGGTGCCTTTGCTTCTGCTGGTTTACTGGCCTGCTGCGGACCGATATTTTCATACTGCACATCCGGGTTGGGCAGTCTCTCCTGCAAAATAGAAGTATCTGCCGTCTGCTTGGCCGGTGTATCAGCAGCCGTGACAGTGACATCAGCAGCAGCAGTCTTCTGCCTCATCAGAGCTTCGTGGTCAAAAGGGCATTTACCCCGCGGCCGTGTCGCGGGCCGTGCTGGCGTAGGCAAGTTGTGTTCTGGCTGCTGCACAGACGACGGCAAATCGCTTTCCGCTGGCATCGGCGACTTCAACTCGGGCACATGGACATTAACCTGCGCAGCGGGACTGTTGATGGTACTCAAAGCAGGCTGCTGTTGGTGCAAGACTGGCACCGGGATACCCCACGGCCGACTGGGCGATTCACCAACCCGAACCTCGCGCAGAGGACGCTCAAAATGGCCTATTCTAGCATCACCCTCATCTCCGTCGGCAGCAGCAGCAGCTTCTTCAGGAGCATCCTCTTCCACTGTGCTTAGCGTTGCTGGCTGCGGCGACTTGGAACTAACATCCTCGGCCCATTTCTCAACACGCTCAGCCGAGCTAGCCACAGTCCCGTTCTGTTCTGCCTCGGGAAGGAGTGCTTTGTGCTTCACGCCGAGACCCTGGATCATCGAAACCAAACTGCCGTACTTGGCATCAATCTGCTTCATGGTTGCCTGGTTCCGCTGGAACCGATTGACGCAAATTGCGTGACTGCGCGGGATTTCATGCTTGTGGTTCTCAAAGTACTTTGCCAGCTCCTCGGGGGAATGGTCATCCATGTACCGGATGGGACAGCGAGCAGCCGCCGACGACCTCGCAGAGGCGCCTGCACTGGAAACGCGATCCTGAGAGAGATCTGCTTTGATAGGGTCAAACGCACATTTGGTGGTGCTGCTCTGCGCATCATGATGGACGTTGCCGTTCATATTACCATGACCATTCGCACTGGCACTCGCAGTAGGCTTCGCAAACGGACAGCGCAGAGAACCTGTTACGCCATTCGTGGTGGTGAAATCTCGCTCGTTGAGAGATGGCCGCCGAGCCTTTGCAGCCACTACACAGGGGGGATTATTATTATCATTAACATAATTATTTGTTGACGCAAATTCCTCGACAACACTGGGAGAACCAGCCGACCGCTCCGCTATTGATCGCGAGTATATAACCCCGGTGGTCACTACGTCGGCTAATTCGCGCTGAATGTGACCAGCGCTGCGGAGATGGTTCAGCACGTCTAGAGGTTTTAGGGACGGATCTAATTTCGGTAGAGGCTGAGAAGCGTCGTCCGGGCGGATTTGCTGTAATACGGATTTTTCTACATCGGTGAATCCGTCTTCCACCCGATCGGCTAGTTTTTTATACTTGGATATGTCAGCAGGTTTCTCTCAACGTAAAACAGAGAGAAAGAGAAAGACAAAGGGAAGAAAGATATGTAAAAGTCTTGTCAGGATACATGTAAAACGTCACAGCCGTCAAGCAGCTCGCGATCTAGAGCTAATGTAATAATTTTTCTCATCATGCAAGAGTGCTATACACGGAAAAAAAGCAGGAAAGAAGAAAGATAAGAGGAATACCAACCTCGTCATGCGCGACCTTGACCCGGCGCTGCAGATCTTGTTCCCTCAGGCTCAGCTGGTGAGCCGTCAGCAGCAGGGCATCCAGTGCCGCTGTCAGTGTCTGGAGCTCATTTTCTTTGTGAATGGACTCGAGAACTCGAGCAGGAGACATTATTGGTTTATTAAGAGTAAAATATGGAGGTATAGATGGAGTGCAGGGGAGTCATCGTGAGCGACGACGAGGAGGAAGTCAGATGTTGCTGGCGGAAGAAAGCAGAAAGAAGCGAAAGCGGAGATTATTTAAGCCGGCGGTTTGCAGCGTGTGTCACATGACACTCTAGCCGCTTTGGGAATGACGCGTCTGTACTATGGGTAGGTCGTCTCTAACAGAGCAATTGATTCTTGAATATCCATGTCAATCAACAATCTATATACAAAATAAACAACATAATATCTCCAGCAAGCCAGCTGTCTAATCGAAAAGACAACAAGAACATGAGCGGCATCTTTTGGCATCGAGAGGAAAAATGTGCAGCTGAAAAGTAAAAAATGAAGAAAGAAAAAGCAACCAACTGGTATGCGTTGTATTATTTAATGCGCTGGCAAGTCTGGCGAAAAATCAAAGCATTGAAGCATTTTAGGACACTTTCCTGCTTTCTGTTGCTCTCCCTTGTTCTTGGTGTGCTTAAAGCTTGGGCGGATCTTCCCCGTCGATTCGTCCAGCGTCGGCGGAAGCATCTCGCCCGTTTGAATAGATCAAAAAGTATGCGTAGTGTGCCGGGGAATGGTTGGCGGAACAAGGCGTAAAATGCGGAAGTGGTAGAATTAGAGGTGAGATATTGTCGAAAGTAATAATGAGTAGAAAACAAAATTACTGTGTGCTGACAAGCTACAGCAGACACTGCGGTTGCTGGCAGCCGAACTGCCATTGGACGACTTGACGTTTTGACTTTTGATGTTCACTCGAATGTCGAGAGATAAGAGACGCGGCGAGACAAGATTATGCCGAAAACATATCCTCGATATGGTTAAATAGATGTCCATCTAAACCTTGCCTTCCTGGCCGTGAAGCAGAGTAAACACAGGAGCAGGCAGCTTGTCTCTTCCTTTGAGGAAATCGAGCTCGAGGATGAAGACGAATCCCAAGAGTTCTCCGCCTAGCTTCTTGACAAGGTTTCCGGCAGCGGCAGCAGAGCCTCCTATAATAAATCTCCGTTAGCAACTGGACTGGCTAGTAATTCCGATTGGGTTTCTGAGAGAGAGAGAAAAAAAAAGAAAAGAAACATACCCGTTGCAATAATATCGTCCACAACCAGAACTTTCTGCCCCTTCTTCACAGCATCGGCCTGCATCTGGAAATGGTCCTCTCCATATTCCTTCTGGAATGACTCGGTCTCACACGGGCCGGGCAGTTTGCCTTGCTTGCGCACCGGCACAAAGCCCGCGCCCAGCTTCAGCGCCAGACTGGGGCCAAACAGGAAGCCGCGGGCGTCCAGGCCAACGACCACGTCGGGTTTTTCATGGTATGTCTCGAGGATGTGCAGCTCCAGCGACCGGAGAAGGGCCTCGTGCAATGTTGGGTCGGCGAAGATGGGCAGGATGTCTTCGAAGAGGATGCCTGGTGAGGGGAAGTCGGGGAATTGGCGGAGGCCAGCGCGCAGTCTTATCTTAAGACTGGCGAGTTCGGCGGTGCGGGAGGGATGGGTGGTGGCGTTTCCGGACTCTTGGGTGGTCGTGGAGGCATCCTGAGGGGGTTGCTGGGACATGCTGGGAGGGGAGCACGGAGGGGAATTAAAAAGAAAAAGGAGGGGGACAAGAAAAGAGATATAAGAAGAAGAACAGGACGGAGCTAACTAGAGTTGGCGTAATAGATAGACAGGGGAGGTGATAGGCAAGGCGAGGAGGGGGAGTAAAAAAATTAGAGTAACTAAAAAATAAAAAATTAAGAGAGGGCAAAAAAAAAAAAAAGTAGGAGTGTTTTTCCCCTCTCTGGCAGTTAACTTTCCTCAGTCCGCGGTGATCTGGTCCGATGTATCAATACTGTAATTTTCCCCTCCACCAGCTAGATTGATTGTATACACTGTCCACTTCAGACTGGGCTGTCGCTATAATTAATTCCCAGCTGGACACACCTATACGTCAATGCAACTGTCGCCACATATTACCCATCCCACACAGCAACAGCAACAGCAACTGAAAGTGGGTGGAACGAAAAACGTGAAACCCGAGTTACAGACTGGTATACAAAACACACCGCAAGAAAGCACGCCATTAGGTTTACATCCCCGATACCTCCCTACATGGAACACATCTAGATTACAGAGCGAAGTACCTTGTAGCGCGCACGACTAGTACGGGCAAATCTTGATCAGCCTTCTCAAATCTCGCTGTGCCGACTAAGTCGTGAGAATGACGATACGAACGACTTGAACTCCGCCAGCAAAGTAATGAACGAGCGTTATCTGGCGCGAATTCTAGCATCGACGGGTGGACACAGCTGAGCCCCCGCCCTAAAATCAGCCACGACGTACGTGCCCCCCTCCCCCCCTATGCCGGGCATATGCTGGCAGATGATGCCTGTGAGGTCTGAACAGTGAATCGCCCATCCGGCTGGCCGTGTCCCGGCTCGGCATGGAAAGACGCCAACCTGGCACATACTCCGTACAAGTCAGTCAAGCGCGTCGACAGGCAAGGAATGGACTGACCCGACTCTGTTATTTGCTGAAAGCACCTTCCGGCTAGCTACAAGTAGCAACACAATACACGGAGCAAGTGAGTCATGGCCCACCCACACACTCTCTCTCTCACTTGCGAGTTTCCAAGATATCAATCGGCGCCCGCTGCTTTCAGGACAAATCTAGACCCTTTGTTTCCACGCATGCTTGTCCAACACCAGGCGATGCCACTTGCGCCGGAGCACAGGCGTCGCGGTGGGACGCAGAAACAGGGATCGAGCCATTTACACATCACACATCACACACATCACACCCTATACACCACCACCATCACACAACGTCTTACGATCCTCTGAGAGATGCTTGCAGTACCGTAATGATAGTAATACGATACCCGGGCTGTATGGAAAATTACTAGTCCATGTACTTCGCGGGAACTATTCCACTTTCGGTCTAGTCGGCTAGCGATCGGTCTGTCGCCGATTTTATATGTATATCCATGTATATCTGTATATGCAATCGCTGGTTTCATTTCCGACTGCCTCGAATGTACAACGGCTATATACCATGAATACGTCCCAATCATCAGATATCTACCATCCCAGCCCCCGCACAGCTCAGCCCGCCTTCACCAGCGGCCGATACACGGCATCCCACATTTGCTCCCTGATCCAATCCTCCAATTCCGCATCATCCGCCGGAACTGCCTTCTCCTGCGCCAGCCCTTCTTCGACAGCAGTCTTGATCACCGCCTTGGCGATGTGCACGCTGATCTCGCGCACGTCTTCGACATCGGGGAGCAAAGGTCTGTTCGGGTCTTTGAGCGCCGGAGACTGAGCGGCCAGGGCCTCGACGGCGGCGACCAGCATTTTGTCCGAGAGCAGCCGGCTGCGACTGAGTACTGCCCCTAGGCCAATGCCAGGGAAGCAGGTGGAGTTGTTGCATTCGGCTGGTTATGTTGTGGTTAGTTTGTAAACATTTGCTTCTAGCAGACAGACGTCTATGTGTATTCAGGTGCATGCATCTATGGCACACTCACCAATCTCGTATTTCACCCCGTTGTATTCAACAGGCGGAAACGGACTGCCAGTCGCAATCAGCGCTCTCCCCTCGGTCCAGTCGTTGATGTCCTTGGGCTCTGCTTCGTGTAGTCGTGTCGGATTGCTGAGTGGGAATACAATGGGCCGTTCAACGTGCTTGGCCATTTCCCGGATGATGTCCTCGGTAAAGGCCTTTGGCTTAGTGGACGTTCCAATGAGGACATGCGGTTTGACGTTTTTCACAACATGATAAAGGTCGGTTTTGTCGGCGTCTTGCCATTCCGAGTCTTCCCTCGCATAGGGTCTTTGTGCTGGGTTTAGATTGTCTTTGTGCGACTTGAGCAGAAGGCCGGGCTTGTCGATGCACCTGTGGGATAAACATCTTAGAAAAGGAAAGCTCAATTGGGATGGGCTGCTCCTTTCTTACCATATATGTTTCGCCGCCTCTTCTTTCGAGATGTTGCTCTGCGTCGCAATGGCGTCTCTGATCTGATCGGCGATGCCAGTGCCCGCAGTCCCAGATCCAAAGATAACGATCCGCACCTCGCTGAGTTTGGTTTTGCTGACAGACAGCCCGGCCATCAGAGCTGCCAGTGTGACGCAGCCTGTGCCTTGGACGTCGTCGTTGAAGCAGGCAATCTCAGGCCGGTACTTGTCCAACAGCCTCCGCGCGTTCTTGATGCCAAAGTCTTCACTGCGAGGTTGTCAGTGCTTTTCTTGTGTATGATCTCTACGTAATGGCTTGCCATGAGCTACTTACAAATGGATATACGCATTGGGGAAGATCTTCCTTGCACTGGTGACAAAGCGGTCGACGAAGCGGTCATAGTCCTCTCCTCTAACCCGTTTGTGACGGAGGCCGAGATACAGCTCATCATTGAGAAGCTCCTCGTTCTGTATATTTGTAATTTAGCTCTCTTCTCCAGTTGAGTGTACTGCCGTGCGCTTACATCCGTTCCACAGTCAAGCACCACTGGAAGCTGTCTGGCAGGGTGTATACCAGCGCACAGGGTTGTCAAGACCAGTTTCGCAACTGATATCAACACTCCCCCTACGCCTTGATCGCCAATGCCCAGGATCTGCTAATGTCAGCTTATTCCAAGGGCCCCCAGATCAGCATCAACAAAATTACCTCCTCTCCATCCGTGACTACAATATAGTCAATCTCCTCATTGGTCCCGTTATCAGTGAACTGCTTCAGATCATGCTCGATTCTGTCGCTGTCGTGGATATTCAGAAAACATCCCTCTGGCTTGCGGAACACCCTCGAGTAGTTCTGTATGGCATCGCCTTCTGTGGGCGTATAGATGATGCTGAACATCTCCTTGAGATGGTCTTGAATGAGCTTGCTCGTTATCAGTAAGATGATTATCTTTTTACTTGCATATCAAACTCAGCAGGTGCATACTCGGTAATACAACACCTCATTCTGCGCCTTCATACTGGCCATGAACGTATTCTTCCCCAGGTCATTGGGCTGCCCAGAGTATTGCTCATAGGCCCGGCTGACTTGCTCCTCCAGCGTCTGCACATTTGGAGGCAGCAAGCCGTGGAGACCAAACTCGTGGCGCTCCTCCTTGGGGAAAGCAGATCCCTTGTTGAAAAACGAATCGTGGAGCAGCGCATGGCCCTGTGCTGGTGTTAGACAGTGCGTGCATATATGGATATTCCTGATGCTGCACAACGTAGACGCTGTGTAATATGATAGATACACTTACATGCAGGCCGCATTCCAGCGGCTTCGAGGCAGAGCGGGGCAGGCTCGCATACTTGGGGTCGGATTGGGGGGACATGCTGGGCGTCGCTCGCGCCGTATGAACGACACGTATACAGCGATATCGTGCTGGACTATATCGTACAATTGAACCCAAATTCTTCGCGAACATAATGCATTGTCGCAGGGAGATCCGCGTGGTGGTTTGTGTCCCCGCAGCGCAGGTACGAATCCAATGACGTCGTAGTCACATGTCAGCGTCTTACACTAAGCTACATTTTATATACAATTTTATAGCCAAGATAAGAGTAGAGTCTATACTGTTTATCATTCCATTCTTTACCCCTTCCAATATCCTCCCGGAGCAGGTTTTCACGACCGCGCAGAGCAGAATAGCACTTGTTTGGTCACCGGCTTCCAATATACTGACAGAGCATTGCACATGTTCCTCTTCACTTGATCAGAAAAGACTCGAGTGCTTGGGTGTAGTTTTGTGTAAAAAGCAGGCCTGTAGACTGCTAATCAGGTTCGGATGACGGCACGATTATCAATGCAGGACTCGAGTCTCCTACTGCACAGGAATGGTAATACGCTCCCCCGATCTTATTTCCTTCGTTGGGTGTTGGTTTCTGTTGAGCCCGCCAAATTTGTCAGCATCAGCGGTTCCCGTCGCCGCTTTACGGTAATACATAAGCAAAGCTGTCTTGACCAATCACCGCGCGCTCTTCCCGTCGCTGTTTTAGCACTCTACGGCTGAGTCGTTGACTCAAGGGCAACTTTGCTCTTTTCAGCGTCCTGGAAGGTATATAAAGCATAAGCTGCTTCTGATAGCTGAATTGTGGATCCTCTTGAGACTGTCTCCATCACTGTTAATATAGTAGTTCATGCCAAATTGCATCCTCTCTTCTCGCAGTCGCGATCAAGCCTAGACTCGGCAATTCACACGCCGCTCATGTCTGACATCCTGTCCTCCTCCTCGTATCCCGTTCCAGCACGATTGCAGCGGGGAGGTGCTCGTCGTGCAGGCCACGACGCAAATCCCAACATTCTGTATGGCGGGCTGACAGTGGTGCAAGACGAAGCAATGGAACCGCAAAAACAGCAACGGACACGGCCGTCGAAAAAGAACGCAGCTCGGCATAGTAACAGCAGCACCAACAATAATAATATTGATAATAAGAAAACCAACAGTGATAATGACGGCGTCTCAAAGCGAAAACGAGGCCGGCCACGGGTGCTCGACAAAGACGCCAATGCTGCAGAGGTATGCACCAACCACGTCTATATAGCGGTTAGAATAAAATACTAACAATCAATAAACAGCGTCGCAGGACACAGATCCGCCTGGCTCAGCGCGCCTATCGCTCGCGGAAAGAGGCGACAATCTCCCAGCTCGGCGAGCGGCTTGCCGAGATAGACCTCGCCATCCAGGAGATGAGCAAGTCTTTTGGCTCTTTCCGCGACGAGCTCATCAGCTCGGGCCTGCTTGCGCAACACCCGCAAATCAAACACGGCCTGCAGAAGCTCGGTGAAAAGTCAGATGCTCTCGTTCGCCTTGCCGCTGATGGAAATGGCGGCAGCAGCAACAGCAGCAGCAAATCGCTTTCTGAGAAACCGGCCTACGCTACCGATGAGACTGCAAGTACCTCTTCGCTGCCGGATATGGGTGCAGATGGCTTATTGGTTGACCAATTACCAACCGTCATGGGCGATAGCTCGAACGAGTATGACACCCTCTACTCGGCCTCTGCCAATGACACTTCTTTCGCGGGGGACGCCCTTTTTCAGGCGCCGTTTGCAAGCAGCGATGGCAACCAGGAAACCGTCGGCATGGCAATGATACCATCCACGCCGTCACTGCCGTTATTTAATAACCAAACCTCGCTGATCGAGCAGCCCCCGCTACCAAGCAGCTACAGCTTCCGTGAATCGTCGTTCACGCGCCGTCTGCGCCGACGCTGTATTGAATATGGCTATCGTCTACTGTCCGATTCGCGCGCCGATCCGCGCGATCTGGCACGCATGTTTTGCTTCTCACTCGGGTTCCGCAAGCATCAGACAATGTTGTCTCGCTTCCAGGGAGCGTTGAGTCGGCCGGTTATAGACGATGTCAGAGGACAGACCAGCAGCTCCAACAATATCCGCCCGGTAGCATTGCCTCCTAGCTTCAGCATCGGAAACGCGGGGTCACATTACTCACAAAATCGAGACCAGCAACAAGCAATGCCAACAATTGATTATTCTTCTACTGCTGCTGCTGCTGCTGCTGCAGACTCATCCACCGTCTCCAAATTCATCGGACCGTGGCCCTTCCACTTCGCAGAGCCACCGCACGACAAGACGAGCTTGGACGAACTGCTCGTCTCGCGCGGGATGTCTGGCGAATGGTACGACGCCAATGACGTGGATGGCTATCTGCAAGAAATGGGCATATCCATCGACGCGCAGTCTGCATTCGTGGCCGTGCCCGCGGCGCTCTCTGCGACATATGATGAGGAGGAGGAGGATTCCAGCACGACGACATCGTCGAGTACGAATAGTAATTCACCCGTGTCGTCGTCGTCGTTTCTTCCTTTGGATCCAGCGATAGCAGAGACCGTGACTGGGACAGGCGCCGACATGCAGATTGACCCTTTTATGGATATCAGCATGGACATGGACATGGACATGGATATGGGTCTTCTCGCCGGCGTGCCGCCTCTGGCGTTATCCGGACCGGAGCAAGGGCAAGTCCCGCCCGCTCTGCCAGACTATGCTCTCGATCTCAACATGGCGGCTGTATCATCTAGTCTTGCGCCTCGAAACAACACCAGCAATTATACCGCCAACCGAAAAAAGACCATCCCGCGCGTTCTGGACGTAGAAGGTTTCCTAGATCGTGAGTACTCTTCATTCGTCTAACGTGTCCATTTTCGTTCATAGTATACATACTAACAAGACTATCAATCTACAGGCCTCATGCACAAAGCCGTCTGTCTCGGGGAAAAAGCAGGCTATCGCAAGCAAGACGTCGAGGATTGTTTGCGGGTGGCGTGTTATCCAATATGCTGATTCTTTTTTTTTTTTTTTCTATCTTTCCTAAAATAATAATATGTATTGTAATAGAATGAAAAGTATATTCTCCGTTCTCACTGATTACGTAGTACTCGTGTCTCATTTTGGGGAGTTGAAGGACAATAATTTCGTAAATCAATTCATACACTTCAAGCGTAAAACATCCACGCCAAGGCCGGTATAACTTGTAAAGTATCAATATGCTCGTTACAACACCACTCAAATGTTTGTCGTCCCCTCGATCGATCGAGCCTTTCTTCTTGTCCGTGTAATCCGTTGCCTTGATCCATCTATCTCCAAGTCGTGAGTTCGTTAGTTCGTTTCATTAGATTGTTTCGTTCATAATACTGAAATAGCGGGCATTCATCATTCTTTCTTTTTCTTTTTCTTTTTGTTTTTTTTTTTTTTTTTTTTTTTTTTTTGGTTTGAGTTAAGACATTAGTAATGATTGGCGGGGTATACGAATTAATGAGCGGTAGTGTCGATACGTGATTATCAAATGTTATCAAATGTAGCAAATTCGGAAAGATTAATGATGTCTCTCGATCAGATGCACCATCGTCGTCCAGCTGGCACAACACGACTGGGCCATTTCATGGCTGCACCACGAGCAGCGCACCGTAGCTGTGGGCGAGGACAGCGGCAGTCGCGTCGGTGGCGCAGGCGATGATGACGATGTAGAAGAAGAAGCAGAATACGCTGAGGCGCCTGAGCTCAGCGATACAAAGGATGAGTTATTCTTCTTGAAGCGGTCTGAGGACGACCAGCGTGCAGAGTCTGGTGCTTGACTGGACGATCGGGATGACGATGACGATGATTGGGTTCGTGTTTCGGACGGGTCTGGTAGCCCGGAAAACAGGAGACGCTCTGGAATCACCATTTTGGCATACAGGCCCGACGGCACGTCGTGCCAGTAATTGCAGTGGCAGCAGACGACGAAGATTTTGGCGAGGTATTTGTCGAGTTTGGGCGAGATGGTGTTGCGGGGGATTTCTTGTTGGGGTTTCCGTTCTTCGGTTTTGCTGTGGTCATGGGCATGGCGATGTGTTTTGGGAGTGGTGGTGGTGGTGGTTTCAAGGTTGGTGACGGATGCGTTGGAGCTTATTGGTGTGGGAGGCTCGCCGAAAGCTGATGTTGATGAGGAGGACAAGGACGAAAAAGCTGAAGCTGTGGAAGAGGATGATGCTGTCTTGGCGTGCTTGGGGCGCGGGGATGGCGACTTTGTTTTGGCCGGGCTGGTTGGCGAGCTGGCACTCCATTCGTGTGTTGGCTTGTCGGTTTGTAGCGATGGCCGTGGGCTTCGTACACGGTCACTGCCCCTTTCAGCAGCCTTTCCAGCTGGTTTTGAAAGGTCCTTGGTGACGACCTTTAGAACGGCAGGCTCGGAAGAGGCTGTCTCCTGCGGTAGTGACAAGCTTCTATCGAAAGTGTTGCTGCGTTTCTCTCGATCATCAGGAGGTGGGCTGTATTTTGGCAAACTATGCTGAGACATGTTCTCCTGCATTGGCAATGTTGGACTTTTGGTTCCCGACTCCACTATCTTCGACCGGCCAACTCGTAGCGAAGCAGGAATCATAGCGTCATCTTGCCATGAGTCATGAAGAGAAGTATTGCTAGCAGGGATATCCAGCTTCTCCAGCCTGTTCCATTCGGCGTTGACATAAGCACCAGGGCTAATGCTCTCGCGAGCAATGGCAGCTTTCTCCGACGCAGTGTGATAGAATGGGCTTCCGACTCGGCGAAGAGTAGGAGTTGGCGCCGCTGCGTCTTCGTGCTTGGCTATGTATTGGGTGTCCTTCTTCAGCTGCAGCGCTCGCGGCACCTGCTGGGAGGATGTCTGTGGCAGCGACGCATCCCTGGAGTTTGTTCTGTCGTGTCTATATGGCGGCGAGGGGACGGCATTTGCACTCTTGTCGCCCGCCTGCTGGTCGATGGACTGCAAGCCTGCATTATCACTATTGTTGGACACACTAGCGCGCCGACTTCGAATGCGGGTCGAAATGTTCGATATCAAAGGCACATTGGATGACTTCCTGGGGCCCTCGGAAGATACGCTGGCGTCTCTGCGAGACCCCCCGCTGATTGGCGGCCTCTTTACGAGACGTCGAGCTTCACGACGGTCTGCCGGTGGTTCTCCCGCACGGTCAACAGACTGGGAGCGTCTGAATGCCCGCTTCCACACTGAACCGGCCGACGCTTGGGTCTGGGGCTCCGGGTATGGAATGGCATCGATAGGGAAGCCAATTGTAGTCACTGGTGGTCCCTGGTGGACTTCTTCTGGAGGGGCAGTCTGCTGGCGCCGCGATGAGAAAGAAAAGCGTCGAGAGCGCCTATTTTCCGCCATGGAGCAACAAGTACAAGCCTGAATATTAGAACTTTGCTAGATTATTTCAGGTCTGCGCAACAGCAGGTTCCCAGCGCCAGCCGGGCTACGTATTTATACAGACCCAACATTGTTCAGTCTGCGAGTCAGGCCAGTCCTGGTCAACTGCTGTTGGCATTAGCGAACAATGACCAAAAATGTGATAAGTAGTAGTCTCAAACAGGATCGTTGCTGTCTCAGACGGCGCTGCATGTTGATGCAGGTGGAAAAACCTGGCCAATGGCGGCCGGGTCCATGGCCGAATCTGGGCCAGCTTGGCCCTGCCGAACGCCGATTGGCTGCCGTCTGGCGGATTGATTCAACATGATTGGTTGAGTGTGGAAGCTGAACTAGATTGGATTTGCAGGGATGCCAAAAAAAGAATGCTAAAATAAAAAAGATTCGACAAGAGCAGGATTCGAACCTGCGCCCCCGAAGGGAATTGATTTCTAGTCAATCGCTTTAACTGTTGACTGTTAGTACTGTAAAATCGTACAAGGTATTGTAAGTTTGAACATACCCACTCAGCCATCTTGCCCAGATGTTGGAGTGTGGTCACTTTATTGGATAATATACAATAGACAAGCAGTGTTCCAATGCGAAAACAGTACACGCCTTACTGCAGCTGCCCCTGATATTAAACTCTGTAAGTGTAGATTTATTACCCAACTGTCGAAATTCTGGCTTCTAGAACAACCTAAAAAATTTCTGCATGGAGTAAGTGTGCACTGGAGCATGCTGAGGGTGCCTGGCGGTACTATATGTACACATATATATATATATCACCGCGAAGCCACGAAATCTATGCTCGAACAAGTTCATCGATCATGATTATAGACGAAAGAAAACTCGCATGCTCACCAAAACATGTTCTAACAAAAGTCCACGAGAATACATAAAATCCCAGTTTATCCCATGTACGGCAGCTATTTTGTCCACAAATCTTGCCCACAAATCTTGACCACCAGTCGATGCGCCGTCTCTTATCAGCCACTGCTCAACCGGGCTGTGTTGATGGAGAGCATACAAATCGCACAAACGAGAAAGGTTAGAAATATTGGAGACCGTGTCCACGGACGCAACGATAGATTGTGAAGCCATGACATCATGGCCAGCGCCAAATGGCAAACGCCAGCATGGTTAGTTTCGCCAAGTTCCCCCGTTGTATGGAAGTAATGACTCAGCTCTCGGCGCCCAAATCCGCATGAAAACAAACATAGATAAGTTAACTAGCGTCAAACAGAAACAATGAGTGGACTGGTTATCAACAGACAGTATGGACCCGGCAGGCAGGCAGGCAGATTGATTAGATGCTGCATGATGATGGCTGACCAAGGCCCCATTACGCACGCCTGGGTTACATAAGCCACGGCGGGTTCCACCGGCAGCTTCGCCGAGGCGGCGCTTGGCCTGATCGGGCACTGGTGCGTTACCGCCAATGGACTAGCGTCCCCCGATTGGCTTGGCCGGCTGCATCGCCACGGGAAGCAGCCAATGGCCGTGTCGAGGCGTGACTGCCTGCCATGCATGCTTCCTTCCTCCAAGAACTCGCCCAGCCAACTTCATCATCGACCGTCGACCATCGCGCTCGCTTATCTCCTGGCGCTGTCGCTGTGTCGCTTCCTCCCTCTCCTGTCTCTCATCTGTCCTCTTTCTTCGCTCCTCCTCGTCCTCTCCCTCGTCCATCCACTATTGCTGCTTGATATCCCTTCCTTTTGCATCCCCTGCTCACTGCTTATCCTCGTGTGACACATCTGTCAACTCTGCAATTGTTCATCCCCTCACATCGATGACAGAATCTGACGAACCACCTATACACCGTCTCGGTATTTGGGATCGCCTGCACTCTTATGCCTTAAACCTAGTCCCCCATGGGAAACGCGACCAACCGCGCCTTGAAACCCCCTCCATTCTTCCCGTAACGCGTCCACCGATAAACAGCCACCAAGATGCTGTTCTCAACGCTGCCCCCGATGGCCACTCCGGACTCACAACAACACAGCACCACCACCCCATGCACAACGATACTGCCACAACTGGGACGGCGCCCTTGGATACGCAAGATGGAGAGAAAGCTCCCCCCTTAGAACATGACCCGGACGAGGCCCCTGCGCAGGGCCTCTTCATGAAAGTCTACACCTCCCTCAAGCTGATTATCCTGTCGAGTTGGGTCAACTGGCTGCTCCTGTGTGTGCCCGTGGGTATCGCCCTCGGCGCTGCAGAGCGAGTACTCGGTGATGATGGGCCCATCTCACCCACAGTTGTCTTCTCCCTCAATGCTGTCGCCATTATCCCGTTGGCATGGATGCTGGGATATGCAACCGAGAATGTCGCCGCCGACATGGGTGATACCGTGGGCGCGCTTTTGAACGTCACTTTTGGAAATGCCGTGGAGCTGATTATCTTGTAAGTTCTACTTTTCTGCCTGTCTGATGAACCAAGCTGACCGTCTCTTGTAGCATCATCGCACTCGTTGCAGTAAGTTTGTTGACATGAACTGTCTTATCGACACCGTGCTAATATTCTCCTAGGATGAGATTGCCATTGTGCAGGCTTCCCTGCTAGGCTCGATACTCGCAAATCTACTGCTGATTCTCGGCATGTGCTTCCTCTTCGGTGGTCTTCGCTTCCGTGAACAGGTGTGTATAATCCAATCCTTCCAACAATACGAGAGATGTACTAACCTACCTAGTTGTACAACTCTGCTGTAACTCAAATGAGCGCCTGTCTCTTGAGTTTGAGTGTCATCAGTCTTCTTCTACCGGTAAGTTTTTATAGATCTAAATAGGCATTCAAGTGATCTGACAGAGAATAGACCGCTTTCCATGCATCCTTTAGCACCATCTCAAATGCAGATGCAGCGGTCCTCAAGGTTAGCCGTGGTACCAGCGTGGTGAGTTGATGATCTCCTAAACATCTACCTAGGGCGGTGCTAATTTGAACAGGTTCTACTTCTAGTCTACACGCTATATCTCCTGTTTCAGCTCAAGTCTCATTCGTACATCTACGAAAGCACACCTCAACACGTCATCGACGAAGAATCTCACCCCGGCGTGCTTGCAGACATTTTGAATTCCTCCTCTAGCTCCGAGTCGTCCAGCGATGACGATAGCGATGCCAGTTCCGGATCCCACACAACCGTGAAGAGGATTAGGCGGGCCCTGCGAAAGACTCGAAGACGGAAATCCAGCTCTGCTTCAAAGGACACCGCTTCGGTTCCATCCCTTCCATCTTTTGTACGAACTTTGTCTTCGAGCTCTCAGGTGATTGATGATTCTGCAAATTCGTCTCGCTCCAAGTTTGGTGGCAAGCGGGCCCAAGAGGCGACCCCAGAATCTGAACTGCCTCCAGTTAGTCCGGATATCACAACTCGCGATTTCGAAGTTGATCGAAAGATCCGAATACAGGAAGAGCCAAAACGAAAAGTTTCACGTCCATTAAAATGGTCCAAGGATAAACGTCGTACCTCTGAAGATGACATCATCGAAGAGGACACACTTCAACAAGCGTCGGCTGGAGGAGCTGGCGCAGAAAGTGAGAAACGACCGTTCAACCTGCGCAGCATCACGCGGCCAACATTTCCCCGCATTCTATCTCCGTCAGTCCTGGTTCCAAGCCAGACACAACCAGAAGTGTCAGGAATGGCGCCAGGGTCTGGCGCTGATAACCAGCGTCGTCTTCGTCGTACCAGCTCTTTGCCGGACCGTCTCAATAATGAGGCGGCGGTAGCTGTAGCGATACCCTCTGCCCAGCCTCTGCCTCACCTGGTATCGAAGACCAGGACGGTGGTAGAGGATAAGGATGAGCATGAAGAGAAGCCAAAACTTGACCGCATTACAGCAATTATTCTGCTGTTGATTACCACTGCGCTCGTCGCTGTCTGTGCCGAGTTCCTGGTGGACTCGATTGATTATCTCGTCAGTACGACTGGCGTAAGCGAAGCGTTTATTGGCTTGATCATCCTTCCGATTGTCGGCAACGCGGCCGAGCACGTTACTGCCGTTACAGTTGCAAGCAAGAACAAGATGGATCTTGCGATCGGCGTTGCTTTGGGTAGCAGCATCCAAATCGCGCTCTTTGTCACGCCGGTCATTGTCCTCCTGGGATGGATTCTGAACACCGAGATGTCGCTCTATTTCAGTTTGTTTGAAACGGTCTCGCTGTTTGCATCGGCCTTTATTGTCAATTATCTCATGTTGGATGGCCGTAGCAACTATCTCGAGGGTGCTTTGCTGATTGCCGCGTATGTGATTATCGCTGTATCGGCATTTTTCTACCCGTCATGCCAGAATACCAGCGCACTGAACGGCGGAACAATGAACGGTTCGTGCTGATCGGTGTCACGGCCGTGACAATGGCCAGACTGTGGTGAGATGGTCTGGATTATTATTATTCGTAAATGATGATTTGATATCCGGGTCACTATATTGTTTGAACGACGATTTGATATTCCGGTCACTATCTTTAGGGCTCACTCTATTTAGGCTATTATTTAGGTGGTTGTTACAGTCATTTCCAGATTGAACCGATTCATTGCCTTGCTTTATTAGTCACAGATTGAAACAAATGGCATGGTAACTTTTCCAGAATAACAATCAATGAGTAAGCATGAACAAAGAGTATCGTAGTAATCAGTATGAGCACTGCACAGCCACACGTTCATTGAGCGACATCTGGGTTAGGCAACACTACAAGAATCTTGCATCAACATACATCAACATACATCCGCATCTCTACGGTGAGAATAAGGACGCGAAAGTAATCCATCAAAATGTACAGACCACCACCTGGACCACCACCAGGCTACGTTCCTCCGCCTTCCTCGTCCTTTGAGAACAACGACAACCCCCCTCCCTACCATAATTGGGAAGAACAAGTCCCAGACACTTCCACCTTGCCGCCTCCGCCGGCAATCTCGCATTTTGACTCTGCCACAGGGAATGCCTCTGGCGACGATGCAGGTATGTGCCTCTTCCTACTTGTGCCCGCACTACAGTCGGCACTACAGTCGGCGGTGCCCGCATACTACAATCTAACTCTACGACAGATCGCGCAAAAGAGTTCTGCGCTTCGAGACCGCTGTGGCGGCCTGTCCAAGTGCGCCAGAGTCCTCCTATAATCCAAGCACTTACCGCGACTAATATAGTACAACCAGCCCTCCGAAGCAGTCTACACAAGCACTCTACGCGGCGAAATCCGGCCTGGCCAACCCATCGAATACCGCGGCAGCCTCAACATCCATAGTCATCACGGCGGCACGCGCTGGAAAGTGAAAAGCGACAGGCACTGCCGCGACTGCTCGCTACTCTCCCTCTTGCCGCTGTACTATGCGCGCCGCGACTCGCCGCTGGTCACGGGGCGCGCGAAGACGGTGTATTATGAGGTGAAAATCGGCCGGTTCTACCCTTCTGCTGCTGATGATACAACCAGCGGCATTGCGATTGGCTTTGTCGCGCAGCCGTATCCGTCCTGGCGCTCGCCTGGCTGGGATAGGGCGAGTGTCGGTGTGTTTTCGGACGATGGCTGTCGGTTTGTGAATGACTCGTTTGGCGGGAAGAGTTTCACGGGCCCGTTTCGCGAGGGCGAGACGGTTGGCTTGGGGATGAGGTTTTCTCTGCCTGGTGATCATGGCCGTGTCAGTATGGCGGCAGTGGCGGGGAAACCCTCCGTAAGAGTGTTTTTCACGCGCAATGGCGTCGAGGAAGGGAGCTGGGATTTGCATGAGGAGGTGGATTCAGAGGCGGGTGGTGTGCACGGCTTGGAGGGCGACTTTGACCTGTATGCTGCTGTTGGGGTGTTTGGAGGGGTGGAGGTGGAAGTGCGGTTTGATCCAGCCAGATAATAGTCTCTCCCAAGTATACGTAGGAATATATTGCTTATATAGTAGTCGTCGTCGTAGTGGTGGTGTACTACGTGTAGCAGTGACGCAGGCCCCACCTGCAGACCGAGGCGCCGACTATTTATTTACTAGCGATAACCTGCCTGCCTTTGCTCGAGTCTCAACCATCACCACCACTTCCGGCCTACCTACTGATCGCGATGCCCCGCCAGCGGAAACACTCAAATGCCTCGTCTACCTCATCTCTGCCGGATCGGAACCAGGTCAGTCGGCATGCGCGCTGGCACCCGAATTTGCACGTGAAGACTAACTTATCAACCGCCAGGAGCTCGAGAGCATGTACGATTACCTTGCAAAGGTGATTCTGATCGGGCCCAGTGGGACGGGAAAGTATGTTTCTTCCTTCTCCTGTGGATGCTGAATGATCTGCTCACTATCGCAGGTCGTGTCTGCTGCATCGGTTTGTCAAAGACGAGTGTATGTCTGCAAAATCCACTCTTCTATTCGTACAGCACTAACGTTTTTCAGGGAGAGTTCTCTCCTCACAGACTATCGGCGTAGAATTCTCCTCGAAAATCGTCAAAATCGGCTCCGGCGCCCGTCGAAAACGCATCAAACTCCAGCTCTGGGACACCGCGGGCACCGAGCGCTTCCGCTCTGTCTCGAGATCGTATTATCGCGGAGCGGCCGGCGCCATACTCGTGTATGACGTTGCGTCGTATACTTCGTTCTCGGCCCTGCCGACTTTCCTGATGGATGCGCGCGCACTGGCTTCGCCGAATCTGACCACGATTTTGGCGGGCAATAAAGCGGATTTGTTGTTTGAGAACCAGGACGATGACGAAGACGAAGGTGATATAAACAACGACGATATTCCATCGTCTACCTCGGTCTCGAATAGCTTTTCAAGCAGCAAGCACTCGTCTTCATTCATGTATGATGCTGTAGGGTCAGGAGGAACAGCAACAGCAGCCGGAGCTGGCGGTTCTCTGCGCTCTGTTGCAAGCACCACTTTCGCAGCTGCCGGTACTCGCATGACGGCGACAAAAACTCCGCACGGCCGCCAGGTCAGCGACCTTGAGGCTCTAGAATGGGCAACCAGATCCAACATCCCAGTGGCCGTGGAAGTCTCAGCGCTGACAGGCCAAAACGTCGAGGAGGTGTTTACTCGTCTTGCTCGCATCATTCTGACCAAGATCGAGCTCGGTGAGATCGACCCGGATGACCCGCAAAGCGGGATTCAATATGGTGACTCTGGTGCGTGGGCGCTTGGGACGAGCGATGGCGGTAGCATTCGCAGCGGGCTTACGGTTGACGACAACATGGGCCAGCAGCTGCACGGCAGGAGAAAGCGGACTCGACAGCATGGCAGTTCGTGGATGGGGAGTGCCGGTGAATGGGGGGAAGTGTTTCGTATCAGTGGCACGAATCGCAGGGGCGGTTGTTGTTGATTTCCTTGAAACCTTTTTTTTTTCTCTTTCTTTTTGGACATCTTCCATCCGTCAGTCAGTTCAGTCGGCGTTCCATTCGTTTGCTCATTTGCATCTCATTTCAACACTATACCCAGTCGGAGCGTTTCTTTTCATACGTCTTGAGAAATCTATTATTTGGATTTTCTATATTACTACTACAGCAACTAATAGCATCGTCACGTCATCAACTCATTATCTTATCAATACATCGATTGATTCAGATTACAACCTTACAACCCCGCAATAAGAGTTTTAATCCCCTTGCCCGATTTCATGTCAATATATGCCTGCTCAGCATCCTCAAACTTGTACTCGGCAGTGATGAACTCCTTCACGCTGATCCTGCCTGTGGCCACCAGCTCGACGGCAAGCTTGTAGTCCCCACTGCCATAGCGGAAGCTCCCCTTGAAATTCAATTCCTTCGAACCCACCGCCATAATCGGGAAATTCATCTCGGACTTGCCCATGCCGACCTGCACATATGTCCCACCCGTGCGCAGCGCATGAATACCCGCATGAACCGCAGGCTCAGCACCAGACGCTTCTAGCGTAACATCAACGCCAGCCAGCAGCCCATTCTCTTCCTTCAAGCGATTGGCATTCTCCTCTGCCGAGACCCTCCCCGGCAAAAAAGTCGACACACCGAGGTACTTCTTCGCGAAATCCAGCCTGTTCTGCTGAATATCTGCGACAATGACTTTACTAGCCCCAAACGCCTTGGCAGTTGCGCAGCAGAGCAGTCCCACGGGCCCAGCACCAAACACCACCACAGAATCCCCCGGTTTTATGCCGCCCTGTTTGGCGGCGTGCACGGCTACACCGAGCGGTTCGATGAGCGCGCCTTCCTGCAGCGAGATGTTGCTAGGCAGTTTGTAGCAAAAGTCCTCGGGCAGCCGGTAGTAGCGCGCGAGGGTGCCGTCGTACGGCGGCGTGGCGGCGAAGGCCATGTGCAGGCACAAGTGGTATTTGCCGGACTTGCAGGGCTCGCAGCGCCGGCACGGAACGCCAGGCTCCATGGCCACTTGGTCGCCGACTTTGAGCGTGGTCACCCCGGACCCGACCTTGCTCACGATGCCGGACGATTCGTGGCCGAGGACCATGGGCTCGCGCACGACGAAGCTGCCGATGGCGCCGTGTTCCCAGTAGTGGACCTATATAAATGTCGCGAGCGTTAGGTGGCTTTTGTGTTGGATGAGGAGGGCACTCGTGCTAAGTGAGGGTTGTAGAGCGCTTACGTCACTACCACATATTCCTGTGTATTTGACGTTGATCAGGACATCGTAGGGGTCAATGATCTCGGGGATGGGCCGTTCCTCGAACTTGACCTTTTTGATGCCTTCGAGGATGAAGGAGAGGTTCTGTGTGATGTCAGTGCTGCCGGAATGTATAATAGTGTATATGTCATGGGTCAATTGGAGCGGTGCTTGCCTTGGTGTCTGCGAGAGACATGGTGTGTTCTCTTCTAAAAGTCGGGTTGGAGCAGAGAATACGTAGCTAGATGTGTATGCAGATAATTGATTCTCCCCTTGTAGGACTGAACTGTCAGAGAATAAATAGGGTAAATAGAATAAATATTTCTTCGGGTCATGCGTTGGC
Source organism: Eurotiales sp. R13A2 (assembly GCA_023625935.1). Taxonomy (NCBI): domain Eukaryota; kingdom Fungi; phylum Ascomycota; class Eurotiomycetes; order Eurotiales; species Eurotiales sp. R13A2. The sequence goes on from JAMAFV010000024.1 coordinate 157,852, forward strand.
CACGGCCCCCCCCTCATATGCGGGGACAGCTCCGTGGAAGCTTATGTTAGCAGCCAGTCTAGGCGTCCTCAGTCACTCACCGGCATTATTTCCTCGCTCCAGTCTTGCTTACTCGGTACTAGCAGTTTCTGTAGTTCTGCTGCTGCCAATTTACCCGTTCTGGAGATTTTTATCCGCTGGGCGCTCTATTTCCCATCTGAAGGAGCTGTATGCTTTTAGCCGGGGCTCATTTATCCGCGTCTGTATCCACTATCCGCCTATCTCGAACTGAGAATGGATACGTTACTGCTTACCCTACCTGGATGAACCCACTTAGCACAACACCGCATGTTTGTACGTAATGAGATACCTCACTTACTACTTAAATCTAATCTGGCGATCTGTCTCCACAGTTAGAGTGTCCGAGTGGTTAAGGAGTGTGACTTGAACTTTTTCAGTTATCACATGGGTTCGCCCGCGCAAGTTCAAATCTTGTCTCTAACGTCTTTTTTTTTTATTTTTTTTTTTACTCCCTTTCTATTTCCCCTTAATTTTTTATTTTTTATTCTTAACCCCAATTGTATTAGTGGTCGTTAACCCGCCACTTGTGCCTGAGTTATAAGCCCTAATTGGCGGAAATCCTTTTAAAGTTAGAGTGTCCGAGTGGTTAAGGAGTGTGACTCGAACTTTTTCAGATTATCACATGGGTTCGCCCGCGCAAGTTCAAATCTTGTCTCTAACGTTAATTTTTTTTTAAATTATATTTATTTTTCCTTCTTTTCTTTGGACAAATTAAACTATCATGCCGAGATCATAGCGACTATCCGAAGACGTACTCTACGAACTGCAGTCGAAATTTGAATAGGATAAATAAAACATCGAAAACATACTGTGAGAGAGATTCTAATCCAGCCCAAGTCGTAAACAATTATGCAGGGAATGCTGTCCGTTAAACTCAACAAGGTATGGTGTAGCTCTGCATATGGCTGCAAACTAATTCATATAGAAATATGTATTGCCCATGACAGAGGCGATGGATCCTATATAAGGAGGTAGATGTGTTCGCGAGCTTTGAGACGACTTCAACTACATCAACCAAACACATTTCGAAGCGTCAATGGTAGCTATTAAAGTCGTAATACTTCTTCTAACGTAAAATTAAGGCCGAAGTTTGGCGAGTTTGGGATATGCAAATGAAAAATAAAATTCAGCAACAAGTATCCACCAATTTCGCATATTTCGTCAACTGTTTATCAGCCAGGAACATCTCTAGCTCCTCGGGATGCATGCCGAAACAGACTTCAATACCTCCGTCTTCCCTGACCGGAAAGATAACCAAGAATCGAAATCGACCGTTGCCGCGCTCAAGCTGGGGCCTTAATGACTCGAGCCTACCCCTGTTGGCGAAGTAGGCGTCTCCGAAACAAACCTCATCGGTTGGAAATAGCATCATATTGGAAATCATAGCGTGCATATGTTCGAGACCCATATTAGCTGTTGAGAATCGGCTGTGATCGGGCAGTGATCGTAAAATTGAGAAAGCATCGTGCACAGTAGAAGGAGTGATGGCTGCCGCAGATTGACGAAGCACGTAAGCAACACGGCCAATACTAGTGTCATCAGAGCATAGTGTCTCAACTGGCATTGTGGAACGGTTTACAATAAGCATGCTGCCCATGTATGTAGAAGGTAGCAAGGAAGAGAAATACGGACGGCCATCGGTGGGTAGCTCAAGGATTGAAAGGTCGTCGGCTTCGAATTTCTGCTTTCGAATATCCTTCGCAACGCGATATCGAACCCTAATAGCTGCCCGCCATAGGAAGGCTTGCACAATGTCACTGACTGACTGAATCACCCCCTTGGCTTCGGGGTCCAATGAAACCTCTTCTTTCATCTTCTCAAGCTTATCAGGTCTTATGAGGAAAAGTGTTGTCTTTAGACACCTCTCAGCAGGGGGAAGTGGCCATATATTGTGCAAAGGGAACTTTGGAGGAGACGGTAATTTTGTACCATTGGTGTCAGCGCTGCCGCTTTCGTCAACTGAAATTCCTTTTGTGTAGCTTGAATGATTATCAGGTGGGAAGAACGGCAGGAAACCCCAAGTGCCAGGGTCAATTTCTGCAACTGGCCGAGGCCATTCCTCTTGCTCGTGAATGATTTCTGGTAGGCTATGATTAAAGCTCTCAGGATCCAGCCAGCCACAAGTTGCTGTGTGGTCGCCTTGCAGGTATCTACAGTTCTCAGCCCAAGCTTTGAGGGCAATAAGTGCTCCCAGGCCATCGAGGCAGCAATGATTCAGATCAACTGCGATAATACAGCCACCCGAAAGGAAGTTGACTTGACCAGAGAAGATATCAGCTGGAAATTTAGGAAAGGGGTCGTCGCGTAAAACAAGACTGTCTCTGAAGGCAGATGGTTGAAAACCCGCCTCCCGTAGTTTTTCGAAAGGAGGGAGATTATTTGAAAGATCCTTAAAGACAAGGCGATTTTTGACCGCACTTGCCATGGACAGTGATGGAATAGATACGCAAAGATCGCCCTGAGAGTAGCCAAATTCTTGCTCGGAGCGTTGCGTGATTTTGCCACTAAGAGCTGGTATCATATCAAAGGTGCGATTGAGTCCTTCTTGAAGGTTGCTAAAAACCTGTTCAAAAGGCGCCCCATCATGAAGAGAAAAATAAAGAATAATGCCCATGCCATGGTTAGGGTTTACATAGTCAAAGGCATTCAAGTGAAATGACTGCCGCTCCTTATGCTTCGATATCATGGTTTGGATTTTGAAATCAGAATCATGATGAAGTTGATCCGACGATAAAGCATCTTTAGCATCTTTTGCGTCGTCCATCAGCCGTATAACAAGAGCGGCAAGGCCGGCAATAGTTTCAGTCGCGTACACGTGTCGAGGAGCAATTTGCTCGCCGAGACCTGAAGCTGCCCGGATCGCCTTCACGGCTGCGAATACGCCAAGAGAGTCAAGCCCGAGTGCAAAGAGGTTCTCCTCTCTAGAGGCGCTTTGAGCTGGAGAAAATGATGTGCTCAAGATTGTGCGGATTGAGTCTTCCATGTTCTTGACTGTGCTCGCGTCAAGGCTGTAAACTACGTCAGAATCGTCATTTCGTGAGTCGTAAAAGCGTTCAATGTAGTCATCATATAAGGCTAAAGTAGCAGATCTTTTCACAGTAAGTTTGTCTGTCCGAAGAAAGGGCTTGTCAGGAAGTGCAAACGTGACAAAATCTCTCAATAATTGATTCTTGTGACGAGACACGGCATTTGCTTTCATGACTGTCTCCCAAATACTATCCAGAAGCTCTGGTGTTTTGTTTGCTGGGTCTTTTAACTCAACGAGTAGACCGGCCTGAGGTTTCCCAGTTCCAAAAATGATACAACCGTTGATAGCTGGATGAGTTGAGATAAACGCCTCTGTTTCCAGGGGTGATATCTTATAACCGTTGGATAAAACAACAAGATCATCGCTTCTCCCCTTGAATGCCCACAGATTGGGTTTGGTAGGGTGCTTGATGTACAGGTCTTTGAAGTTAATCGAATCCTTGTCTTTAATGGTATGAAAGATGCCCTGAAAGAGGCGCCAGTGCTCGTTGCGATGCACCCAATGCTCATAGGTATCTTCCTCAAGCTCCTTGAATTCGAATCCAGAGTAAGAATGGAAACAGAACCAGAACCAATCCTCTCGTCGTGGTTTGAGGTTCCCAATGAAGAGACCCTCTGTGGTACCGGTCAGGTTGAGTACTCTTACCACATGATTCACCTTGCCAGCGCTTGTAGGGCTAACAGGACCGCCAGATGCACAGATGAACTTGCTCGGTGCGAGTTTTGCTAATATTGAAGGAGTTTCGCCCAACTCATCTACTAGTGAGGGGACCATGCTCCATATGTCAATTGTAACATCCACAGCTAGCCTTTCCACAAGATTAAGATTTGGCAAAACTCCTACCGGTCCCAAGACACACTGTAGGTTAAACAGTGCAGGCATCAGGATATCCATAATAACACCAGCGCCCTATTCGCATCCTAGTCAGCCAAGTTTCAAACAGTGATAGTGAAGCCTAGGCATACATGACTCATTGGAAATGACGAATAGATTTTGTCTCCTTCATTCCAATCAGAAGTCCACGGCACGAGATCGGGATTCTGAGCATCCGGCGGAAGTAGTCGTATTGCATCCATAGTTCCAATGAGCCCGTGAGACCAGGAAATTGGTTTTGGCAATCCGGTACTTCCTGATGTGTGTAGGAAACAGAATGGATCATTGATTGCTTCCTCAAACGTCTTTGTATACAGGAAAGGCTCTGTAGACTCCGCGTCAAGAAGCTCATTGAGGAGTGGAAGCTGCAAAAACGTCATTTGACGATTTTCCAGAACATCATTGACCAAGCTTGTTCGAGCAGCATCTACTGCATTGACCCAAATAGTGCATCCCGTTGATTCAAGCACTGCCAGAGCTTCCTTTGTGGTATTTTTCGGCGACAAAAATAAGGCCTGATGGAAATGGATTAGACTTTCTACTTTCAATGCTTTGCTTCTGATAGAGATAACATACTGCATAACCCGCCTTCACACATGCATGAATCAAGAGAATATGCCTGAGGTCATCTGAATAATTCAAATAAGTTAGTGGGTATGTCATAAATGGCTCATTTTGTGTTCGATATCAGTTGTACGCACGCGGTCCAATATAAGCCACAGGCTGAATTGCATCTGGTGTTCCCACCTGGGCGCGAAGCCACCATGCAACTTTGTCAATTGCTTGAGCAAAGCTTTTAGCAGAAATGTGCTTAAGTTCAATAAATCCGTTGACAAAAGATGCAAGCGCGAAAACAGATCGATCTGGCTCGGCAGCAGCAAGGTTATCCACGATCTGTGGAAGAAGTCGTTTGCCATAAGGCGATGACTTGGTGGTACTTCTCTGTACTGAAATATTTGCGAGGTCTTTCATATTATTTGGAGCACCACCACTTGGCTCAGATTCAGCTGACGTTGACTCCCTGCTTGAGGGGATTGTCCCCGTGTTTGAGATGCTCTCCTCTAGAGAAGAGCCGGAGACTTCGCTGGCCGATGATGTACGTAATGTTGCAGTTTGGAGCGCACCTTCAATATATTGTTTCATGTTGATAGATGTAGCTGATTGTAGGTAAGTGGCGTTCGCTTCGGTTATGGCAGCACTCTCTCCGTGGTCACGCTTTTCTCGAAAGTGACTGGGCCTACCGTTGACGTGAATCAACTCCAAACGGTTATCTTGATTGAAGTCGCCCATGGGAGAACTAACCCAGACACCATCTGCTAATTGAGCAACAGCACAGTGCCACGGGGTTGTGAAGCCCGTCCTAGTATTCAGTAGACTGATAGGTAATTTTGTGTTGGAAATGGACTCGTGAATCGAGAGCCGTAGGTGGTTGGGGAAAGAGTTCTTGACTGCCCGTGCAAATGCCTGCCATTCACGTCAATTGTAATTCGAGAGTGTATAAAAACCAGTGTAGGTGTAAAACATCAATGCTTACATATCCCCTGATAAGCATCTGCTTGGCCAGATATTTACAATCTCGTTTATAGCTATGTGCAGAACGATTCTTTCCCCGAGGATATATGTATTGAAGGTCCGATTCCAGAAATCGCTTGTAACCCAGATATGTCAATTTTGTGTCTGGATTTGTGGCAATTTCATGGTCGATGTCAATGTCGTCCGCACCAAACCGATTCAGGAGTAAACGACGGAACATAGTGCAATTGGCCACATACACGATTTCGCTCATTGTTTCTGGTAAAGGGTAATCGAGGAGGTCTCTGATTCTTGCGAATGTGATGTTATCGAAACCCTTCTCGAGAACCATGGTTCGGAGAGCTTCTCCATAAGCCCAGGTTTCTCGATCAGATATGCAAAGCAAGTCTGATAATCAAAAGTGAGCCCACTTCCTTGGCTGATATTTATTCAACTGAAGACTGCTTTGATCTACGTACCATTATAGGTAAGTCCATCCGAGATTATGACAATCTCAGCGCCAGGGGCATAAACATGCTGAACGCGCATACACAAACTGTTCAATCGCTCAAGAGCTAGCTCCTCGGCCTTGTCTGGCAGACTGCCCAAAACTTTGTATACTTTATTTGCTGATTTGAAGGGGAATGCAGGAAGGCAAGCCTTTACGCGTACACCATCAGAAACATATCGGCTAATGACTGAGATGAAGCTGTCTTCTGAGGACTCAAGCCGCTCTTCCGTGTACTCAAACTTGTTGAGCGCATACTCCAAGAAGATGTCACGAATGAGACAAGATGTATTTTTCACGGTGTCAGCCGATGCAGAGACACTATGAACTGGATGGCTGGCATCTGGGCCGACATCTGCGGACGTTGGCAGGTCGGTGGACGGACAGGGATACTCTTCCGGTGACCTCATGTTGAGCAGATGCAGAACTGGCTGTACTTTGCAACGAAGATTAGAGGCGAAATAACCATCTTCAGTGTGCCTCTTATAGATAACTTGAGAGATCAATTTCACCTAGGCATCATGCCAAATTTGCTACGAAACTGCCAATTACAACCCCGCCAGCACATGGAAAACAACTACATGAATGGCGGAAACCAAAATTAATCATACTATCACTGTACGCTTTGTTTGTTTTTTCTTCTCGTATTCAGAAAGGCCTCTCCTTAGGGATATTACCAGTGAGCACATTTGAGGCAGATAGTTAAGGGGCCAAAAATGGAAGGCTAGCGATAGGACGTACTAGTACAGTAGCATCGAGATCAGATTGCCAAGGTTGTTCTGTGCACAACTTACCAGCAGATATAGTACAGTACGTAAGAAGTTTTACTCATGATAGCCACAAACACCAATGGAAACGGACATTCCTCCTAGACAGTCAGTCCAAAACGATCATATTCGTATATAGAAATTGCATCACATGCAGAGATTCCGGGTGACTGATCGTGATTCCGCCATTAAGTGGTGAGAGTTGTCTAGATTGAATACTTACAAATTCAATATGATGGAAGAGTCCTAAGACTAGGCGCAATTGCTTGACTCGGCATGATATGCAATAATTTAATTTTCCGTCACTCAACGTGGTTATTGCATGATGCTGCATACAGACTAAGTTTCTCAACAAGTAAAAAGAGGCTTCACCATCCAGAAGAGTGGAATTTTATACGATGTTACTATTCGTACTGACTAGAGCAAATTTGAGAACATTTTAGTCCACCCTGCTTTCACTTCGTCTGATGAGTGACTTCTAAATGCAAATCATTTACCGGGGGCAATGGAAAGTGAAGTCTTCAATGGTCAAATGTTTCTCTGTTTCTTTTGCTCCCCTTAACTACATAGTTTCTTCTATGATTACCATTCAGTCTTCCCGCCCTCTGTCTCTACCCTGCTTTTAGCAAAGGAGCGGTCTTAGTGTTTACCTTTTTTCATATTTGACACTGTTTCTTTGAGTATTGTCAGCAAATCCATTATGAACAAAGTTTGTGATACTCATTACCCCGAGGCTTCGGAGAAGCAGACATCTCAGCCGACGGAGAATGAAAATATCAACGATGCAGACGCCTCAGACTCTTCTGAAGATTTTCAATACCCCCCACCCGGCAAGGCGATTCTAATTGTTTTAGCAATTTATCTCGCGGCTTTCCTCGTGGCTCTTGATCAGACCATCATTGGAGTAGCTATTCCCAAGATCACCGATCAATTCAAAAGTGTGGCCGATATTGGCTGGTATGGCAGCGCCTACTTCTTAACTTCAACGGCGCTACAACCTTCGTATGGCCGAATTTATAAGTTATTTAGCGTATGTCTTTCAGATAACTTCATTCTCTTGCCAGCTTTGTTACAGAATGTCGAACTGACATATCAGCTAGGTAAAATGGTCCTTTCTGACAGCCGTCGCCATCTTTGAGATCGGATCTTTGATCTGCGGCGTGGCTCCATCTAGCACTGTCTTGATCGGTGGCCGAGCAATTGCTGGGATAGGCGTCGGTGGTATATTCTCCGGAGCTCTTGTTATAATTTCCGTGACTGTTCCCCTTGCAAAAAGACCACTCGTCTTCGGTGTATATGGCCTGGTTTGGGGGCTTGCTTCTATTGTCGGACCACTTCTCGGCGGAGCTTTCACTGACGGTGCCTCTTGGAGATGGTGTTTTTACATCAACCTTCCGGTTGGAGGATTTTCTATCGCGGTTGTTCTCTTAGTCCTCCGCATTCCTCCTGCTACCAAGGTACCGGGAATGACATTGTGGAAACGAATCGGGGACCTTGATCTGATAGGTGCAAGCTTGCTCATCCCTGCCATTATTTGTTTGATACTTGCTCTAGAATGGGGCGGCAATACCTATCCTTGGCGAAGTTCTCGTATAATCGGGCTGTTCGTGGGGTTTGTTTTGATGGCAGTCCTCTTTGTCATCTCTCAGATCTATCTGGAAAGCCGTCCCGGAAGAAATGGCACAAACGGTGACCAAGGTGGAAGTGCTACGCTACCTCCTTGGATTCTGAAACAGCGCACAATTTGCTCCGCTGCCCTGTTCGCATTTTTCTTCAATGGCGGATTTTTCCTTCTGGTCTATTATCTCCCAATCTATTTCCAAAGCGTCAAAGGGTCCTCTGCCATGACGTCTGGACTTCAGGTTTTACCATTCATGCTGGCCACAGTGATTTCATCCGTCAGCGTCGGCGCTCTAGTCACTATATTTGGGCATTATACGCCGTTCCTGATTGGCAGCAGTGCTCTCGTTGCCATTGGAGCAGGTCTCGTTACCTTATATGACATCAGCATTGCCACTGGGAAATGGATCGGATATCAGATTGTGCTTGGAATGGGCACCGGCGCAGGCCTCCAAATTCCGATGACTGCCGTGCAGACCATTTTAAATCCAAAGGATATTCCTGTCGGGACAGCAGCTATCACGTTTTTCCAGACATTGGGCGGTACAATTTTCATCGCTGTGGGTCAGTCAGTCTTCCAGAATGGTCTCACAATAGGTATACACGACAATGTGCCAAGCATTGATCCCAGTGTGATTATAAGTACCGGTGCAACTGATATGAGATCTGTGTTGGCTACTTTAGACCATCTCGATGATTTGCCGGGGGTGATCCAAGCCTACGTCGACGGATTGCGGGATACGTATCGCGTCAGTTTAGCCCTGATGATTGTGGCTTTTGTTGCCGCTTGCTTCTTCGAGTGGCGGAGCGTCAAAAAAAGTGACAGCGAAAGTAAAGACTAGGACTGTAGCATCTTCTTAGTAACTATAATTGTTATAAATTGGCACAACTGTTTCGTCTTATTTGCCTACTTATGCAATCCAAAATCCAAAATCTTCTCAGGCTCTCGCGGCACAATGTCTAAATCGAGCATAGGCGGATGCTGCTGGGAATGGACAAGCGTGAGAGAGTTTGAGCATATTTCTCAGATTGAAATACCACTCTTAATTGCAGCGGGTTATTACAACCAACCAATATCAGGGATTGGGCACACTTATGCAGTGCTTACAGCGCTAGCTTAACAATGGCCGGAGGTGTTTAATGTTTTCTGAGAGATTATGAGCATGTTTGGACGCTTTTTGGGAAGATAGAGACACTAGAAAAGCTTCGTTCACTTTCACCAGCTTTCTCGATTACACTAGGATTCGTCTGTTGACTTGATCACTTATCACAAAAACTAATAATACAAGTCCCCTAGTTGGGGCCGTCAATACAAAGCATTTGACCCAAAAGCGATGCCGGTTACTATTTGTGAACATTGATTTATAAAGGGGATTTGACGGCGCGAGTTTCTCTCTTTTACAGTGCCATTAAATCTCTCTTCCACTCTCCAGCACCTTCGACTCAGATAATCATTCTCGGAGCTACCATACCTGTCTCTTTGGGAAGCATGGCGACAACAAAGTCTAGAGGTCATTCCATCCAGCCAGTCAGCATCCAGACCAAAAAAAGTGATTGGCGTGGAAGTAGCGACGCAGAGAGTGTGGAACAAAGAAATGAGAGAGAGTTAATAGAACATCCCAATAGTGTGACGCAAGAGTCACAACCTGGCATTCAAAAGGCTGAAGCTACGGCTTTGGTTTGGACCAAAAAGGCTCTGTATGCCACATATGCTTGGTGAGTTTCGTTTGCCCTCCAATAGTAAACCATAGGGTCGGTCTTTGACCTGCAAGAGTAGGATTTGGTTATGCTTCTTCGTTCTCTCCATGCAGTCGTCAATTAGCGCCAACTTGATCTACTACGCCTACGCAAGTTTTGCCTCTGCCCCTCAAATATCCCAAGCCTACGTTATCTCGACGATTGTTGGCGGGGTTTTACAACTACCCATAGCCAAGATACTGAATCTCTGGGGTCGTGCTGAAGGTTTCCTGATCGTTCTCGCAGTGAATCTCCTAGGCCTGGTGGTTATTTCTGCATGCAACGGTCCGAATGGCTTTGCCGCAGGCTACACACTGTACCAGATTGGGTACACCCAACTGAACTTCATTTTGAGTGTGTTTGTCGCCGATGCATCAGGGCTCAGAAACCGGGCATTTGTATACGCATTTATTGGGACACCTGCAATTTGCACGTCTTTTACTGGGTCAATTATAGCTCAAGCGTTTGTGACCTATTCTACCTGGCGTTGGGCTTACGGATGTTTTGCAATCATCACCTTTGTGATCTTCGTACCGCTCGCCCTGGTCTTCAAATTCTATCAACGCAAAGCTGAAAAGCTGAACCTTCTTGTGCGGAACCCTAGTGGCAGGACCGCTGCGCAAGTCGTCGTTCATTATATTCACGAGTTTGACATTATCGGCGGTCTTATTCTCATGGCGGCATTTATTTTGTTCCTTTTACCATTTAGCCTCGAGACATATGGCTTTAGCGGATATTCTTCTGCAACTTTTATCGCTATGGTGACGATTGGAATCCTCTTATTCCCCGTCTTTGCCTTGTGGGAATATCGCTTTGCGAGAACCGGCTTCATTAGGTGGGAGTTACTTAAGCAGCGGACAGTTATCGGAGCGTGTTTCTTGGCAGCTCTCATCTTCTTCAACTACTACACCTGGGATCAGTACTTCTATTACTATATACAGATTGTTTACAACTTGGACGTTACAAAAACGGGATATATGACGCAAATATATAGTGTTGGGTCGACCATATGGGCCGTCCTTTTTGGAGTGTGGATCCGCCACTCTAAACATTTTAAAAAGGTGTGCCTCTTCTTTGGAGCGCCGCTGATGTTGCTGGGAGCCGGACTCATGATTCACTTTCGAGGTTATCAGAGTGAAATTGGATATTTGGTGATGTGCCAGATCTTTGTCGCCTTTGGTGGTGGGACCTTGGTCATTGGCGATGAGATGGCCGTAATGGCTGCTGCAGACCGTGATGGCATTCCGATGATGCTTGCGTTGATTAGTTTGTCCTCTAGCGTTGGAGGTTCCATTGGATATGCCGTTGCTTCCGCTATATATTCTAATACTTTCCCTCAGGCTCTGCTTAGAGCGCTACCGGAGTCCGCGAAATCGGACTTTGAGACTATATACACCGGAGGATCGGCGGTGCAACTCCTGTATCCTCCAGGCAGCGAGACCAGAAATGCGATCAATTACGCGTGGGCACACAGTCAGAAGTACGAGTGCATTACAGCGGCGGCTCTCGTTGTTCTTGCTTTCCCAGCGATTGCCATATGGAAAGACTATAATGTGGACAAAAAGCAGGTCAAGGGCATTGTGATCTAAGTCTTTTGTTACAGTATACGTCATCTATTTTATTCAGAGAAAGTTGAAAAATCATCAGATAATCACAATTTCCTTGAAAGATTCACCTTGACTGAGTATAGTTTATATTACCGATACCTCGCAAAAGTGTACTCCAATTGAAAGCCACACAGGCAATGATATTTAGAAGTTCTTTGCTCAATAATTCCTCACAATACGAGGAATTCTACATTAATCTGTATGGCGTGGCTAAGATGGATTAGGTGGGCTACTTGATCATTCTTTACCCCCTTCTCAAAAAAGCCTTGATCAAAATTGAACCAATAAAAAAGTAAAACATTAGATGACCAAAATCAAGTTTAAGGAAATACGAATTTTGTCCCTTAGGGCGGTGTGCTGTAAAAAGAGTGTGTACATGGTGAGCAGATTTGCGTTCATTAGTGGGTCTGAAACAAACCTCCCTGACTCATGGTTCTTGCAGCCATAACGATTATAACTTAGGGACTGAATTATAATCATCACTGGGGTTGAATAAATGCTACCCTTATTGTATTATTGATACCTATGGGGACTATTTATGGAACAGAAATTAGGTAATATGACTCGGAGTATCTTTCAAAATCTTCCAGCAAAGGAAATATGACAGCGATTTTATATGACTTCGTATCGTATTAGTTTCGATATCGTGGTAGAATAGCCCCCAAAGTATTATAACGTCATTAGCATCAAATAAAATAAAACATGTGGCTTATAGCGAGTTGCACATAACTTCAAGTAGACACCTTCGGGACCGAGAGTGACAAGCTACGCTGTGAGCCTCGCAACATGTTTAGTTCCATCTCATGCATGCACAGGCAATAGATAGTAGACATGCCGTGGACATGATCAGATGACATATAAATGCGAGGAATGATTATAAATTAAATGATGCAGCATCGGGTTATCATTCATTGTTCATTTTGCTATCTATTTCCACATCTTGGTTCTTTCCTTTCGTACATACCAGAACTTGACTTATTCGACCTCTGTGCCAATCATGACAGACTGTAATTGCGGTTGTTCTGGTTCAATCTCATGCAGCTGTGGATCCAACTGCAAATGTTCTGGATGTCATTAAGTGTGGTAGGCCATCCAAAAAGGTTTCCGATTGACTGACGTCTCTAAACAGAACCAAACCATCTTGGATCCTGTTCACAACAGAAACTTTTGTGAATGAACAACAGCGCTCATGAAAAGACCTTATCATACTGTGATATTCAAATCCACACTTTTTCGTAAAGAGTCGATGCATCCATGGATTTTGAGTTGAGGGGGTCATTCCAGGAGACTACGTTACGGTATCTCATTTGCACGCATACTAAGGATTTCGGGTATCTCATATCAATATTCCGGCGTGTTTTGGGATTGTTTCCTTCTCTTTATTTATTTCCCTTGCCTGTATGAAATTTCTGTTATGAATGAAATATCAAACTAGTTTGACCAATGTTCAGCTTTTGTCTAATAATAATTTGAAATATGGTAGATATGCTGCTGACATTTGAATTCTCGAATATGAGATCTCTTTGGCTCTAATGAAGTATTTATGAATCTATGTGAACTAGATACAGCAGGCCAGCATTTCATCCAGTTAGAGCGAATGAATCTATGTGAACTAGATACAGCAGGCCAGCATTTCATCCAGTTAGAGCGAATGAATATATGTGAACCATTCTCAGACTATTGTGAGGTTGCGCAATCTATTTTCGGCATACCAGAGATGGTCAACTAGTTGACGACCTTGTAAACTTTTGATGGCTTGTGGGCAAACGGCCAACCACCTAGCTTCATAGTGAAAAGGTCACTCTCAGCAATACTCGCAGCATTCTCTTTTAACTCGGAAACATCCCAATTCGCCCAAATATACTTCCCCTTCAAAAAGTCTGCCTCGGGGCTTGCAAGCCACACTATAGTACCTGCAGGAAGCGACACTAGATTTCAAGTAAGAACTAATTCCTTGAACATCAAATGGCGAATCAACTTACCATCATCAGGTGTTCCAGCCTGCTCTGGCGGACCGCTCGGAACACCCCCTGTACTCACTACCCCCGGGTGTAAACACACAACTTTCAGCTCAGGATGTGCTTCCTGGAGAGAGCTAAAAAACCTCACAGCGCCAGCTTTGCTTGAACTGTACGAGGAGAACTCTGAGATACCAGTAAAATGCGATAGTGCACTTGATAGATAGATCACCGCCGCGTCTTGAGATTTATAAGACAGGAAAGATTGCGTGACGATAAATGTACCTTTGACATTAACTTCAAAGGATCGCCACCACTCCTCAACATCAAGGTCTTTGATGTCACTAATGGTGGCTCCTATGACAGGATTGGGAGCAGCGCTGTTAACTAAGACGTGAATTTCTCCAACACGGTCATAGACTGCTTTGAATATGGCTTTGATAGCAATTTCGTTCGTTATGTCGCAGGCATAAGTATAGACTTGAGCCCCTGGAACAAGTGCTTCGATATTTACTCTGGTGGACTCTAGAGCGTTGATTCCCCGGCCTATTATGCTAACACTGGAAGCACCCGCCTCGGAGAATCTCAATGCGGTCGCGGCACCAATACCAGATCCCCCTCCCGTAATCACAATGTTTTTGCCTGTTTGACGCAGAGCTGGAAGACTCGGGCTGAGGGCATCATACGCGCTCTTGTGATATTGCGTGGTGAAAGAAGGAAACGTTCGTTGTCCCACTGGGGCTGGTCGTGAACGAGTTGGCACATTTGCCCATGCTTGGGGGAAACCAGCTCCAAACACCCACTTCTCTAGATCCGAGAGACCCAGAGTCGAGTCATAACACATGCGTCCAAGTTGGATCCAAGCTTGCCCTGTCATAGGGAATGATGCGGGTTCCTGCTGTTCAAACGTACGGCAGACATCCTCAGCATTCTTGACAGCACGGACAAACTTGGCAACATGACCGTCGTCGTTCATCACACGAACTGCGCTGTAGAGTGCACCCCAGTCCATCCCCGCGCTTGGTCCAGGTACGTAGTTGAATATCTCTCCAATATCATACCTAGCGCAACCACTCGCAGCGAACCACAAAAGATCCGTTCGTGCCTTCCATTCTACCAGCCTCACCTTATTCTCCAAACTGATCATTGGATCGTTGACCAAGACAGTTAGAAAAACGGAGCTGGTGACATTATGCATGTGGAAGAAGTCAATTTTAGGTGATTTATCTGCCCGCTGGGCAGCGCCCGCAATATATGCGCTGCAGTTGATCACTTCCGCAGCCCGGAGTTTCAACTCAGATGGCTTGACTCGATATTGGGCAGCAAGGCGCGTGATTTCGGCCCTGGATCGTCCCAGAGTGCCGTCTCTCATCTTGAAGGGACCGTCCTCCCATTTAGCTCCATTCATGATAGCATTGCTTGTACGGGCCTCCTTATAGAGGTCCAACAGGGCCTTTTGTGGTGCTTGGGGATCGAGTTCGTCGGCTATTGTGTCGGTTTCCAATAGACACCCGGGAATGCCAGAGAATGGATGGCACACAGCTTGTGCAAGAGCCTCAGCAATTATGCTGGCTAGCTGAAATTCAACTCCAAGTCCTAAATGTATGAATGGGTGATGTGCTCCCTCGTACATCCGAGAGAGTATGGTATCTGCAAGCTGGGTGCGGCTAAAACAGTACTTATCAAGGACAGCTCTCCAACCAAACAAATCTATTTGTTGCTCGAAAAATTCGAGGGCATTTGTATAATGTGGAAGTTGGTCCATGATTTTGTACATATTTGCGTCATCCGAGAGACCTTTCACCACTTCCATGTCAACCTGCGGTCTGGCACGCTGGACTCCGTCCCCATCATCGTTGGCACGCTGCAGCTCGGATGGAGTTGCGCCCATAGCGAAATGAGTTAAAAGGGAATGAGCCATGTGATTGTGGCCGTTAAGGTCTCTCCAAAAAATGTGGTATTCATCATGGTTCTTCTGAAGCAGTTTGTTTGCCATCTCGACTGATTCCGATGTGAAGTCACTAACCCGCCCATAGCCATCATGCTTCGGAGAGAGAGCAAGTTGCACCTTTTTGGCTAGAGAAAGCATGGCAGCATCATTGGGAGCTTTCTTGGTTGCAAGAATTAGTACTACAGGAAAAGTGACCTTTCTCTTCTTGCCACCCATGGCTATACGTAGTTCTTCCAACATCACTTCCACTTCGCTATATCTTTCTCCAGCCTTGAGTCGGTAGTTAGGATAAATTGAATTCAAATAATTTTCAACGTCGTTGATAGACCATTCAGCTTCCCAAAACTTGCGGTTAATGACTTCTTTTGTAACGTCTTTGGATCCTCTTCGGTCAACGGGGGAGAACTCAAAATCGAAACCCGTCTTACTATTGAAGATAAGAGGGTAGTCGCAGTTCCACTTATGTCGCTCAACGCGCTCCCAACTCTGTTCAGGCAAGGAAATATTATCTAAATCGCTGATCAATGCTTCAGCACCACGTAGGTGGAATGGAAATCCCGGCGTTCCTTTCATAGGGCGGTTAAAAGTACAAATATGTGTAGCGACCTTGTCGTATAGCGCATTGCATTTGTCAGAGTCGCCATCACTAAAAATGGCTCGCCCGTAGAAATAAATAGCCAGCGTCCCACCGGGGCGGAGAAGATCTTTGAATGCTTTCAAAGCGGCCGGAGGATCTAGCAGTGGCATACATTCGCTCACGGTAATCAAGTCTGTGGTACCCTGACCACCAGCATGTGCTGGCGTTTTGCTTGCCAGAGCCTCTGCAGGAGACTGAATGAAGGTCATTCGCTTGAGGAGCTCCGCGGGAACAATATTTGGAGCAGCATCGAGCGCCTCATCGTTCACATCGGATCCTACAACATGATCGAAGGTACTTGCCAAACGAGCAGCAATGTTACCAGGGCCTGTTCCGACATCATGAGCAATTTCGGTGCGGCTGTCGCCATTGCTAGATTTCGTATGTGCAAGTTAGCTATTTTTGCCCTTAGCTATCAAGGTAGCAGTTTCAGAGCACAAATAAGGGTCAACGTTGGGAATAATTGTGTTTTGCTTATATGATTATTCTAAAGACAAAGTACAAGGTAGCAAAAGTGCTGCAGAAAAGTGAGAATCACCTCTTGTGGTACTCATTGATAAGTTGGAAGAAGTCTTCTGATGGTGAAGGGCGAGACCGTACGTAAGATTTCCAAAATGAGATACTGCCACTCTTACGTGCGCCGGAGAGGAATGGCGTCTCAATATGTTCACTGTTGATTACAGTTTGTGTAGACATCGTAAGAGATTTGGTTGTTTTATTCGGAACACAAGCGTGTAGTGGATCTCAGCAAAAATTTAGAGGGATACTCTGATATTTATCCTGCTTCTACAATTCAAGTAGAGAAAGACATTGCATTCATTCACATTCATTCAAGCTAGGGCTTGAATGCATTCCGATGAGCAACTTCTAAGTACATGACGGAGCCGGTGTTTAGTAAATGAGGGAGCTGTACAACCTATAATAATTGCCCGATCTCCGACCACGTCATAAAGGAATACATCGTCGGAGATGCCATTAACGTGATTCGCGAAATTGTTACTGTTGGTGCATCGAGAATAAACAGGTAAAGATTACACCGGATTCCGATTATATCATAATTCCGATTCAGCGTACCGGCGACACAAGAAGGGTATTTCGTAACTGCTGCGATAATGATAGAATTCCTATATAAGTGGAGGTTTTTGTCTCCAAAGATCTTTATCTGCCCAACAACATTCCTCGTTCCAAGAATTAAAATTTGTGAATACATCCTAAGCATCAAAATGCCTGCATCAGCCGAAGTCCAAGCCGCCACCATTGACAAGTTCATTCAAGGATGGAGCACCACAGACCCTGAAGCCTGGGTTGCCCTTTGGACAGATGAATGCGTTAATAGGATTTTGCCTTACTCCATGAACAAGCCTGTGATGACCAAGGATAATGTACGCAACGTTGCCCTACCTAGGCTTTTTACAACTCTCTCCAACTGGAAGGTAATATCGATCTCGTATTTTGATATTCAGCGGAAAGTTGCATGCAGGCTGACGTTAGCAGTTGAACGTCCACGAAATTATCTACGATACCAAGAACTGCAAGGCTGCTCTTTACGTTAACACTACTGCTGATACAATCTTTGAAGATTTCAAATGGGTATGCAAGCTACTCCAGAAGTTTCATCCTCTGCCCCTGGGGTTCAAACACCAAGCTCCCTTTCATTACAAGAGAAACTAACGTTAAGGGCGCGCAGGCCAATGAATATTCGGTTTTTATCACTCTTACCGAAGATGGCAAAAAAATCAGCGATATTAAAGAGATGGTGGATTCGTCGTTCTTTGCAGAGATGGATAGGAGAGGTGCGGCACATGCTGCCGCTCTGAAGGCCGCCGCCGCCGCATCTTCTGCTGACGTTGCCCCCTCTGTCGCCGTGGGTGTAGAGTCTGGATAATTGCCAGGCAAGAAGTTTTGGATGTCATTATGCTTTGTCGTAAATGTCTCTTCAAAGTCAAAATGTGTCAGATATCAGGAGTCAGAAGCAGATTAACCTCGGTGTCTTGAATTTTAACACTACGTTTTTTGAAGCATAGGATCTCCAAGAAAGTTATCACATCATCTGAGATACTCACATATGATACATTGGTATAATTCATGAAATCGTGTAAACTTATCATAGAGTTAACCTAATATACTACATTATATATTCTGCTAAGGATTGTTAATCTTCGGTTTAGGACATAAACCAAACTACTAATCTACTGGTGACCAATACGCATTTCCTTATATCGACACAAAATGGATACATGTTGATTCGCATAGCTCAACATGCACAGAATAGACGGCGAAAACGGCGTATCATTGCCATTGAATAAATTGAAACTATATTTTTTCAGCAACTTTGCAGAAAATCAGGTACCAGGAATTTGTTTAAATTTATTGCAACCCGAAGCCCGACTACCGACTGCCGACATGTCCGAGGACAATGAAGAATTGCATCCTTCGGAAGCAATGACGACATCTAGAAGCATCTCATTAAAGCAATAATTTTAGTTATTGTCTTCTGGAAAGTATTCTGCACGTTCCCTGAGACAAAATGGATGAAAATTCTTATCAGCTTTTACAAATATGCTTGGATCCAGAGCTAAATTCTCGACACAAACCTTGATTCAGAATAATGGCACTTGATATCACAAACCTCAGAATGCTGAATTGGCTTTCTTTGTTTTTGGGGGAAGGGGGATCACCTGACTTGGTGGTTGAAAGGAAACGTATGGCATTGGAACTGTTTCGCAGAAATATAGTCGGCAGTACAACTTCGGGATGACGGGATTTTAAAGGAATGGCAATAATAACAACGATGCTAATTTTGGTTTTAGGTTTGATTCCATTTTGACTCCAGAATTCTACTTAGTTCGGAACTCCTCTCATGGAGAACAGTATTTATAGCCAAATTGCTTCTTAGCTCGCTCACCTGCGATCCTCCGCTCATCATCTGCCTTCTTGAAGGCCGGATCCTCCGC
Source organism: Eurotiales sp. R13A2 (assembly GCA_023625935.1). NCBI lineage: Eukaryota > Fungi > Ascomycota > Eurotiomycetes > Eurotiales > Eurotiales sp. R13A2. Next base: position 177,064 of record JAMAFV010000024.1, read on the forward strand.
CAGTCTCTTTTGAATCTTTCTATTCTGGTTTCGGTCTGGCTCGGGGATTTCAAGGCCTTTCTGAACAGCTGGTCTCTTGCTAATAGTGACCCACCACCTTTCCACATTTGGGAATTTCGCGAGAGTAATACCAGAGAAATAGGAATAATTCACCCATCCAAAAGATGCAATGTCTGCGATAGAATATTTGCCGCGCCCTGGTCCAACAAGGTAATCACGGCCCTTGAGTTGCGTGTCGAGAATTCCATAGAGACGCTCTGTCTCTCCCAGGTACCTTTTGATAGGGTAAGGATCGCTATCTTTAATGATCCGGTAGAAGTGGTTCGATTGTCCTTGCATTGGACCCTATGTCTCATGAATATGACAGCACTCAACATCCTTGATGACATGTACCTACAAGACCGCCATGTTGCCATGCAATCCACTGCTCAGTACGGGAAATATCGTCTTCCGTTGTAAAAGTGAATTTGTGATCGAAGTCGTAATGTCTGGTCAGATATAACAAAATTGCGGCGGTCTCGAAAACAGCAAATTGGTTTCTGTCATGATCAATGATTACCGGAATACCTAATTCAAACAATTTAGAGTCAAATTTCTCTTAGGCAACAATAAATGAAATGTTTAGGCAATTACGGCCATTAGGAGAGTATCTTGTGAACCAAGGCTCTTTCTGAATATTCTCCATGATGTCGATGTTTTGGTAGACATAATCTTTGCCGTACGTCACTTTCAGCTCTTCCAGCAGAATCGAAACTTTCGCGCCGTTGGGAGTGTTGTATGAAAGAAGTTCGATACCGGATTCTCCGATGAGCCCGCAGGGACGAACAGAAACAGCCATCCTGCTGGTAATGGCCTTGCAATATGGTAATTGGGGCTCTTTTTGCTCATTCGCACAAGAAATGAATTTCAATTTAAGTAAGACATCTGTTGACAAAGTGCCGGCCTTAGCTGTAATTCCCGAGTTCGGGACTCGGAGATGTCTCACGGAATCCCGACGTGAAGTCCCTGACTGGGACGACTTCGGAAGGAAGCGTTGAGATAACTGGTTCGTCGGTAAATAAGTATCATTGTTTGCCGCCCGGGAGACGACAATTTTAGGTTCTCAGCATTGCATTTAAGTTGACTTTTTCCGGAGGAAATCCAATAACCATTTTTTGCCAAAGGTGACTCTCTTCAGCTGTTTTTCTACCATTGCCATCCGCATGATACCCCTTAATTGTACAACCAGTCTTTTTAGAAATTTGTTGCAGTAGCTGTAACACGCAAGCGCATTGTTTCTGCCGATTGAACTCGAGATAAGCAATGCAGAGGGATTATGTACAACTCAAGACTTTGTTTAGATTCTTCGCGTGCTTGTTGCGTGAATTGTAATGAGAATTGAAGCTAGGCAAATAAGTAGGTGGAGTTTGATTCTATTTGAACAGCTAATTATATATTTCTTGGTGCATTTTGGTTTCGTATCAGCTAGGTTGGAAGTCCATAGTAGCTGAGATAGAATACCATCACATGATTATGTTTTAGCAATCCTCCATCCCATCTACAACCTCTCCGCCCCTGATAAATTCTGAGATCCAGCCAATAGTCATTGTACTTTTTTTGGTATCTGCGAACTTCTCATGATCATCAACGAGGTGGGCCTTATACCATGGGTCTGCTTTCATTCTCTTGTAATCATCAACACTCTTGAATACGACCTGGCTAAAGCAATCAAAGTCTGCCAAGTTCGTCATTTGATGATCATATAGCTTCCCCATGAGGGCTCGAGTCTCGGACGTGTTATGAATCTTTTCGAATTAGCAGCAATGAAAATAGATACGGGGACAGCTCTGAAGTAGACTCCTCACCTGAGTCCATCGCTTAACTCCGTACTTGACCATCAAGTCCTTCGTCAGTGGTGCAGAAACTTGCGTCATATGGCGTCTGTAGTCTTCCTCGCTCATTCCAGGTCGACGATAGCCACAAATAGTCAAACAGAGAAATTGGGCGCCCAAGGTATTGACCGGTCGAGCCGGTATTTCTGGGTGCTCTTCCATGTTTAAGATGATTATCAGCAAATCGATATAAGTTATAAGTGTGGGTTCTTCGAATTTGGGAAAAAGTGATATGATTTGGACCTTGCCCCCGAAATTTGATTATCATACTAGCCACATGAGTATATATTATATCAGATAGGACATTATCATCGGTAACATGCTCGGGGATCGGGATAATGACGTCTGCGCGTGTTGCACGTTGTCAAGACAGCTTCAAATCCAGCTAGAATGCTTAAATTGAATTTAAATCTCATAAAGTTCTCAAAATATTCTGTGTTCCACACTTTAAGCGAGATCGTGCGAACAAGAAGGCTACGAGTGTAACTATGGGCAAATATAGGCCTTACACACGAGTCTACGCTCCTATGTGCATCTCCATAAGCCAGTCTACCCTCGACGAGGAAACTCCTTTTACTTTCAAGGAAACAGAGAGGCAGGTTAATAGTAGTAGAGAATTAAATACCCAAGGGCTCAAAGCTAAAAACAGCCCAAAAAAATTCTTTGGCAAAATTTAAGCTCATTCCGCTGCGTACCTGGCACATATCATTCCTTCGCAGCGTAAACGTTTGTCGGAGTTTGGCGTTGCGTTGTTAATGGCGTCTACTTTTCAACAAATTACCCATAAATTTTGAAACGATAATGGAGCACAATTAAGACACTTAGGTAGACTCAATTGCATTTGATTGTAATATTTTAATCGACTACAATACAGAATACAACGTTGAGCGGTTGTCGGTCACTGCATAAATACAACGCCTCACTTTCGGTGAATCCCACGGGCTTTAAAGCTTTTTAAATGCATGGTTACGGTTCAAATAGGCCTATTCTAGGTAGGCATATGAGCAGTCAACACTTTTCGGGTGTGCTCGCAGTTGACACGACTCTAGCTCTGGCTCGGGCCCTTCTTTATGAGGCATTAACATACAAAAGAAGGAAGAAGGGTTTCGGAAGGGGGTATAGATTTAATTTATTGGTAAAAAATGATTCTGAATTCTGGCAACAGCATTTGCTATACATCATTGACACGTTCATGGCATCCTCGGTGGTAAAGATGGGCGAAATTGAAGAATATCCCGATCTCCGAGAATACCTCCAGCAGCTGGCCATACTTGAACGTCTCTAAGCCTTAGTAATCCTGGGACCCATATCAGCTTTAATGAGAAGTGTATTAGAATAAACACCGAAAAAGAAATGTTAGAAACAGTAATGTTCCATCTTTTCCGGAGGTTGGCCAGTTTCCAAATATACCGTCATATGTAGGCTGGTGGGAGCAATAAAATCGACTATGAAGCGACTACTTTCGTAATATTTGTTTGTCTATGTATTTATTGTGAGTTTGGGCATTAATATGAGAAGTGAGACTTTATCACGTCGCCAACATGCGTCACAAAGAAACATTTATCCTTCATCCATTGAAATCTAATATCTCGAACGAAGAATTTCGCCTTGGCGTTCTTGATATCGTTATACCTCCAAACTATAACACCTATGCGATTGTCTTTAAATTGGATCAGTCAGATGAAAATTCAATTATTCAGACTTTCAAAAAGGCCATTGAAGAGACTCTTAGGCAATGCCGTCATCTGGCTGGCAATATAGAAAAAAATGACTATGGAGATTACTCCATTGTGACAAAGCCTGAGAGTGCCGTAAAGTTTGTGGTCCAGTGGATGAATACTCCTCACGATGATTATCCCTCTTATTCCGACTTAGAGAGACATAATTTCACATGCGCAAGGCTCGGAAGTCTCGCAACCTTGGGCATTGAAGACATGCCGCTCTCCTGCCATCCAGATGAAAGTCCCATTCTGGTTGGGTTTCAATTAAACTTCATCCCAGGTGGTCTAATATTTACCGTTCATGTCCACCACTTTGCAGTCGATATGACGGGCACGGCGAGTTTAGTTCGTCAGATCGCCGACAACTGCTATTCAATTCACAATGGAACACCGCCTCCAAGCTGGGACGAATCATACATGGACAGATCTCGCTTTTACGCACCATATATCACGCCGAAAGACCAGATTGATCCAACGCCCAAGCCCGAACGGCATCCGGATTGGCTACCTTGCTCGTGGCTATTATTCCACCTCCCGCCCAGAAAAGCTGTGGAGCTGAAGAAGCTGGTATCACCTTCAGATAAAACATGGATATCAACCTATGATGCGGTGACAGCCCTACTTTGGCGAGTGTTAGCAAGAAACCGCGCAAAAATTTACCATCCAATTCTGGATGAGCCCGCTATCTTTGCCGAGCCCATCAATATGCGTAGTCGATGTGAGTTACTTTTTCAAATTCGCCGTGGTTCTTGAAGGCTTAAGTATATAGTGCCTTGAGCGTGTTTAAAACTTGACATGATGCAAGCAAGTACTAAGCTTCTCTCTTTAGGCATTCCAAAGATTTCACCCAGGTATCAAGGGAACGTTCTGGCGCCAGGGCTGTCGTTTGCACAGAACTCTGCTCTTACGCTGGCTGAAGTCATTTCTGATGCCCCGTTATCTCATATAGCAGGTTTTATTCGAGCTATCACGGACAGCGTGAACCAAGCGACGCTAGATGAAACAGTAGCAAAGGTGGCACCCATTCGAGACAAGTCAAACCTTGATATGCCTCTCGATTCTCTCTCCCCAATGTCATTTACGACCACCGATTGGCGGAACTGTAAATTATGCGACAACGATTTTGGAATTGGACAACCTATGGCTTATAGAAATCTATACGATACCGTAATAGAAAACATGATTGTCATATATCCACCACACAAGGGAAACAGGTCTATCGAGCAGGGAATTGAGGTCATGCTTCCGTTTGAGAGACATGCTGTGGATATTCTCATCAAGGATCCAGCTTTGGAGAGATACTTTGAATTCAGGGGCATTGAGGTTGGAGCCCCATAACCCTAGGAAAATATATATCCGTCGAAGCAGATAATCTTTCATATCCCGTCGGTGATTTAGAATGGAATCAGAGTATATGTAGAAAGAATGCATTATTTCCCCCAACAATATAGAAGCAAGGAAAGTAACCAGAAATATTTAAACTAAATCAATCGGAAATAGCGACTGCCCACTAGCTAGCTATGCACCTCTTAAAAGGTCAAACGTTTCCACACAGGTAAACGCCGATCTCGCAACTACGCGTTAAGCAAGCATAATTGAAGGTCAGACATAACAATCCTCCAAGTCGTTTCTCTTTGAGGACACGCTCAACTAAATCCAACATGCGGATAATAAGTCATTTTCCTAGGCAAGATGCAAGCCCGAATTGCTTGCATCTTGCTGAATGATCCGATGGTCGTGACTCAAATGTAACTGCAATGAATTTCGGAACTCCATAGTCGGAAGTCTCGGGGTCTTTCGTTCCCTCTCAACCGACTCAATTAGTTAGCGTTTGGAGAAAACAGGAATTGATTAACAGCAAACATTGATCGGTATTCTCTAGTCTCGGAAGTGAGATATCTTACATGGATCATGCTTGATGCGGTTAACTTTGTGAGAATCTAGCGATTGGTTTTATTAATACAGTATATAAAACTAAGAAATTCCACTAAGCTTCAACGCATTGTTTTTGATCATCCGAGTGACCTTTCAACACAGGCTGCACTAACGATCGTTGTTGAACATCATGTCAATCTATACCCCTTCTCGGTCAGAGAATGCGGACTTTGACAAACTTCATCTTCTGTACTTCAATAATGAGTTTCCGAAAGATGATTTACAGACTGTGTTTAATAAACTACAGAATCATAGTAAAGATAGACGGCATCCCGTCCTTGCTCAATTTCTAGAAGAAGCCACCTTAGCTATCCGCGAGGAAGTCAAACAATTACCAACAAGTCTACGAACGCTAATTCCTCCATTTGAAACTATCCTGTCTTTTTCCGATTTCACAAGCCTTCGAAAGGGCAGGCTCTGCGGATCCATCGATGGTATTCTGCTCTGTACGCTTGAACTGGGAACACTTATTGGGTGAGTTTTGTTATCAGCAGGATTCAGAAATTTACTGAGTGGTCTAGATACTATGAAGAGTTTCCAGATACTTTTAGGGTAGATTCCGGTAGCACTGTGCTCACAGGCTTGGGGATCGGACTGTTGGCCACCGCTGCTGTATCCCTAGCTCGCACTATAGCAGACCTTGCAGTCACCGGGGCGCAAGTTGTACGACAGGCCTTTCGACTCGGTATATTAGTCGATGAGGTGTCAGAAAACCTACAAACCCGTGATCTCACGAATATAGACATATCAGATACTTGGGCTTATGTGCTCCCGGATGTCACACCAGATGAAGTTCAACACGAACTTGACTTAATTCAAGAAAATGATGTACGTATAATCGAAGATTTATAAGAATCAACACTCTAAGAGGTCTACAGAAAACCCCCGAGGCTAGCAAGATCTTCATCAGCGCACTGAGTGCGACCTCGGTAACCGTCAGCGGCCCCCCTGCAAGAATGCAGTCCATGTTCCGGACAGCTCACTTTTTCCACCACCACAAATTCGTGGCTTTGCCTGTATACGGAGGTTTATGCCATGCGAAACATATCTATACGAGTGACAACGTACAATGGGTCATTCAAACACAGTCTATGAAATTTCTGACGTCCCGATATTCACCTCAGATCCCTGTATATTCTAGTAGTGGAACACAATTTTCGGCGGATACTGCGCAGGAGTTGTTTGAACAGATCACTACTGAGGTTCTCACGCAGAAGATCCAGTGGGACAAAGTTATTAGCGGTGTGGTCAGCTTAACGCAGGACTTGAGTGCGTCGCAATGCCAAATTTGTGTTTTTCGAACTTCACTTGCCATCCACGATCTGTCGGAAGCTTTGAAGAAAGTTCCGGAGTTGAACACCACAACCGAGGAAATCATCCCATGGATATACACCACATCCCCAACGGATGCAGGTCGTGGACCCAGAGGACCATCACAGTCCAAGATTGCGATTGTGGGCATGTCTTGCAGAATGCCTGGTGGAGCTACCAACACTGAGGAATTCTGGCAAGTTCTAGAAAAAGGATTGGATGTACACAGGAGAATTCCCGCCGATAGATTCGACGTTGACACTCATTGGGATCCAAATGGGAAGCGTGTGAATACAAGCCATACACAATATGGTTGCTTCATTGATGAGCCAGGCCTGTTTGATGCACCATTCTTTAACATGTCACCACGAGAGAGTGAACAAACAGATCCTATGCAGCGGCTTGCGCTTGTAACCGCTTACGAAGCACTTGAGAGGTCTGGATACGTTCCAAATCGAACTAGTGCTACGGACTTGCACCGCATCGGAACATTTTACGGCCAGGCTAGTGATGATTATCGCGAGGTCAACACAGCGCAGGAAATCAGTACCTACTTTATTCCAGGTGGATGTCGAGCGTTTGGTCCTGGTCGTATCAACTATTTCTTTAAGTTTTCTGGGCCAAGTTATAGTATCGATACCGCATGTTCCTCAAGTTTAGCTACGATTCAGGTTAGAGGGTGACCAAGTAATTTTATCAGGATTCAAGGCTAATATTATCTGTAGGCTGCATGTACGGCGCTGTGGAATGGAGAGCTAGACACTGCCGTTGCCGGAGGGGTGAACGTGTTGACAAACTCGGACGCATTTTCAGGACTCAGTCACGGGCACTTTTTGACCAAAACTCCCAACGCATGCAAGACCTGGGACAGTGAAGCCGATGGATATTGTCGCGCTGACGCTGTCGGTTCTATTGTTATGAAACGCCTTGAAGACGCCGAGGCTGACAATGATAATATACTTGGGGTTATTCTATCGGCGGCAACAAACCATTCCGCTGAAGCTATCTCTATTACACACCCTCATGCAGGTCATCAAACATATTTAGGCAAGTTGATTGCAACCCGGGCGGGCATCGACCCATTGGACGTTGGTTTTGTTGAAATGCACGGCACAGGAACCCAAGCTGGCGACCAAGAAGAAATTCAGTCCGTCATGAATGTATATTGTCCAACTTCAAAACGTCGAAGCTCGAAAAATCCTCTTTACATTGGGGCCGTGAAATCAATTGTCGGGCATAGCGAGGCTGGTGCTGGAGTAACAGCGTTGATCAAAGTACTGCTTATGTTTCAAAAGAATACCATACCTCCACATGCTGGTATCAAGAACAGAGTCAATCCTGCTTTCCCGAAAGACTGGGAGAAACGTCAAATTCGTATTCCGTTTGAGAAAACAGAATGGGTATCGACGCCTGGCAAGAAGCGGATTGCCGCTGTGAATAACTTTAGTGCAGCTGGAGGCAACACATCTCTCCTTGTCGAAGAAGCCCCCGTGCGAGAGACCACACAAGTAGACCCTCGCTCTACACATGTCATTGCAGTATCGGCGAAAAGCAAGACTTCACTAGGTGGCAACATCCGGAGAATGATCCAATATCTAGAGCAGAACCCAGATGTTTCGCTAGCCAATCTCGCGTATTCAACTATGGCACGTCGGTACCATCATAATCATCGCCTGGCTTTCTCCGCATCTTCCATCTCCCAGGTAAAAGAAAAACTTGAGTCTGGGCTTCAGTCAATCGACTCTCACAAACCGATTTCCAGCACTGGACCACCGTCGATTGCTTTTGCATTCACTGGCCAGGGAGCGGCTTACAAATCATCGAATTATGAGTTATTCCACACGTGTCCATATTTCCGGTCACAAATCCTGAACTTGAATGCTATCTCACAAGGACAGGGCTTCCCGAGCTTCCTTGCTGCAATAGACGGAAGCCACCCAAAGGAATATGAACATTCTCCAGTAGTCACGCAAATCGCTTTGGTTTGTAGTGAAATTGCTCTAGCAAAGTACTGGGCATCACTCGGTGTTAGACCTGACGTTGTCATCGGGCACAGTCTAGGAGAATACGCAGCGCTGCATACTGCTGGAGTTCTGTCTGCAGGGGATGCCATTTTCCTGGTTGGCCAGAGAGCAAGGCTTCTCGAGCAAAGGTGCCAAATTGGCAGCCATAAAATGGTTGCCGTGCGTGCCTCACTCGCGCAAATTGAAAACAGCTTGGGAGCTGCTCCGTACGAAGTCGCATGTGTCAACGGTTCTAAGGAAACTGTGCTTAGCGGCCCTGCAGAGAACATGGAAGCCATAATCCCTGTTCTCGAAGGAGACGGATACAGATGTTTCAAACTAGACGTCGCTTTTGCCTTTCATTCGAGCCAGACAGACCCAGTTCTTGACGACTTTGAGCTGCTTGCGAAAACCGGAGCCATTTTCCGGGAACCCCAGATCCCGGTGATATCACCGTTACTCTGTAAGGTAATCTTCGATGACAAGACTGTGAATGCCAATTATGTACGTCGATCAGCGCGAGAAGCTGTATACTTTAGTACTGCACTTGAAGCTGCGAAGAAAATCGGAACAATCGATGACGATACAGCTTGGATTGAAGTTGGACCTCACCCTGTGTGCCTTGGCTTTGTCAAATCATCCCTGCCAATCAAGTCGAAAATTGTGGCATCGTTTCGCCGAGGTGAAGACAATTGGACGACAATGTCTCAGAGTCTCGCTTCCTTACACTGCGCTGGTGTAGAAATCCAGTGGGGAGAGTTTCACCGACCGTTTGAGAAGGCCTTACGGCTTCTGGATCTACCCACGTATGCATGGAATGATAAGACATATTGGATTCAGTACAAAGGCGATTGGGCACTGACAAAAGGAAACAATTTCTACGATGAAGAAAAAGGCCTAAACCAACCCAAAGAGTTACTTCAAGCTCCGGTGTCACGTTTCAGAACTTCTACCGTTCACCAGATCATACGCCAAAACTTTGAGGCCGTTGCAGGGACAGTCGTTATGAAGTCGGATGTAATGCAAAAAGACTTCTGGACTGCGGCGTGGGGACACAAAATGAACAATTGTGGTGTGGTTACTTCGGTAAGTATTCATCTCGACGCTGATATCAGACTATTGGCTGACCTCACATCAGTCTATTCATGCCGATATCGCGTACACGCTTGGGGAGTACTTGTACAAAAACCTGGTGCCAAATGCCAAGCACATCGACATGAGCATCAACAACTTGGAAGTTGTCAAGGGACTTGTAGCAAATAAAGACCTGGAGAGTCATCAGTACATACAGGTTTCAGTAACGACTACCAATATCAACTCTAATATGGCAGATTTAACTTGGTACAATGTGCACAGCAACGGCATCGACCTGGAAACCTTTGCTACTGCTACTATTATCTACGGTGATGCCACTGAATGGCTGACTTCCTGGACTCCTGCAACCCATCTCATTCAGAGCCGTATTCAGGATCTCGAGCACCTTTCTCAGTCAGGTGTCGCTAGCCGTTTTAATCATAACATGGCGTATCTCTTATTTGCTAGGAATTTAGTCGACTACGCAAATAAGTACCGCGGTATGCATTCCGTGGTATTACATGAGATGGAAGCATTTGCGGATGTTGTTCTCACCACCGAGATTGGCGGCACCTGGACCTTGCCACCGCACTTCATCGACAGCGTTGCACATTTGGCTGGTTTTGTTATGAACGTTTCCGAGGCCATGGATACGACGAACAACTTTTGCGTCACACCGGGCTGGGGCTCTATGCGTTTTGCCAAACCTCTGGTTCCTGGAGGCAAGTACCGGTCATATGTGAAGATGATTCCGACCGAGCAAGATCCGAGTGTATACTTGGGCGACGTTTACGTTCTCCAGGACGACGCCATAATTGGCATGGTGGGCGGCATCAAGTTCCGTCGCTACCCCAGAATTCTTCTCAGTCGTTTCTTCTCCGCGCCGGATGATTGCAAAGCACCGCCGGTAGCTACTGCGTCTTTCAGCAAGACTTCCGCTCAAAACACTCACGAGCCAAGTCCACCTACATCAGCCAGTACCAAAGTAGAAACCGCAACTTCAACGAGTCGAGAAGCTTTGAATAATAAGAGTACAGCAAGCATAAAACTATCATCCACCTCTGATAGCGAACAAAAAGCGCCGGCCTCTAATGGAGTGAAGCCGCCCTCCGAGCGCGAGGTAGATTCAAGCAGCACAACGGCCAAGGCATTTCAGATCATCAGTGAAGAGTCCGCGATTGACCCCGCAGATTTGACAGACGATGCCAGCTTTGCGAATCTAGGGATTGACTCTCTTATGAGTCTCGTTATTGCTGAGAAGTTCCGTGAGCAGCTTGGGGTCGTGGTCGGGGGCAGTCTGTTTCTCGAGTATCCCACGATTGGAGACTTGCGGGGTTGGTTGGAGGAGTATTATAGCTAGATCAAGTCCGCAGTAACAATCAAACACTTTCTTTTTTCACTCGGGCGGTCCGTTTGCGCTATTATCACGCAAGTCAGATGAAATCATTTGATATTAGTACTAGACAATGCCATCGTTGGTATCCTCTCTGATAATCTATAAGCTAGTACCAAAGGAGTATTGCGCTAGTCCAAAAGAAGGCAGACCCTCCCAAACCATGCCAAAAGCAGCAAAAGGACGTCTCATCCAGGCGTTAATCCTAAAGAAGGAAAGTGCCCAACAGGCTGTGTTCCGATTGGTCGCTATCCAGTCACGTGCAGTTTCTTTGTTTGCTCGGTAGCCTTGCAGCCAATCAGGCCGTGCAGATGTCACCTTCCCTTTTGCTAGTGGGCGATCCCCGCGAGACCCTCCTCCTCCTCCACTTCCAACCTTGAAATGCCTTCACCACCACGGACATATCACCATCTGTGGATGGACAATCTTCCTCGCGCCAGTGCCTGAGGATGTCGACGCTCCCAGTTCCAGGACACTCGCCGTCCTCTTATTCTCCTCAGTCAGAGCATGCTATCCCGCAGCCGCGACGCCAGCAGGCTTGCATGCTCTGCCAACAGCGCAAGGTCAAATGTGATCACAAAAACCCCTGTGCGACTTGCATCAGGGCCCGCACTCCATGCATCCCAGCACAGGCTAAGCGCCCCCGAAAGCGCCGTTTCCCTGAGAGGCTGCTGCTCGATCGTATCATCAAATACGAGGACCTCCTCACCCAGCACAACATCCCTTTTGAGCCTCTTCACCCCCGTGCCCCACAGCCCAGTGCGGCAAAGAACAAAGGCAAAGTCACCGACGCTGAAGAAGCTTATGATTCGGATGGCGAAGTTGCGACAAGCACGCTTTCTCCCGCGCGAACTTCTGACTCCGAGGGACGCCGGGTGCGAAAGGCCAAGTAAGCGCACGCCCACGGTTGTTGCTTATTGTGAGCATCCGCTGACCATACTACTAGGCATGTGTTACACACCATGAATGAAGAGGTTGGCTTACTACGATTATATCCGCGCATAGCCTATTGTAATGACTGGCTAACAATTCAAGTAGTTCCGCGACTCCACGGATGGCCATTCCTCGGATGATGAGATACGAACTTCTGTGTTCAAGAAAGCGTGGGATCAAACGATCGAAGATGATACCCACTTACTCTTCGGCTTTGCTACACAGCAGACCATGCTCGACACCTCTGTCTTGCATCCTCAACCATTCCAAATACTCCAGTTGTGGCAGCTTTACCTCGATAACGTTGATCCGCTGGTCAAAGTCACGCACACCCACAGCCTACAAAAACGAATCATTGAGGCCGCCCCCAACGTGTTTGCAATCAAACCTGAATTAGAGGCACTCATGTTTAGCATCTATTCCATTGCTATTACAAGCCTCACAGAGAGAAGCTGCCGAAGTATGTTTGCGTCGGCCAAGTTGGACCTGTTGGCCAAATTTCAACTTGGCTGCCAGCAGGCTCTGCTCAACTGCCGCTTCCTGCGGACCACCAGTCGTGACTGCCTAACTGCATTATACCTCTATCTCGTAAGTACGTTGGCTATGGCTTTATTGGCCTCCTCTAACCCTGAATACAGTGGTCTGTCAGGCCCAATACTGCTCCCCATTCTCTGACTTCGATGCTTGGCACTGCCATTCGTATTGCGCAGCGCATGGGTATTCACAACGAGTTGATAATTTCTAAACATTCCCCTCTCGAGGCTGAAATGTCCCGAAGGCTGTGGTGGGCGCTCATTCAGTTTGATCTTCGTATTGGAGAAATGGCCCAAATGCACGCCACATCGCTACTTCCTACGTGGGACTGCCGAGTTCCACTCACAATAAATGACTCAGACCTGCGAGAGGATATGAAGGAGCCGCCACCAGTTCAGGGGAGGTTAACTGACGTTATTTTCGCCGTTTGCCAAAGTGAGCTTGCGGACTTCGTTCGGCACACAAAGTTCCACCTTGGCTTCTTCGGCCCTGGCCTAACACCTTTGGTGACAGACGCTCAGCGGGGCATGGAAAGCGGCTCTGAGATGGATAGGTTTGCAAATGTCATCGAGGATAAATATCTCCAAATCTGCGACCCTGAGAATGCACTCCACTTCATGACTATATGGACAATGCACGGAAGCCTTGCCAAGTGTCGTTTGATGGAGCACCACTTTCGATATTCTGGCTCCTCCTTACATCGAGCCGACTCCCAACGTGATGAAGCTCTCTCATATGCACTTCGTATGCTCGAATGCAATACCAAGCTTATGACCTCGCCCCTGACTAAAGGTTTCTTGTGGATGATACATTCTTACCTTCCTTATATGGGATACATCCAGATCGTTCAGTTTTTAAAAGCGCATCCCATGAGTAGCCGTGGTGCGGAGGCATGGGAAATCATGAACGACAATTACCACGCCATCTTTGAGATTTTATCAATCAGTAGCGTGTTTTTTAGACATTTGCAACATTTGATCCTCCAAGCGTGGGACGCCTGCGAGACGGCATACGTGAAATCAGAGCAGGCTGTGGCGACGCCGCCTCTGGTGTTGTCTATCCGGCACACCCTGGCCCTACCTACTCCAGAATCGGGCGGGAGTAGCTCTCTGATGTCGCAGCTTGCTTCAGATATGGGGTTTCCCGACTATCCATCATACCAGGACATGGATATGGACCGCTTAGAGTGGTCTACGATAAGCTGGGATCTGGCACAGCATGAGCCGGGCTCGTAGCAACCGGCGACACACTCTGTAATTAAGTAAGCCGTTGTAATTGTACTCGCTGTATTGGTGCATGAAGCCTTGTATGCCAAGCGGGCAGGAGACCTGGAAATTCTCAACTTAGATGGCGTTCACATGAAAATCGATACTCCTCACCCAAACCAATATTCGACGTGTATACGAGTGAGCTCTCTGCTGTTACTTACTTATATGACTGGAAGAAGTCCACATCGACATATATACTTTGTCTATACAACAAGAGATACAAATGATGATTGTCAAATATCATGCGAAGAAATTAATGGCCTAATCCATCTTTGCCTGCGAAGAGTGATCTACATGGTAGGACAAAGTTGACGAGCCAGAGAACGGAAAATTAGTGCCTTGCCACATAAATAAGAAGTGAGAATCTAATCTAAACGAATTTTATTATTAAATTTGACGCACTTGAAGATTCATGTTTATACTGGAAGATTCAAATGATTTTACCCTAACCCTAAAGAGGGGACGTCTCCAGAGACGCTGCCTAATTGCCTCCGTACACCAAACTTCAGCAGTACTCAGACGCTTTATGTGAAAGCAGAGGCAATACCGCTCGTATTCTTCTCAGCGTGTATGATCTCCCAGTAGTGAGTAGTGATCGCTCTTGTGGTAGTAGTGTATTCTCTTGCTGCTTTCCTGCATCTTCGTGTCATTCATCCGGTTTTCAGCATTGTCTATTGTCCGGGAGCCCAGGGAGCCCGAGTGTCTTATGATTGTCACATGTGTAGGTGTTGATGATACATGACAATGCGATGTTGGCTTGCGTATGGTGCTGCTGTTCTGTCTCGTCATGGGAGGTCAAATGATCCGTTCTCCGTATAAACACAATTTGGCCGGCGGCGTTCGCCAGGAACATCTCATTTGACTCTGCACTGCTTCCATGTACCCTATGATGTATGCAATATCGATGCGTGGATAGGGACTACACTTCAAAACGACATCGACGAGCCGGAGGTGAAGAGAAAGCGTATATTCTTGCGGCGGCGAGCTCAGGGGCGTTGACGATCCATCCGCTGATCTGAATCTGGTGCCAGTAGTCAGGCGGCAGATTGAACCCATCAAGGACGAGGTGTTGGGCGACTTTGACGTTTGGATGTACTCGAGATGCGCGAGGGAAAGAGGCACAAAGAAGTCACGTGACTGTGCAAGCCCTGGCGGCGGTTAGTATTCTCCGTGACCATGCCCGGCGGCGCTTTCTAATGGCCGAGCAGCAGCGGCTGCCTGTCGGGCCGCGGAGCAGCCAATCAGCGGCCACGTTGAATGCTCCGATATAAAAATGCCTTCTTCCAGGCTGCCTCTGCTGTCCTTCCTCACTTGTCCCCTCCTTCAACCCTTTCTGCGTCTGCGTCTGCGTCTGTTGCGAGTGTGCGATGGCTACCACCACGAGAGAGACGTCCGCGGAAGCGACGTCCGAGATGGCGTTGAGAGCGCATGACTCAGAAGATACGCAAACTTCAGGTCAAGAGCAAGAGCGAGCGCAAGTACAACAGCAAAATCAACAGCAGAGCCAAGACGATACGTTCCAGGGGTTGGCCACCACCAAAGTCATTCTTCTGGTCGTCTCGTCGCTCCTGAGTACGATGCTGGTGGCGCTAGACAGAACCATTGTTTCGACAGTACGGAATCCGCGTTACTTGCACATTTTGCGACACAGCTAACTCATAACCACCAGGCTATCCCTAAAATCACCGATGAATTCAACTCTCTTCCCGACGTGGGCTGGTACGGAAGCGCGTACATGATGACGTGCGGCGCGTTTCAGCTGGTCTTTGGCAAACTCTACACGTTTTTCCCGGCAAAAGGCGTGCTTTTCATGAGTTTGCTGGTCTTTGAGGTCGGGTCTGCCATTTGCGGCGCTGCTCCTACCTCCACTGCGTTCATTGTTGGAAGAGCATTGGCGGGAGTTGGTGCCGCGGGAGCCCTCAATGGATGTGTAAGTGCCATTGTTCTTCAGGTTTATGATCGACATTTCTGACTAATTATATCTATCAGCTTGTGACTATTGTCTACTCTGTACCTTTGAAGCGACGACCAGCCGTACAGGGGGCAATGGGTGCATTTTTCGGACTTTCCACTATGCTCGGCCCACTGATTGGAGGGGCCTTCACATCACATGTAACCTGGCGGTGGTGTTTTTACATCAACCTCCCTATCGGCGGAGTGACAATGGCCATTGTTGCGCTTTTCTTGAAAATTCCTAGGCAAGACTCAATGAACGTTCCGTGGAAGAAAAAGATGTGGGGCCTGGATCCTTTGGGCTGTTTATTCCTGATTCCCAGTCTCATATGCTTAACTTTGGCCCTTCAATGGGGAGGCGAGACATATGCTGTAAGAATCTAATTTCGCCTTGTTCTCACAGACGAAGAAAAAATACTGACAAGTGTATAGTGGAATAGCGGCCGTATCATAGCATTGTTGACCTTGATGTCAGCCTTGTTCGTGGCTTTTGTTGCTGTTGAGATTATTTTCCCCGATACTGCGCTGATTCCTCCTCGTATTTTTAAGAAACGCAGCATATGGGCAGGCTGGTGGGAAATGACATTCCTCGGTGCGGGCATGTATATTCTCAGTAAGTATGATACGGCAATACAGTTTGAGCAGAGCTAATTAAGACCAACAGTCTACTACCTCCCCATCTGGTTCCAAACAGTCAAGGGCGATTCAGCTATTGGGTCGGGCGTCAAGATCCTGCCTTTCATGATATCTTTCATCATCGCGGCGGGTATCTACGGAGGTACAGTTCAGAAAACCGGATACTACGTGTACGCCGGTATCTTCGGTGCATGCCTGATGGTAATCGGTTCCGGCTTGCTCACAACTCTCGAGGTCAATTCAAATGCCGGACACTGGATCGGGTATCAAGTTGTGTTTGGTTTTGGCATGGGAGCCAGTGCACAGACGCCATCCCTCGCTGCACAGGTCGTTCTACCCAACAAGGACGTGCCGATTGCAATTGCTCTGGGCTACTTTGGCCAGCTCATTGGAGGCTCCGTATCCCTGCCTGCCGGAGAAAACGTCTTGGACAATAAACTTATCTCGGAATTGAGTGGCTTCCCCGGATTCGAACCTAGCCTAGTTACATCCGGTGGAGCCACAGCACTGATTGATGCTCTTGGAGAGAATCTCAGACCTCAGGTCATTCAAGCATACAACGAAGCTCTTCGGTGGGCTTTCCGAGTTGGTCTGATCTTCAATTCTTTGATCATCATTGGTGCCGTTCTGCTAGAAAACAAAAACACACGTCGGCCCCCGCCCAAGGAAGGAGAGATTATGGAAGATCATAGGGGCAATGGAAACGACATGGAGAAGGCCAATAATACCCCGACGGCCAACACAGAAACTGAATGAGCCTTTCTCAATAAACGAAATGCAGGCAAGTGTTATGATCGCATGCCCGAAACACTAAAGAACCACGAGGTATGGGAGGTAGAGTATCTTTTGCTGATGGCGTCTCTCCGCTCAGCGATTTGAATCTTTGTGTATTTGTTTAATCTTGCGCTAATCACGCAAGTAAAATAATGGCTATGTCTAGCTTAATTCTGTATCATATAGACTAAAGAATGCAAACAATTCCACTCTTGCTTAATTCGTTCTTTAAAAGTAATTTCAACTTATGATAATTACCTACAAGATTTGCGACAAACACAGGCAAAATACAAGATTCAAAAACTGAAAAGTGTCGAAATTGTGAAAAGTTCCTTCCCGCAGCTCCTACGTATCAATTATGCATCACAACCCATATCGGAGACGACCATCCCTTCTACGGCTATGTACAAAGCAACTTCATAGGTGTCAACAATATTCCAAGCACGACATCTGAATGTCGGACGCCAGAGAAATGGCGTGATTATAATTCCTACATATCGGCTTAAAACATAGAAAGGGTACGCGTAACACCCAGAAAAGCCCCGAGCACCGGAACCCGGTCTTGATTAGAAATTGTTTACATACGTACTTTACGACCGAGAGACTAACAAATCTGCTGGTGATCTCAGATACAGATACCTAGCCAACATGAATATTATTTGATCATCAAGCCGCCCCTGCACTGGTGGAAGAAGACATTAGATGGAATGCAATGACCTACTCCACAGCACAGTTAATAATCGTCTAGACTCTTAGAACCTTGCTTGCACCCGGCCGCGAAAAGCCGTGAAGTTTTGTACAATATGGTGGTATCATTCTTGGACGACGAAGAAACGAAGCAAATAGACACTGTCAACAAGTTCATTGAAGGCTGGAAGACCAATTCTGGCGAAGCCTGGACCGAGCTGTGGACAGACGACTGCACAAACAAGATCCTCCCGTTTGCGCTGAATTGTACGCCAATGTCCAAGGTTGCCGTGACACGATCTAAGCATTTCAGCACGGTTTCAAACTGGAAGGTGAACAATCATATTCATTATGATACTTGTTTAAAAAATACAATCAGAAAAGAGAAATGGACATGAAACTAATTTAATGTTGTTGTTCTTTTAGTTGTCAGTCCACGAGATCGTCCACGACATCCACCGCGGCAAATCGGCCATATACTCAACGTCCACGGCAGACACGTGTTTTGGAGACTTTAAATGGACGCAAGAATATGCGGTTTTCATCACATTGACCAAAGACAGAAAGCAGATTTGCGAGGTAAAAGAGATGGTAGACACGGCTTTTTTCGCGGAGATGGCAAGGCAGCGAGCCAAATATAACGGGAAGGAACAATAGACGGATGTGACCTTGTTTTCTCTTTTCAGTTATAGACTAGGCTCTTATGTTTATAGTCGGGATTGCAATAAACTATATGCTGGAGACTGTGGTTTTACTGCGTTTGTAGAGGTACAGTATTAGCGGGAGAGGTATGTAATATCTTGGTTGTGTCATTTTGTCGAGTAACGAATTGACCGTCCCAAAGCAGGTAGAGGGATGCAACCTTGTATATGAATAAAGTGTTATAACAGATGGGCCGTAAAGTTCTTCTGTAATCAATTTTCTTGCTCTAACTCGAGTGACTAACTATGCAGGCCCGGTAGATGGCAGATATTGATGTAGCCACGGAAAGAAGTGCCTCAGCAGTCCCATAAATATGCATTTGGGAGTGCCTGGAGGAAACCTTGCGCCGACACCACGCTTCTTATTCACTACGCTCACATTTTTCCCGTCGTAAATCCCGTCTTCATTATTCGCCGCTTCAATCATAGCCGCTGAAAGGTCTAGATAGCTAATAAAACTCTCCTCCTCGTCGAGTGACAGCTGATACCCCCGCGCAACATCCACCGACAAGCCACCAGGCTTGATATAAATTGTCTTTACCCAGTCCTCGCAAGACCGAAGAAAAGCCTCCGTCAGTCTCAAGTCTTGGTACACGTGAGACGCCGCCGTCAGCATAATCGGTCGGAACCAGCCGGGCATGTTGCGGGCGAGATGGTCGTCTATCGTAGCTGAGCTTAACAGCACCAACTTCGGTGCCTGAAAGTCTGGTCCGGACTCGGCTTTGCTTCTCTCCAGTGCTTTGATGACGATATAGGCGCTGTTCTGCCCTAGACTGCAGCCGGGGATGTTGTCGTTTGACGTGACGACTAGAAAGATGACTTGCGCGCCGCGGACACACTCGATGATTAACTCGAGGTCCATTAAGTTCCCTGCAAAGATCCGAACGCGCTCATTGCCAATGACTTCCGGCACTAAATGTTGCAGTTTGGCTGCGCTGCGGCAATAGGCGTGAACCCGGGCTTGGGACGTGGCCAGAAGATTTTGGATAAGGGCTGTACCGCAATTCCCCGTGCTTCCGAGGATTGCGTAGGTCGACATTGTGGGCGGAGACTTGGCGAAACTTTTTGTGCGTGCTTTTTGCGTTAAGATATAATGGGAATGAACCCAGTATCTATAAACCTAGATTTGCCTTAGGGCATGTTGACGAGTGACTTAGAAATGGCATGTGTTTGGTCAAGGCCGGATAAATTTCAGTGAACTCTATAAGGTCAAGGCCCGACGTGACGGAGTTTTCACAGTGATTATCTGCATGTATTGTGAATCCGTAGCAGTCCTTGTTGTCGGAAAGCGAAAGGCGCGCTATATACAGAAACCACCGACACCATACGTCTACTACCGAATGATGGGCAGCTGGGTTGAGCCATAGACTCACCCATTCTCACTGATTTATTGTCTATCTACTTTTGGACATTTCGAGGCTGATAAAGCAAAAGAAAATGTTTTCTGTCGGGAGTTTATCGGGACTAACTAAACACCGCACGTTGCCCCTCCTCTTATAGATCATGTCGCTGTTAGGCTGCCCACATTCACGCAATCTTTCGGATTCCTCAAGACCTCTTTTACGGATATCTCAGAGTGCATATTGAAAATGGGCTTTTTCTTCTACAGCCAACTCTTTTACACTCCCAGCTACCCTACTGGTTCATACGTTGGCAAGACTATCATCGTGACTGGCAGCAACGTTGGTCTGGGGAAAGAAGCAGCTCGGCATTTCGCCCGTCTGGGCGCAAGCAAGCTGATACTAGCTGTGCGCAGCTTGAGTAAAGGACACAATGCCAAATACGAAATCGAGACCACCACAAAATGCGCCAAAGGCATCATCGAAGTCTGGGAGCTGGACATGGCTAGTTATGCGAGTGTTCAGAAATTTGCCGAGCGCGTGGAAAACCAACTGGACCGCGTAGACATCTTCCTTGCCAATGCGGGAGTGGCACCAAGCACGTATAGACAAGCGGAGGACGATGATTTGGCCATCACGGTGAATGTGGTTTCAACTTTCTTGCTGGCGGCGCTGGTGCTGCCCAAGCTCAAGAGCACAGCTGAAAAATTCCATACTCGGCCTACCTTCTCCATTGTAAGCTCTTCGGTTCATGACCATACCACGTTGCCAGCCAAGTCAGCGCCCGACGGACAAATCTTTGCCACTGTAAACAGGCAAGCTAAGGAGGGCAAAGACTCGGTCGACATCTTTGTCACTTGTATGCTCTTCCAAGTGTTTGGTGTTCGTGCTCTTGGAGAGTTACATCCTGCATCAGAATATCCTGTCACCATCAACTGCGTGAACCCGGGACTGTGTCACTCCGAGCTGGACCGAGAGTGGGTTAGTTGGCGTTTTGTGCTGATGAAGAGGCTGGTGGGGAGGACGACAGAGGTCGGTGGTAGAACGCTGGTTCATGCTGGAAGTTCCGGTGCCACGACCCATGGTATGTACCTAAATGACTGCGAGGTTGCAGCTCCAGGGTGGTGGGTTCTGAGCGAGGAGGGGAAAGCAACCCAAGTGCGCGTGTGGGATGAGTTATTAAATAAGCTAGAATCGATTAAACCGGGTGTAACAGGTAACTTTTGAATATCATTTTTAGAAATCCTCTGGAAATTGGACTATATTAGTAAAAATGAGGCATTCACTAAATCGAGATTCAATTCCGAGAAGGGTAAAGAAAGTTCGCTACAAAAAATGAAATGCTGAGGTGTCCATCAAGCACCTCAGAATCAAGAGTTATGAGTCTGAGTACGTGCTTAGATAGTGTTTAAAACAAACACACTGTCTGATGAAAAGACTATAAACAATGAAATCGCAGGTGTTATTGTAATGTGTAATGCTACCATCCAGCGGTAGCTTACAATCTTTACGAAGCCTACGACTGCAATCTGCCAACTTAGAAGCATTCTACAGAATTATGAATATATTTCGCCATGGTTCGTTAGTCTATGACCAGTCACCATCTAGTAGATCTTCCAATCTGGTACCTCCCTCCATTTGCCTATAAACTTCATCCATCGTCCATGGCTCAAAGTTGTGGCCTGGTGGGTAGTTCGTATTCTTAAAAGATGCCCCAGCAATTAAATGAGCGAAGGCTTGACCGTACTTCTCGTAAGCATAACCCTCAGGGTCATGATTGAAAACCCATTTTGGGAAGCGCGTCTTCACCTTGGCAGGATCTTTCCAAATCGTATCCCAATCTGTTTCCGTTTTGAGCTGAGAATTCACAAAAGTCATCTTCTGCGCGCAGCTAACACGCTCGTACCGAAGCAAATTATAGATCTTCACGGCTAACGGGACATTGCGAGACGAACCGCTCATCTGTAGGCATGTTGCCAGCGTTATAGCATCTTCAAGCGCCTGCGTAGCACCGTTGCCTGAGGTTGGAGTAAAACTATGCGCACTATCGCCAACTTGTACCACACGGCCTCCCGGTGATGCCCAGTCTCGATGCAAATCTCGCCACAGCAATGGCCAATGAACAATACCTTTTGGAGATGTCCGTATAAGAGCGACTATGGCTGGATCCCAGTCCGGGGCTTTCAACAATGCTTTGATGACATCTTCAATATCGGTGTCTGGCTCCCAGGTCTCCTTTGGATCTCCTTCTGCATCTCGCGGCGTGAAACCCCATCCCATAATCTCATCAGAGACCCAGATACCAATATACATTCCGGGTCCAAGCCAGTATTCCCACATAGGAGGAGAATCTCCCCATCGTTTACGAACCAATTCATCCTTCATGGCCATCTCTCGTGGAAAAGAGATACGATAGATGGACATCCCACTAGACTTGGCAGGGGTGATCTCTCCACGAACCAGTATTTCAGAACTCGATCTCAGTCCGTCAGCCGCAATAACGACGTCTGCAAGATGGATGTCCCCGTTCTTCAGGACAACTCCTCCTTTGCCGGCAGCCTTGTCTTCGAAGTAACTACTAACTTGCTTGTCATAGCTAACATTCAAACCAACCCTGGCCACTTGCCTGAGAAGCATACGATAAAACTTTTGCCGGATCTGAGCTGCTGCAACATACGGCCCGTTGCGAGCTGCTACGTGGTCTGGCTCATTGAAATTTGGTATAGTGGGGCCATAAATGTGTTCTCCACTGTGCTTTTCGTAGCTTACACCAGCATGGACTTGCTCTTCTTCCATGTCACGGACAAGATCTGGCCAGTGACGGAAAGCTGACACCGCGGAGGGTTGAATGACAATTATATCTCCTATATATTAATCAGCTATCGATTCGAGTCATCAACATGAGGACTCGACATAAGATATACCAGAATAAACGGGACCTTCCTGTCGTTCTAGGATTCCTACAATATTATGTCCCTTTCTCCAGCATTCCAAAGTAGACATCAGACCCCCAACGCCAGCACCAACGACTAGAACATCGATTCCGGTCTCTGGATGACGTTTGGGGAGGTTTGAATTCGTCCACCGTTCTGGGTCGAATTCATGTTTGTCGCCGGCAACGTTGTGACCAAAGAACAAAGGCGCCATGATGATACTAGACTCAAACACGAGAATCACCTATGATCGATCAAAAAATAGGGTATTTTCATTTAAAAGACATGTGTGGCCCTCTATTGTGCCTTGTATGCAACGGGTCGATTGTCCTGGTATCATGTACGATCTTCGGGACAACGAATGTGATACCCGATGGCCACAAAATATGTCCGACACCCCGACCAAGCTCACCCTAATGGAACGCTAGATATTTCATAGCTATTGAGAAATCATTGGAAATCTCTTGCCCAACCTCTTATCCCTCAACAATCCCTCAATCATGTCCCCACACGCCGAGGAACAGCAAAATGGCTCTCCAAAGGTTCACAAAGGGGGCTATATGCAAATAAACAAGGCCCTCAACATTGGTTCATTCGATGATTATCTTGAAGCCCAGCTATCCCGTCTACCTCATATTGCGGATATAGAGCGAATAAGCCCTCGGGTGATTCGTATATTGGGCCAAAACGCCGGCAAGGTAGAATAATTTGATATAAATACTTTTGAGGTGAGATGCTGACGATTACCATTAGTTCACGCTGCAAGGAACAAATACGTATATTATTGGGACAGGGTGTGACAGGCTTTTGATTGACACCGGACAAGGCATTCCAGAATGGGCAGACTTGTTATCCTCTGCTCTCGCCGCCGAAAACGCTTCTCTTTCCCATGCTTTTATCTCGCACTGGCACGGAGACCACATGGGAGGGGTTCCAGATCTCCTCCGACTATACCCTCATCTTAATGACCATGTCTACAAGAACTCGCCCGGTATGAACCAAAAGCCGATTGTTGATGGCCAGATTTTTTCAGTTGAAGGCGCCACGCTTCGCGCTGTTCACGCCCCAGGTCACTCGCATGACCATATGTGCTTTGTCCTTGAGGAAGACAATGCCATGTTTACAGGGGATAATGTCCTTGGTCATGGAACTGCGGCCATCGAGCACCTGAATACGTGGATGAAGTCGTTGCAAGTTATGCAGACGCACAATTGCATGATTGGTTATCCCGCCCATGGTGTTGTGATCCAGGATCTACCCAAGAAGATTATTAGTGAGCTAGCCACCAGAACAAAGCGGGAGGCTCAGGCTTTGCAAGTTTTGCAAAAAGTCAAGAAAAAGGCAGGCAGAGCAAAGGGCAGCGTTACAGTCCGGGAACTAGTCACAGAGGCTCATGGAGACGGGCTGGATGAAGAAGTCAGAGAGATGGCAATTCAGCCGTTGATGGAGGAGGTATTGAGGAAATTGGCTGAGGATGAGAAAGTGGCATTCGAAGTTAGAAATGGGCAGAAGAGGTGGTTTATGCTTTCAGGTCATTAGTAAACTCTGACTTCTGTATCTTGCGTACAGTTTGATATACAGACTGATAGTGTAACGGCAATATTTAATGTATTATCCTAGGTCTTCGTAGTGTCATTGCTTAATTGAATTTTTGAGAAGTTAGGTCAATCAAACATTCAAGAATGAGTACGCATTTATAAAGTCTACTAACATGCACACTAGTCTTTGTTTTAATATTAAATGTAGTAAATGTTGTTTTATTTCAAAGCTACTGTCACTTACTATTGACCATTCTTTGGACTTATTAGAATACGTACTCTTCTTTCTTCTTCTTTCTTCTTCTTCTTCTTCTTCTTCTTCTACTTCTTTTATTATCTCAGCCTTGCCATACAGATCGTTGAAGTTTCGATTAGTACTCCCTCTTATCTTCGAAAATCTTTTTTTGCTTGCATGTTAACCTCCGTGAAGTCCGATTGCGTTTTCTTTATTCATTCAAATATAAAGAATTCACATTACGTCGTTGCTTATATAATAACACCGACAAGGCTTACAATTGTCCGACACATCCAAGCCTATCGCGTAGAATGGCCGATAACTTAAAAGAGAATCACTAAATCCCGACGCTACAAGTTATCCTGATCCGAGCATAATACCAATACCACAATTGGTCCTTGTAGGGTATGCTCTGAGGGTTGTTTGTTTCAGAGTTTCATTTAAAAACGTATGTAGGTATTGTTGAGTTGTTAAATATCTTTACGCGACTTCGCCTACGCTACTTACAACCCCATCCAAAAAGTTTACTAATAATCTACGAGTGAAAGTTCTCAAAATGCCGGGTATTCCTTCTTCAAGACTCATAACAGTGTTCGGAGCAACTGGGGCCCAGGGAAGTGGCGTTATCAACACTGCTCTCTCACTGCCATCATTGAAAGCAAAATACAACCTTCGCGCAGTCAGCCGCAACCCAGATAGCGACAAAGCTCAAGCACTCAAGGCCAAAGGTGTGGAAGTTGTAAAGGGTGATTTGAATGACGTTGAGTCTCTCAAGCTTGCTGTCAAAGGCTCGTATGGAGTCTTCGGCATGACGGATTTCTGGTCTATTCACTCTCAAGACGTCGAGGTACAGCAAGGCCTGAATCTCTTCGAGGCTGTAAAGACTGAAGGAATACGCCATTACGTCTGGTCATCTTTACCATGGGCAAACAAGCTCACCAATGGAAAACTCACTCAACTTCCATATTTCGACGGCAAGGCAATTGTAGAGGCGCATATTGAGGCGCACAAAGGAGACATGATCGCTTCATATTTCATGCCTGGTAGGTGGAGCTGAATAATCCTGCCCTAAATATGCTTGAGGCCTGACTGTCAATACAAAGCCATGTTTTACACCTTCATTGAAAACTTGATCCGCGGAGGTCAGGACAATGCTCCGCATTTGACACTGCCGGTCTCATCCGAGACCACTCTGTGGCCATTTATTGACCCTCCGTCTGATGGCGGGAAATATATAATGGGCCTCTTTGAAGCCGGAGAGAAGAGCAACAGTGCGAGGGTTAACGCGGTTAGCTACTGGACAACTCCAAAGGAACTTGTTGCAACCTTAAGCAACGAAGGCGGGAAGAATGTGGCTCTCAAGACAATCTCGCCCGAGATTTTTGCTCAAGATTTCCCCGACAGTCTTTCCGGTCAATTGACAGAAACGCTAATAATGGCAATCGAACACGGCGTATATGGCGCTGGGGAGGCAAAGAAACAGGCCGAGCATGACAAGTGGTTGGTTGAGGGTAGTGGGAAGAAGATCACTCTACAGGAGTGGGTTCACCAGAACGGTCCTTGGACTTTTGAAACCAAAAGCTTTTTTGACAATTTGGCTGCGCAAAAAGCAAGTACTCTCTCAGGAAGCGAACAGTAGGTATCTAGATAACGCTGGTAACAACTTAATCATATTACTCTATTATTTTTCAAATTAGCGTTTCTCAAATTTCCTTTAAGTTGCCGTCATGTTGATTCATTAGAAACAAAACAATCAACTGGGAAATTGAATTTTGTACCTACAGTGCCGGACAGAAGTGCCAACACCCTCATTATATTATCGATATTTGACAAGTAATGTCACCAAGTAATATCAGCAAAAAGTATTGTGAGGACTTCCCATAATTATACTATATCTTAGTTATATTTCCTTAATCTAAACCGAATAAGGCCTGTAAATTTGTTAGCTAATACTATTTTACATTTCAATATAGTCTGGAAGATCTCCAACCGGCGTGTTAACACTTATGTCCAGGCACCGTATATCGACCAGATTGGTCCACATGTACATTTTTATTAAACACGCTGCGTAACTGCTCGTGGTTTTGGCCAACATCTTGATAAAACACACAAAGTATATAGGCTTGTTGGTCTCAACAACGGTCTTGCAA
This sequence comes from Eurotiales sp. R13A2, assembly GCA_023625935.1. Taxonomy (NCBI): domain Eukaryota; kingdom Fungi; phylum Ascomycota; class Eurotiomycetes; order Eurotiales; species Eurotiales sp. R13A2. Next base: position 204,054 of record JAMAFV010000024.1, read on the forward strand.
ACGACCTATGCAGCTAGCATATCTTGATTTATACCCATCAAACCCAGTAGAGTCCCAGTCAGGGGGAAAAGTGAGCGCGCTATATGTAACCAACGCCACTTCTCGACCAGCCCTTGTACATGCTGCAAGTCAATAAATCGAGATGCTTGAGCTTGCCCATGAAGTTCATATAGTGCTTTGTTCGTTGGCACCAGGACAACCCATGTGAAGGGCATGATAGCCAAAGTCGCACACGTAGCTAGTGCATATCGTCTCCAGAACCTAGGACGACGGCTATTAATGATTGCATAGCCATATAACAAAGTTGTCGCGATAGCTCCCGGTGGCATTAGTTTGAGCCCATATCCATACATGCAAGCCCATTGACGGAGCAACTGAGAAGCTTCATTGGTCTCTTCAAGAAACACAGGGACTGTAATAAGTGAAAGACTCATCATTGCTCCTGGAGAAATTCATGTTAGAGCGTTGGTCAGCAGCTGCATCAATAGTAACATCCATCTACGTACCAGTGAGAAAGGAGCCTGCGACCACGGCTGCAGCCGGTGCGCCAATGTTGGTAGAAATGTTATCTGTCATGACTATGCAAAAGGAGCTATCTGCAAGAACAGCAAATGTCTAGCTCTAGGAGATAGTATAGTCCCAAAAATTTGTTGCGTAATTGGTACCACAGGATACGACTTGGTCTTGGACTTGATATTGCCTCTAATAAGTATAAAGATTGATTTATTGAAATTGTTTTTTTATGCAAAGTAGCTACCCAATGATATAGAAGGACCGAAAACCAGGTTTGATGTATAACTTCCTAATACCGATAATTTCGTAGCTCTGACAACTCTAACTCCGATTCTGGTTACCCCCGATCCCTAACATCCGATGGTGTCCGGGAAATATCTCCCATCGGCTTAATCGACGTCGATGACCAACGATGCGCTTGCTTACCTAGTTATCCAAATGCTTGCTTACCAATCCAGATGCATGATTGGAAACCCAATCACCCAAGATGTGCCGTTTTCAAAGTCTGTCAGCCATCTTCCGACAAATAAGCTCTTAACAAGCGGCAAGCACGCATTCTCCGAGTTCCGCCAGCATCCGATATCCCCGAGTAGTCCTTGCCATATCTCTCTATAATGACAATTAATCTGGGGTATATAAGAGTTGACGGAGCGCAAATATACGTCTCATGTCAGTAAGCCTCTTCTTTTGCATCTTAAAAATAAGTGTCTCTATTGCCATGTCTCCTCTCCAGCCCATCGTCCTCATTCTTGGTGCGGGCGCCAATATTGGGGCCAGTGTCGCCAAAGAATTCGCGAAGAATGGCTATAAAGTTATTCTAACGTCTAGACACACTCCTGCGGATGTAAATCTGTCGTACCACCATATTCAAGCTGATCTATCCGATTTAACCTCGGTTTCAGACGTATTTGCTAAGGCCAGAAAAGTCGGAGAGCCATCTGTAGTGATATACAATGGTATTTATAGTCTCAATTACGCTGTTTTATATATGTTTTTTTTTTCTCTTTCTAAGAAACCATAGCTGCGGCCGTGTCCCTCACGTCAAAGGACAATCCTTTCAAACTTGACCTCAACATCTTCCAAAGCCAACTCAATGTAAACACCACGAGCGTGTTTACGGCGATCAAGGAAACACTGGTCTCATTCGCATCGCTGCCTGAAACTGCGTCACGAACCTTTATCTATACTGGAAACGCTATGAACTTTGCTCCCTTTCCGGGGGTAATGACCCTAGGTGTTGGTAAGAGTGCCTCGGCGCACATGATCGCTGCCGCGGCTTCAGCCTTTGAGTCCCGGGGATACAAGTAAGTAAAACTATATCAACTTCTTTTTCAGGACCTCAAAGTCTTGCATCTGACTATTGATCAGATTTTATTATGCCGATGAACGAAGTGCCAACGGGAAACTCGCCGGCAAGGTGATCAGTGGTGAAGCGCACGCCCAGATATATAAGAAGCTTTCAGAGGACAAAACACAAGGGCCGTGGCTGCAGACTTTTGTCAAAGGGACTGGATATGTCAAGTTTCCCGCGGATACTGATGTGACCTTCGGCAAGTGATGTGTATAGATAGGATGCAATAAACGCAGACGTTGATTCGGGGTACGAGGTTAACAGCTGTTTTTGGGTTATAATTTAGTATCCGCTCTATAAAATTCTAGACAAGCCTATTCCATTTATCATCATCCAGTGATTAATAATAAGGAGGGTGACAGCCTGGCAACGATAATCCGTTGTTCGAGAAGCTAAATGTTTCAACGATTATGATGGGGCCAAGTAAACCGAGAAGTGACAAATTTTATATAAAAAGGTCGAGAGCAACCTATATTCTGAGCCATAAACGGAGATATACGAATATGTACGCGGCTGAATGTTAATATCACCAAGGAAATACGATTTAGTGGCAAAAGTTGTTTTGTTCTAGCTCTTCAGTCATCTTAGAAGAGATCCGTTTCCCTTACTAACACATCACGATTTAAATGTTCAGGGCTCGCCGACGCAATCCCTGCAAGATGCAACGTGAGTTCAAGATCACCCAACAGAGACTTGAACACATGTGCTACACCCGCTCGACCTCCCAGCGCTAGACCGTAGATGTAAGGTCTACCAACAAGAACCATCTTAGCTCCTAACGCCATTGCCTTGGCGATATCTGCTCCGCATCGAATACCAGAGTCAAAGATGACCTCGAGCTTATCGCCCACCGCGTCTACAATCCTAGGCAGCATCGCCAGCGAGCTGACACCGCCGTCAACTTGCCTTCCCCCGTGGTTGCTAACTACTATACCTTGGACACCGATCTCAACACACTTCTTGGCGTCTTCGACACTCTGAATGCCCTTCAGAATAATAGGACCGTTCCAGTGTTTTTGTAAGAACTTAACATCTTCCCATGAGTGACTAGTGCCTGGAAATATGGTCCGGGACCATTTAGCGACTGCTTCGGACATCTTCTCCTCACAATCGACGCCATATTCATCCTTGAACTTGCGGCGGAAGATGGGATCTGACAGTCCAATTGCAGTACCAACTTGATCAGAGCGGAGAAAAGGATTGTAGCTGTGCGTCGAGTTAAACTAAGTTCATCTGAAGGAGTGTAGACATACCCGTTATCCATATCGCTTGGCCGCCAGCCGAGTATATATGTATCCAGCGTCACCACTAGCGCTGTAAAGCTGGCTTTTTCTGCGCGATTGAGCATGGAAATCGTGAGCTCCTCCTCTTCGTTCTTAGGCCAGTACAGCTGAAACCATCTAGTACCGTCACTGTTTGCCTTTGCGACATCCTCGATGCTCGTGCTGCTTGCTGAGCTCATGATATACGTGACATTAGTCTCCGCAGCCGCACTAGCGGCAGCAACCTCGCCGTCAGGGTTGAAGATGCCTGTTAAGATATTAGGCAACGATTCGTATATCTAATTCGGCCCTACATTGGTTTGGGTTGGGCTGTACTCACACTGCACGCCAACAGGTGCCGCCGCGATGGGAAACTGGAATCTATGGCCGAAGACCTGGGTGCTCAGGTCGGGAAGCCCGTCAGTCTTCACAAGACGCTTAGGAACAATCGACCACTTTTGGAAAGCGTCTGCATTCTTTTTTGCTGTCTCTCCAGTACCCGCATTGCCAATGACGTAGCCTTTGCTGGTCGCGGACATGACCTTTGAGGCCTGCTTTTCCCATTCTGTCGAGTGGAAAGTGAACGGTGGACGCTCGTAATTTAGACCTTTCTTGTAAACGGACTTTTCATATTCCACAGGGTTGGGAACCGCTTTCTCGGGGATAGTGCGGAAAGAGTGGTCGGTAGTCGACATTATGGAATGGAACAGTGCGTGGCAGTTTCTTTTTAATTATTTGCTTGTTATTCTCACGGTAGCGTTCATATTTATGGTCACACCTATGGATCCGTGGCATGTTCGCGGGAGATGTCGGGTGCACCATCAGGGGTATGACACAAGCTTGACAGCATTAAATGGAATATCTAAAAAGCAAGTTTTGGCAATGATGTACAGGAACCCCGCCTCAGAACGGAGAGCGAAAAGGCTTGTTTGCCAATTTCAAGCTTTTTCCCCATCACGGTCCCACCTCGATGCTCGGTCAGATATGCTCGGACTCTACCGATATCAAAAACCATTAACATTGATAGGTTCCGCATTCGTGGTGGTTTGAGAATTCTATAATTTTCCTGACGAAGCGATACACCGGGAACTTACGGTAGTCTATATAGACTAGCTCCCTCTCTCACCAAATTGTATAAGTTTTCTTTTTCTAAGTTATAACTTAACTAACACTAACTTATTTCAATACCTTACAAATTTTGGCAAGGTTGTAGCTACAACCTTGCCAAATTTCGTTTTGTATGGCAAAATGTTTTCTGAACTACGCGCGACTTTGGTCCTCCGAGATCTTCCGATCCACTGCCCGGACTACATAATATTATGGTCACTGACTATCCGTCATGACATTATTCATGCGGTTTTCACCCTTAAGAATGCCATAACGAAGCATATTACCTCTTAGCTTCGTAGCGACAATAATCCTAATAAAATATTTTCAACGTCCAACTACTATTTATAAGATAACCTAGTACCTTATAAAGAAATCTTATTAGTCTTATAAAAGATAATAATCCTAAATTACTGTGATGATCCTTTGTCACGGACCTGGAGTCACTCTATCTATGTCAGGCAGAATATCGAGTGGACGTGACGGATGGCTTCAAGTTCTTCTTTCACCACGACTCGTGATGACCAAGCTAGTGGGTTGGCACACTTACCACAATCAGCTGTCGTGACGATCTATATATTATTATTGTTTAGATACTACGTTGTCGTAAAACCCTTTCCCAGACTCGCTGCTCAACGTACGGCAGCAAAGCTCGGGGTAGTCTATGTCCCCGATTAGCCCTAACACCTTCCCAGGACGGGCTTTAGTAACCGCCCGAGCCTTTCCAAGTAGGCAAATTGTTGAGAAAAATTGGGAACAAACAGAAAAGCTAGGGGCTGTTCTATCCAAATGATGACTTGTATAATATGCAGATATTTCTTCTTGTCCCTTTTTTTGCGTTCATTGAGCTCACTCGCTACACAAGTCTTTCCTCGTCTTCATCTCGCGTCAACTTCAATATCACCTAGATCACCGACAGTTATACAGAGCCCTTACGCGCTTCTCTGTATTGTAAAGAGCTAAATGACATCGCAAGAATCACCACCAACTACCGCCTCCAAGGCTGTACAGACAAACAGCAAAACCTCTTCTCGTGATGAGATGTCACAACATGTTCAGAACAGCGAGACAGATAGCTCCCAGGCGCAGCCAAAATGGGAAGTGGCTTTCCTACTAGCCTCAGTGATGATTGGCATGTTCCTTGTCGGGCTTGACAGAGTCATCGTTGCCACTGTATGTGTGCTTAGATTCAGCGCTTCCTGCAATGCTAATTGATTCCAGGCCATGCCCAAAATTACCGACGAGTTCAACGCTCTAAATGATGTCGGTTGGTACGGCGGTGCATATTTACTAACTTGCTGCGCATTTGAGCTACTTTTTGGAAAGCTCTACACGCTCTACTCTGTTAAAGATGTCTTCCTTACTAGCATTGTCGTTTTTGAGTCTGCTTCGGCCGTGTGCGGTGCTGCCCCTACGTCTGTCGCCTTCATCATAGGAAGAGCATTTGCCGGGATCGGAGCTGCTGGTATATTTGCTGGCGCTGTTAGTTCTCCTTTTCACTACTTTTCAATACCCACGTCTCGTCCATGCGATCAGCTAACAGATATCTGTCTAGACAATGTCCATTGTGTATGCCATTCCGCTCGAAAAGCGTGCACAAATTCAAGGCTTGGTAGGCGCCATGTTTGGGATTTCCGCAGCAGTAGGCCCAGTGATCGGTGGCGCTTTTACAACAAATGTTTCTTGGAGGTGGTGCTTCTACATTAATTTACCCTTTGGAGGCGTGGCGCTGGTTGCTGTTTTCTTCTGTCTAAAAGTCCCTGACCGAGATACCACTAAGCAATCCTGGATAACAAGAATCCGACAATTGGATCTCTTTGGAACTGTACTACTCATACCTGGTGTGGTCTGTCTTTTGCTGGCGCTCCAGTGGGGCGGCCAGACGTACAAGGTAAGTGCAGTATTATATTTACTATTTTCTATATTTACTAAGTATAGTGTTCGAGTGGAACAATCGCGTCATCATAGCGCTATTAACTCTCATGGGAGTACTACTAGTCGCTTTTGTTGTTGTCCAGATATGCTTCCCTAAGACAGCAATGATTCCACCTCGCATCATGAAGCAGCGAAGTATGATTTCGGCCTTCTGGTCGTCACTTTGCATTGGATCATCCCAATACATATTTAGTAAGAGTCTTGACACGAATAGCAAACAATTGTTATCACCTAATCCTAACCATGTCACAGCGTACTACATCCCTATCTGGTTTCAATCAGTCAAAGGAATCTCAGCCGTGGACTCAGGAGTTCGCCTACTTTCCCTTCTGCTGGGCATGATTGTTGCTACAATGTTGTTCGGAATCACAACCAACAAAATCGGATACTATGTGCCCGCCAGCATTGTGGGGTCTTGCATCATGTCTGTTGGTGCCGGGCTTCTCACAACACTTCAAGTGGATTCAGGAAAAGGGCCATGGATCGGTTATCAGGTGTTGTACGGGTTTGGCATGGGCATGTGTTTCCAAGTACCGGGGTTCGCAGCGCAGGCTGTCCTGCCTATCGAAGATGTTTCAATAGGCATTGCATTGACATTCTTTGGTCAAATGCTCGGCGCATCTATATTTCTTGCTGTCGGCGAGAACGTCCTCAGTACTCAGCTGTTGAACCGACTTTCTGGACTTCCTGGTTTCACCCCCAGCCTAGTTACCTCGGGTGGCGCCACAAGCCTGATTACCTCGCTGCCTGCTAACCTAAAAGCTACCGCCCTCGCCGATTATAATGAGGCGCTGCGCAAGGTCTTTCAGGTTGGATTGATCGTGGGATGTCTGAGCTTAATCAGTGCGTTGACCTATGAGTGGGTCAACGTCAAAAAGAAGGGGGAGGAAAAGCAGGCGGAACAAAAGCAACCTGCCGAAACTCCCAAAGTGGCCACGGAGAAGACTCTAGCAGAAGAGAGTCTGGCAGCGTGAACAAAAGTACTAATACATGAAGAATAAAAGGGTGTCACACGGAGAATGATATCATACTTCTTTCAATGTTTAATCGGCGATAATGGTTTATATACTAGTACTAGCTCTCCGCTCTTTTTCATTTCAGAAAGTTCGCTGTCAATGTACCACCCTAGATACCAGGCCAAAGACAATTTAGTTGATTTCGCATGGATTAGTTGTTTAAAACATTTCTCCCATGAAGATGAAAGAGAAGATAACATGTTCGCATTCATTTTGCGTATGAATCCTTTCTGAGTGAATTGTTCGGTGTTTACCATATGTCATCATTCTAAGTTGTCCCGAGATATCGAAGAACTGCCATTTGTACATCCGTCTTCATGACCTTGTGAGTGGCATTGACAGGAAATTGTTCCAGACCAATGTTTTCCAGAGTCAGCACACCGCCTAGCCTATACTGTTCGCCCAATGTGCGTATAACATGCTCACTAATATCTTTGGGGCACTTTCCAGCAAGAGAAGAAAGAACTGCGAAGGGTTCATGGCCCAGTGTATCATGTGGAACACCCACGATAACAGTCTATTTAAAGTCAGCTGCCAGAATTTGTGTTGTGTGTTATCGTTCCGTAGGGTAAAATGATATGCCAAACTTACCTGTTCTTGACTAAACGTCTCAATGCAGTTTTCCAGCGGAGCCGGCATAATCGCCACACCAGCACGCTTTATCATGTCTTTTGCTCTGCCCAGAATCGAGACAATGCCCTGCTTATCCATGACCGCAATATCACCGGTATCAAACCAACGTCTCCCTGTCATGGACTCGTCATAAAAAGATGATTCCGACACACCAAACGAATACTGATGAATCAGACTACCGCTACAAACATGCAGTGCTCCTGGTTCGTCGCGCTCGCAAACGCGCAACTTTTGCGCATTCCAGATACGCACCACGGACCCCGGAGACACCAAGCCGGCTGGACACAGTTCTCCTCCCGCGAAATATGGGATTTCAGTAATCGGTACGCCCCCAAACGGCCAACGGAATGCTCCAACTCCTTCTGTCATCCCGTGAACCACTACGATCCTCGCACGTGGGAAGCAAGCGGCACATTTCATCAAGATGCCCTTGGTCACAGAGTCACCGCCAACTTGCACCGTTTTGACGGAGGCGGTGTCTATAGTGCTTTCTTTGCTACTCAACTCACTGATTTTGTGTACCATGGGTGGTGAAAGAGCAAGGAATGTAATGGAAATCCGAGACAATACGTCAGCAATGTCGTCAACAGAGAAACCTTGGCCTGTCATGACTACAGCCCCGCCTGCTTTCCACGTCGAGAGGGTTTGCAGATGCGCAATGCCGCGGGATGGATGTGCTTGTTGCAGCGCTAGGGGCGCTGCCTCTTGGTCTACAAGCCAGGCTTGGGAGAGCATGTAGTGTTTTTGTCCGCCAACTCGCATTGGACATCCTTTTGGCCGGCCGGATGAACCTGATGTAAACAAAATGGAGTGTATACGCTGCGGATCATCGTGACGAGCGTCTTCGATGAGTTTTTCCCGGGTAGACACTGCCGTTGGTGTGGCGGCTCCTTGCGCAACAATGTCTACAAGTGGTTTCCAATCGGCCGTTGTTGCGTAATTAAGGCAAACCCGAAGCGGTATTGGAAGCTGCAGTTTCTCCAGTAAAGTATCGACAACCATCGCTTGTTTTACTTCTGCAACCACCACCACTGATGGTTTCAATGCATGTAGCATGTACTCTAACTCATCCCAGCCGGCTAGTGATGATACATTTGGGTCCAGGCAGGTGATCGTCAGTCGACTTATAATGGAAGCCCACAATAGCAATCCGAACTCCGCGCCATTAGGTATGAGCATGAGAATGGTTGAACGGGGTCGCACGCCGTTCGCTAGAAATCCCACTGCCACGTCTTGGGCGATGCAGTGGACTTGATGGTAGGAGAGCGTCAAACAACCCTGACCATTATCTACTTTGCAGGAATCTCCAACAACCTGATTTTGTAGTTTTGTCGTGTCCTGGCACACTGCCAAGAGATCTATGAGGTGATTTGCTGGCTGGTGTACGGATATAATTGCTGGTTTGTGGGGATTTGCGACGAAGCTTTGCTCAATGTTTACGAATACTGACGCTTTGCTATCCAGTGGTCCGCCATCGATTTCAGCCAACGCTTTCCTTGCTTGTTCTCTCCGTGGAGTGGCTTGTCGCTGGAATTTTGTGCGTACACTCGGCAAAAAACGCTTTAGGATGATGAGGAAGATTATTAGCGAGATGATAGTGCGCATATTGACAATGGGAAGTCGTATACACTTATTCGGGATTGTCATACGATGTACTCTCGAATCTCAAGACCCCAATATAACACTACCAACTGCAATCCAATACCTATAGCAGACATCATTTCATTGGGTCTTCACATGTCCATTGCACAATTCCTTCACTGTCAGATGCGCTGACTTCAGGAGTGGTAATGAAGATCGGTCCGATAGAAAATGCCCGATATCCGATGACTTTTTGGACATACAACTCTTTCCCATAATAATTAAGCAGGAAAGTTGTTCTAAATCTTGTTATTCACATGGTTCAAATCCCAGAGTTATTTATTGGATGATTGTCGAGCACGAGCACAATGCGTGTTGTCCCTAAGCCGTGGGCTGATACTCCATGGCCAATTATTCCCAGTCCCAAAGCAGATGGTTATGCTGTTGTAGGTACTTGCGAAGCGGCAAGCATGCATAGTTTCACTCATCATTCGTCTCAAGACTAACCCAACCGCCAGGACTCCCATTATTCTGTCTACATGGCCACACAGATGTGCCTAGTCCATAATGTATTCATTCGCGCCATGAATAGCATTTACCTACAGTCTCCTCACGTCAGAAACCCCTCAGATATTGCAGACTTACTTTTCTACACTAAGATCGTCATCTTATGCATCAACGCACACCACGATGGCGAGGAAATCCACCTCTTTCCCTTACTCGCCGAATACACCAAAAACCCACACATTATGGCCGCCAACCAAGCACAACATGCCGCGTTCCATAGTGGTATACTCGAGCTGGGTCGGTATTGCGAATCAACTTCGCCTGCCGAGTATAGGCACGCCACGTTCCAGTCTATAATCGACTCATTTGCGGCTAATCTATTCGAGCACCTCAGGGATGAAATCCCGACTCTCCTAGCGCTCAGAAAATACCCGAGTGAAGATTTAAAAAGAATTTGGCTTAAAGCCGAAAAGCATGTTGCGGACAACCTGGGGCTTGATGAATTGTTACCCCTAGCATTTGGATGTACGGACGTTGGATTTGAGGACGGATCACATGTGTATCCGCCTGTGCCGAGCTTGGTGAAGTATATTGTCAAATATTGGTTCGCAAGGAAGCATCGTGGAGCGTGGAGGTTCAATCCTTGTGATATGATGGGGAATCCTAGACCACTGATTTTCTTACCAAAGGCGGAGGCATAGTACAGGTCTCAAAATTACTAACCCGAGACTACACTGAGGTTCTATCTGCTGCGCCACTTCAAGCATAGGATTTATCTTTGGATCATAATTTTAATAGTATAGACATAAGATACCCAGATCAACAGAACGAGTTGTACAACCACAACTGTTCGCTCGACAAAACTTGGCTCCGATGATATTTTGCCGGTCCCCGACAAACCCATCTTTCCCGACACTCACATAAATTTGCCGACTTGTGCGTGCTTAAAGGTCCGATGGATTTTGATTAAATTTTGAATATCTTTACTTCTATTAGATAAGATAAAATTTCTCCTTGACGACACAGCACTTGCTTAGTACTACGAAGATAAAGTCAGCGTTCAAACCCTTGTAAAATGTCTCCGTAAGCAAGATTTGTCGGACAAATTTGCCCTTGTGATACGCGCAAGCAAAGGCGAGGGCGGTTACTCTCACGCTCGCCTGTCGCTGATGCGCAATCTGAGGGGCTTGTACCATCCCAAAATGCTGAAGGAAATAGAGTCACCCCAGGAGGAAGCATGACATCTATATGGAAACGGTAAGGTCCAAGAAGCACCTTTAATTCGCGGCATTGTTGCCAACTTCACATCTACAGATACCCAGTCTGTACTTCGAAAGTCCACCCCGACATCTTCATTAGCAATGGCAGCGTCATAGAGTCTTTGAAAATTTCTAAGAGCCGTGTAGTTATTCTGTATGCTGAGTAGCATGCTGGTCTATAGAGCTGTGCGAATGTCTTGCACCGCAGAGCGTGAAAGTAAATTCTGTAACAGAGCACTGCTCTTCCGCCGCTTGAGGACTATAAATCCCCTACTTCCTTTACCTCAAAATCAAAAAGAATGACTCATTTATTGATACGATTTGGCAGATCCTGCTGTGTCCAAGTCGCATCCGCGTCACAGGATGAACCAGTGTCAGTGTGCGATAGGAGAAAGAGTCTGTAATTCGCCATGATACTGGATTACGATAACAGGCATAGAGCTCAGAGACATGCTCTAGCTACGAGCCTAATACCGTAGACCCAGCTAGACAGCCACCGGAATGTATCAGGTCTTTCCGGGGCTGTTGTGTTGTTGGATGAAAAGCGCCCGCTGGCGGAGGACCCGCTTTTCCTTCTATTTTCAGCCTTCTATACTTCCCGAGCGCTGATTGGCGGATGCCGGCGCTTACTGCAACGTCGATCGATTTATTATTATTCATTGCCATATGACGACGCCTAGGCTTCTGCTGGTGTGTCGCGTTTCTTCAGGTACAGGCTCTCTGCTCCGCTCAAGTGGACAAGCTAGTGTTTCTTCAAGAAGATGGGTCGCGTCTCAGATGAGATGCTAAAATTGCCGGGGTTGAGTCTAGATTCTGGGCGGTAGCTAGGTAGCTGGCGATGAGATGATTGTGAGTGACTATTTAACCCTGTTGTAGTCATAGACAGTTTCTGAGTTTTCTTTGATTGCTCACACTTTCATTATTTCCCTCTGTCTTTCTTTATTTCTGCCTGTCGCTAGTCATTTGAAGAGCGTCATACAACCATTTTGTGCTTTTGCTTCAAAGTCAAATCCACTCTTTCCGGCATCCAGCAATCCTTTTTACAGCTATCTCCTGCATCATACTATCTATCTTTTGTATTTTCAAATTTGGTATTCTGCTCTGCTCTCTTTGCACTTCGCAGACCATCCATACGTTCTACCCTACGTCTCCATTTTGATCGCAGCCATGCCAGGAGAATTCTGGTCCAAGTTCCTCTTCCTCCGCAAGAGCCGCCATGGCATTCTCGGTGTTAGCTACCACGTCTTTCGCTTCGCTCAGTTCGTCACGCTCGTTACAATAATCGGTCTCACTGGTCAGTTCGTCGGGGCGATGGACTCCAATAATGTCTCCCCTCCATCTGTTCTGGTGGGCATACTGGCTTTAGTAAGTCATTTCCTTCACATACCGTATCGCACCACATTCAAATGCTGAAATCTAATCATATCTGTTGCCAAAGGTTTCTCTCGCTGCTCTCTACCTCATCATCCTGTCAATCCTCTTTTGCGACGAGAAAGTCGGCTTCCTATGGCCTCTCTTCATCGACGCAGCCATCCTAGCCGGTTTTATTGTAGTGGCAGTTGTGGCTGGACGCCCTCTGTCATATATAAATTGCAGTGACTTGGGATCTTCGTCCAGCGAGGCGTCTGATTTTGCCGAAACTCTGGCCAGTATCACTTCCAAAGTCAATAAAGGTGCTGGCGAGGTCATATACACCGCGTTTATAGCGGCAACCAAGCAGGTGTGCACCGAGATGAAATCGATTTGGGGGCTGGTCATTGCTGATTGGTGAGTTGTCTTTTTATTTCCGAATCTATATCAGTTAGGGTTTTGGTTGACGTTCTTGATTAGTATCTTCTTCGCTTTTACTCTCATCACTGGAATGATCCTTTATTTTATGACCAGAGCAAGGTATGGGCAGAATAAAAGTGATTGCTGAGTGTGAGATACTTGATGTTTTCTTTTTTCCTCTGGAGTCTGTGTCTGCTGGGAGTACAAACAAAATGCAAATGGGAGTTGAATATTTAGGGTCTGGAGGCGTCGTGATATGCTACATGTCATGGCTTAACAGACATGACTGTTCGAGGTGCTTAAGTAGGCTTTCAGGTAGGGTTTACTCCTTTATTTACTTACATTCCTTTGCGGTTCCTTGCATGCTGCTCGATTGAGCTCTAATATCTGTCAATTTATTTCTTCTTAGTATGCTGCGTTGTATAAGCCAACACAGTTATAATACATGTAGCAATTGACACAGATCCATTTCATTAACTAAAAAATCAATCCGATATTATACATAAACTGACGTGCAACGAAACATTGACTCGCTTGATTGACAAGTTGCTTATTTCATCGTGGGCTTCTGTCCGTACACAATTACCCTGCGACAGTTAGATATGCCTCCCCTATTTCCATATCCTTGTATCTCAGTTTCAAAAGGAATTTGCACTTACAACTCATAATATACCCTGTCTTCCTGTTCTGTCAGTAATTTCTTCGTCTCCGCCACAAACTGCTTTGCTTCGTCTACTGTCCACTAACGTAGACATACCAAATCTCAGCCCCAACCCAAATTTAATGATACAAGGCAATTCCCGTGATACGAACCTTCATATATCTCGTGCTAACAGCCAGGATCCAACCTTCCATCCCCGTCTCCCAAAACTCTCGGAACCAGCGCGTGATATCACTCAATCGATGAAGCGGGTAGTCCGGACAACCGCCTCCAACAAAAAATTTCCACTCCTCTTCTGCCGCCGCCACAGCTGCTGCTGCTTTCTCCTCATCTTCGCAATTTTCTGTCTCTGCAGGATTGAAAAGTGGCAGCATATACCGGAATTCCTTCACATTGTCAAAGCCAACGCTGTATATCAGGTCGTACATTTTATCGGCGATAAACCATGTCTTTCCCGTTTCCTTGCTGCATTCTTGCCAGAAGTCATACCAGGCGAGGAAAATAGAGTTACAGTACTTTTCTGTCTCGTCTGAATGACCAAAGCAGTGAGGATCGTCACGATGTTCCGCTTCTTCAACCACTCCCCCTGCTGCCGACATTGTCGTTCTTGCTCTTGTCCGTGTGGTAGTGGCAGCGGCGGCGGGGTAGTAAAAATGCGGAACCAGCGACAGCTCTACTTGCTCAATATATCCCCCAGGCTCTAGATTGTCGAATGCTTGTTGGTACAAAGTTTTCCAGTCGGTGAGACTACCGTACAAACAACGGATATGAATCAGGTCGAAGGGGTCGCGCATTTCGTCTATATACGTCCAATGATCGCTGCAGTCGTCTACTTCGACCACGAGGTTAGGGCGGACATCGTCATGCGTGGGCGAGAGGTCAGTTCCGAATATTTGCGTGGTTGGGTGTGCGTCTGCCATGTTGCTGTAGATGTACGTGTTATGTGTCAAATAGAGTTCTTGGCTAGTGACTGGCAAACTTCTTACCAAGCCCATAGCCCAATTCCAGTCCCTATATCAAATACATGACGTGGACATGGTATCGGGGCGAGATATAGTCTATCCTGCAAAACCAACGTGAAGAGATGATGTCTATTCGATTCAGCCATTAATCAACTCAGTCTCAAGGTTAGTGAGGATAGGACGTACGTCACTCTCTGATGAAATGCATCTTGCTCGTCATTCGGGCCCCAGTATGACCCTTCGCCTACGATTGCTGTATCAGTGACTGTCGAGCACGAATTTGGTGTTATCGTATCGCAAGGGAGTGAACAATATACGTACGATAGGCATGATATCTCCGTCCATTCTCGTATCTGTACGCTCGCAACGGTGATGCAAGCACGTTGATTCTGACGCAGTCAATAGATGTCAATCATCTTTATGACAAAAGACACCACTTACGACAGAGTATCACTCTCCCCAGAGGTGTCATCCGTCTGGTTGATTATACAACATTAGTCTCGAAGCATTCAGCAAGCTCGAGAGGGCTGCTAGGCAAGAAGATAGTTGCATCAATATACTCACCACAGACGACATCCTTCTTATCGGCGTCAAACGCCCCGCCGCCATAGTAAGTAAAGAGACGTAATGGTAGTCAATCGTTGTTGATTATCTCTTCAGCAGGCTACGTGATAATAGTAATTTGGAAAAAGGCCCTTCCGAGGATAGTTGTTTTCTCCGTCTTTGTGATTTTTCTTCCTGTTTGTCTCCAAAAACGGTCTCGACACAATAGGTATTCTCGTACAACGAGATCAGGTCGATTCTTTCTGCACAAGTAAGACGCCGGGGAACGCGAGTAGGAGAACGAGCGTCAGCGGACGAAAATGTGGTTCGGAACACTGAAACAAAGGAAGTAGAATTGGCCGGCATGTTCCATTCAACTCAACAAGGAACGTTTCTCCCGCGCGACAATTTATATTCCGCTGTATACCTGCAAAAGAGACATGCATCTCATGTTTACTTGGTCAGAATTGAAATGGAGGTTACAAGCAAGATCGACAAAAGTATAATCGATTTTTGTATTTCGTCCTTCAAATCTGTCTAGGCAAAATATTTCATCATTAGCGAGCTGCGCGCTTGAAACATGTCAAATATGCCGTTATTCCCTGTCATATTGTTTGTCACTTCTCGAAACATATTACGTCAAGCCACGGCGTGTTGAGTAGATTATACTTACATGCCTTGCAGTTTTCTTCGAGAATGAATGTCCAGCCTCGACCATGCCGGGACTGTCGCGTGTCAGGCGATCATTTCCGTAAACAATATGAAACGACATCTTTGCTCTTGCTGCCGACATCTGTCTGACTTTATATACATACTTCCGCGACACTAGCGAGGATAAAGTATGGGCGACAGTTATGTGTCACATTTGTGCTGTTGTCGCGTGCAACCTAAGCGATGGCAACTAATGGCGCAACGTGATCAATGCCGCATGCGGCTATCGTCTTATTCCTCGTGCTGGAAACATTCCAGTGTCGTCAGTACTGTGATCATTTTATTTTCGGGTCATTTCGGGTGCTTGAGTCGGCTTTACTTCTCATTCTGTTGCAATACTTGTCATTCATCTTTCAGACTGCGATGACATGCTGCTGGCCATGCTGATTGTGCCTGTGTCACATGAGGATTGGTAAGATTTTTGTACCTTGTTTCAATTATTTAGAAGTATTTAGAAGTATTTCTTATGTGACTTGATTTTGCACGTGTATAGTCAGCCGAGTAATCAAAACAAACAGCTGGAGCCCTCGACGGCCAGGGACGCAATCATAATAACCTCACAAAATTACAACACCAAATCATCATCATCATCGTCGTCGTCGTCATATATATATATACATATACACATTACCCACCTACAACCAATCACCCCGAACTAACAGGCGGGATAATAGCAACCTCCTCCCCCTCCCCAATCACCCTATCCGCAACCCCTTCCTCTTGACCTTTCCCTATCCCTGCCGACGTCCTCACTGGTGGTACGTCCACATACTCCAGCCCTACACTAACACTACAACTCGCCAGAACCTTGTCCCAAATACCCGGATACCGCTCCTCTAGAAGCGGAAACAATCGCGATAGTGGTAGTGGCGCTGGTAATGATTCGCTAGACTTGCCGGTATAGGAGGATGCGGAGGCGAAGTAGAGAATTTGGAAGGTGGGCATTGTTTGTGTGCTTGATGTTTTCTTTTTTTTTTTTAAATTCCCTTTTCTCTCCCTCGATCTGAGTTCTTGCTGTTTAAAGTTTCAAGGCTGTTTATGTTTCTGGTTGCTTTCTTTTAATGATTGTTGTTGTGGGAGGTGGTGGTGGCGGTGGTGCTTATCAGGCACTTATCAGTATTGGTGATGTAGTTCTTTAAAATATTCAAATCTTTTCATTGAAAAGTCGTGGACAACGATATTCGCTAGAAATTTTAACTGCATGTAGACTTGAGCGACGTATATAAATTGAATTGGAGAGAAAGGAAAATAGTGATGACCAATGGTTGATTGCGTGGAACGGATCAAGAAATATATCCTGGATCATGTGACAGCCCATGCTGAACCTGTCGAAATCCAAAAACAATTCCAGTTAAACAAGGAGAGCCGGGAAAAAAAAATTAATAATAAGAGAACTTTGTACATATCTACGCTACTAACGCTTTAAAAGCCGCTACAAAGTCATCCCTCAAATCCTCCCAATTCTCTATGCCAACACTCACTCTCAGCAGACGTCGGTCAACCCGAGTATCCGACATTGCCCGCCATTCGATCAGGCTCTCCACGCCTCCCAGACTTGTCGCATGGTGGAAATAATGTAGCTTGCTCGGCAGATTCCGAGCTATTTCTTCGTCCCTGACGATAATTGAAAATACAGGACCAAACCCGTTCGGCATTTGCTTCTTAACCCACGGCTCGGTTTGTAGACTGGCATGTCTGACCTCGGCGAGCGCCTTTGATACAGCTTCAGCATCACTTCCTGGTGTCGCTGCTTCTGACTGACTCTGCAGCAGAGCGGACTGGAAATACGAGACGAGGTTGGTAGCGTTTTGGCTTGCGCGTTGCACCCGCAACTCAAGAGTGCGCAGACTGCGAACGACAAGCCAACTTTCTAGGTTACCCATGTTGTTGCCCAGGAAAATACGTTGCTCCAGCATTTGAGCAAACCAGTCCTTGCGTTTTGTGGCTAGCACCCCGCAGAGCAGATCGCTGTGTCCCCCGAAATATTTCGTTCCTGAATGCATGATAATATCGGTGCCGAATTCAAAAGGATCCTGCAAACCAGGCGGACCGAATGTACTGTCCACAATGAGGAATGCACCGCGAGCATGCGCTTTAGCTGCGTAGTGCTCAATGTTGAACGCAGTGCCATCAGGGTTGAGAGGGGTTTCGAGTAAGATCACGTCTCCAGCTTGTAAGTCTTCCTCGGCACAGTCTAATTCCAGCTTCTTCAGCCCGGTAAGTCTGTGGAAAATATCTATCACGCCATGGCACCCATGGTAGTTGTCGCCAACCGAGATTTGTTTCGGATTAAGCAGCACCAGTGCCGCATTTAATGC
This sequence comes from Eurotiales sp. R13A2, assembly GCA_023625935.1. NCBI lineage: Eukaryota > Fungi > Ascomycota > Eurotiomycetes > Eurotiales > Eurotiales sp. R13A2. The sequence continues at coordinate 222,183 of JAMAFV010000024.1, forward strand.
TGCCAGTCCTGACCCATACACTAAGGCGTGGCCTTTCAGTAACGACGAGAGGATCGCTTCTACTCGATTGGAATTCGGCGACGCTAGACGGGAGTAGACCGGATCTGAGTTGACAAGGTCGAATGGACCCTATTTGTTCACCGTTAGAAGAAATTTGCTAGACAATCTTGCATGCCAGAGTACGTACCTGTCGATCTCCAAACGGGATCAGCTCGTCCGGATGGTCGGGGTATCTAAATGTCGTTGACATGTGAATTGGAGGAGCGACATCCGTGACTTTGTTCACGGCATCATCCGCGTGGACTGCGAGTGTCGCAGGTTTGGCTGGAGGCGCCATAGCCGACTTTGATCGAAAAGATTGTTTCTTCAGAACGGTAGCAATATTATTTTGTTATTTGCATGTGGATAAATGTTGAATACTGTGTGGGATGAAAGAGAAGCATGATGAGTCAAGCTAAATGATTTGAATGAGGGGAGGGATGGTAGGGTGGGTCCCCGATGTCGCCAGCCAAAACTTATATTACCAGAAGCGAGTCCGGGCCCATATAAACTGATATCGGTCACATGACCATGTTGGCCTTCCATGAAATAATTGTGTCGTCTTGTGTACTAGTCTTCCTAACGTGCATAGCAGCATCGTATTCGGTTGACGCCTATCTGCGCAAAGATGCCATCCGCGTGGGCTCGCGCGTGGAGCCAGGGAGCGACTGAAGGAATCGACTGCGATCTGTTTCAAAGTCAGCATAACAATCACGCCACGTACTAGATCGGCAAGCTCGTACCTTGCTCAGAGTCAAACCCAATGGTAATATCATCATGCTCAGTCGCATACTCCAACATGTCTAGACAGACGAACCCTGCTCCCTCTTCCTCGTTTCGCTTTGGAAGAGCGAACTTAGCGTCGACAATCCGCACAGCGAATTTCCCAGACCGGTTAGAACTCTCGTAGTGATCGGTTCCTTTGAGCATAAAGTTCATACACTTGCCGTGGCTGAAATCGTTGCCGAAGAAAGCCACAAGCTGAACTGTCCTGTTCTGGGAGACCAGTTGTAGTCGGACACCGGTAGCCTCCCACTTTTTGTGAATCGGCACCACCATGCGGCGTCGAGAGATGGCGAAGCTGGTTGCCAGGCCGTCATATTCGATTTTGAAACCAGTGACAGATTCTTGAAACGAATGGAGAGCTTGTCAATGTTAGCTGGGTTCATTCATCGAAATCTCAGATGCACTACTAACTTTCCAAAGAGTTGAATTCGAAACGGCGGATCGTAGCTTTATTCTTCTGAGCCTCCAAAAATTGCGTCAGACGATCTGGCAGGTCCTTTTCCACTAGGTTCTCTGCAACAGCCACAGTCATATCTTCTTGGTCTTCACGGTACATGTAGAAAACAGACTCGTTATTTGGATCCAGTCCAATTTTCATCTCGCCAGGACCTATTATCCATTAGTCATCTGATTATAGCAATCCACTGCAAACAGAATAAAAAATATTCCATACTTAAGTTTATGCGATCCGTTACAGTTCCCCAGTCAGTGCTGATCAGAGTACGAAGGTGCTGGGATAGGACGTGCCGGCGGAAATTACCGTCCACATAAGCCGGATCCAAGTCGATAATAGAAACTGATCCAGCGTTGAACTTGATATGGGAGATACCGGGAGCCCCAGCCACGGGTCCGCTTGCCTCGCTTATCGAATAAGACCGGATCGCAAGGTTCGGTGAGGTTGTTTCATTCTGATCGGCAAGCATTCCGAGTAAGAGAGAATGCATCAATGTTCGTTGCTCAATTCTGTCAAACGTAAGGATCATGGAACGCGGCCGTGAATCCTCCTTCAGTTTAAGCAGCAGGGCAGGCGACCCGTTTTCACCCCTGAGATAACCAAATACAATAGGTGCTGCACAACCCAGAGTGTGTTGTACACAACTAAGTGTCTTGGTCTGAGAACCGGTTACCACGCAGAGGCGGAAACCACGATGGGCTTTGCGGCTGCCTGTGCCTTCGGACCAGGTAGCAGACTTCTCAAATAGTGCCATTCGACAAAGCGGGGACGGTTCAGGGGGAAACGCTTTGGGGGTACCGGGGTCCACGTATTGAAACATTTTCAAAGTGTCATGAAAGATTTTCTTTTCGTTAGCCTCAGGTTGCAAGCTGGCTTCCGTCTTAAGCGTATATTGTACGATGTTCCAGAGCATTTTAAAGTCCTTCTCATGGAATGCCACATTCAATTCAAAGCCGCGTCGAAGCTTTACGGTCATCGTGCGAGCCTTTACCTGCCACTGGACATCGTCCCATGTTGGCCCGCTCTTGCGATCACCTTGAATGGTGATATTGACCAGCTCGGATTGGCTCGTGATCGCTGCGACCACATACCAATCCGATCGGTCTCGTTTAATTGAGAGTACGCATTGTATGGCGTATTGCGCCGTGTCATCGTCATCGTCTCCAGCCAAAGAGACTTCGACAAACATGGTCGCATAGCTAAAATAGCGGCTGGTGTCACCCAATAGCATCATTTCAGGGGTATAAGAGGCCGGAGAAGGTGAGTCGATTAACATGGAGCGTCTGTTGGTAATTTGGAATGCAGCAGCGACATCAGGTGCAAAGAACGGGTACCTCACCCAGATATTCGTATCCAATCTATGGTCATTTCCTGGAATATTCGAGTCTATCGCAGAGATAATCTGGTTCCGTTTCATCGATACAGTCAATGCACGTAGGTGGTTTACCACCTTTTGATATAAGTTGACCAAGCCAGCCATCCTATGGTCTCCTGTGGTATTGACTACAGCTGCGAACGCCTCCATACTCATCTGACCATATCGAGTCACCTCGGGGTGCATCGGCAAAATTTGTGTAGATATCCACCACGCTTTTCCAAGATTGATCACTGCCTGGTTGGCTTCGTGTGTTTCTGAAGACCGTCCGGTCCGTACGGCAGATTCCAACTGAGACCGACCTCGCAAAAACCACCATGTAGATGCTCGTACCCACTCCGCAAACGAGGTCTCCATCAGTGGTTTCACGTTCTCTGCAGCTAGGCGATATAGGGTACCATATCTTTCCACGTAAGTTGTGAATTCCTGATATGCGTTGTCGCCCATGGCATAGGCAACTGATCGAAGAGTCATTTTCGCGCCACGCGGGGCAGCAGTAGCAGGTGTGACTGCAGGGGGTTCTGCTGTTACTCGGGTAGTTGAAGACGGCTGATAGGGTGGCAATGTAGGGCCGGGAGGAGAATGTGATATTTCGGTGTGAGGAAATGTCGGTTTGAATTCGTCTGAACGTGGTGAGAGGCTGCCTGTGGAACCGGCCCCTGGAGAAAGAACTTCAGGAAGATCCCCACGTCGAAGTGCTCTGACTTGATCATGAACAGCTGGTACAGGGCTAGTCCGAAGTGACAAAACAGGCGTTCCTTCATTAATAGCCAATGATTGTTGTGAGAACTGAGACCGTTGCGACATGAAAGATGGACGTGTAGGCAACGTTTCTTGCAGTCGACGTTGAGCTTCATCGTCTCCGTCAGTCGGTGATGATGGGTCGTCTTGTTTTAGACGATGTTGTAACGCAAGACCTTCCTCTGCCTGCATCCGGGCGTTGATCCTCTGCGCAAAGGATTTTGAATCGCCAGACGCTCGCAGAGACAGCCTCGATCCTGGTTCGCCCGCATTCAAGGCTAGAAGAAAGTCGTGGTCCTGTGGACTCAAGAGAAGAGGTTTGAATTCCGGTTTCTTCTCTGGTATCGCGCTCGGTGCACCGTCATTGTTAAAAGATGTATCCAAGTGTAACTCGGGTAGTGTTGGACGGCGATTTTCAAGATCTTCATATTGACCTCCACTCTGTATTCCGCTGTCATTGTTCACAGCTCGATTCTTCCGTCGAGAAATTTCCACCGTGGGTTCCTCTGATTCATCTCCGCCTTCGCCGAAAACCACGGGTGGTAGCTCCGTGAAGGTCACCCGGAGCCCTTTGCGACGACGCCGTTGTTTTGGCGGGCTAGCTGGTATGTTCGAGGGCTGTCTCGATGGAGCGGCATCCTTTTTGGGAGGCGACGGCGGCGTGGTCACATCTCGTCGCTGAGATGTGATGGGGTCAAACACTGAATCTGGGACTGACGGCGCAGCGTGAGGTTCTGGTAGGGGTCTGGGACGATTGCTGCCCAAGAAGTCATTCAACTCGCGTTGTGTTGCCTCGGCTTGTTTGGCTTCTCGATCCTTTGAGAAGAGCTTCTCGCGCCACTTGTTCTTTTGGTCACCAAATTTCTGTCCTGCGCTCCAATTTAGCTTTCTAATTGACTTGGATGGTTCGAGTGGTTTGGGAGGCTCCTCTGTTGCTAGGAAAGCAAAGGGATCGTCTCCCGCCATAGTGTTTGCTGATAAGCCGGGATTAGCCTCCCTACAATCAGTCAGTCCGCCTCCGACTCTCTCTAGACCATCGCCAGTCCAACGTCCTTGGCGTGGCTGTTGTTGTCAAAGCCAAAAGGTGAAATGGTGGAAGTATTATTGAAGACTTGACTCCTGAGAAAATCGATTCCTAGGCGTGCTGAGTGACCAGGGCAGTCAGTACTTCGTCGTCAGTAGCGGGCGGGGTCTCCAGGACACGGGCCAGTCGAGTTCAGGCACAAAGGGCAGGACGGTAAACAAGCCTGTTGTAAGCCGACGACAGATTCTGATCTGGAAGTCGACCAAGTAAAGGGAGTCGAGCCGGTCGCGCACCCAGTCAATGTCAATCGATCAAACAAGTAACGGTGTTCGAGTGCGTTAGTCTGTGTGTGTTGGTGGTTGCGGTTGTAATGATCAAGGGTTGCCCTCAGAGCAGCTACCTCGTTGGTCTTGCCTTCCGTGCGGTTGTCCACAGCAAGCAACGCGCTCATGCAAAAAGAGAAAAGATGAAAAGAGACATAGATAATGAATCATGCAATCAAGGTAATTTTACCAGCAATGCTGTCAGCAGATAAGAGGCATGAATGATGAAACTAATCCGACTGACCGCCTTCCTTTTCCATGGGGCTTTCTTTTATTTTTGGCGGCGTTACTCTGTTGTACGGACGTATTGCGCAAAGCTTGGGATCATCTCCTAGTTAAAATTGGCCAGGTTTAATTAGCTGCATCGCTCACAACAGCGAATCAGGGGACAAGCGGCAGTGGTCCTAGACACCGAATGTGAGTTAGCAAGTCCCTTGTATTCGCGATGGACTAATTTTCGATCCTATGGTTGAGCAGCGCTGAACAAGCTCCGTACTAGTGGCCGTACGGTTACTCCGTATGGAGCACGTATGAGCCAATCCATATGCAGTAAAGTAGCCTTAGACTATGGAGTATGCGGAGACGCTGCTCCAAACTCCCACGTCGTACGTATGTAGTTACGTATGTGCAGCAAATGGCTTGGACTAGATGCCCCGAGTACGTCAAGTAGTCGCCGAGTATGCGACTAATGTCCGTTAACGCTGTGACTGACAGTGTCGAAGTTGTAGCATGACATCCAACGTTGCTGATAAACGTCCGTTTACCATTTTCACTAGTCGTAGTTCGCCGTCTACTGCTACATAGTACGCACTAGCTGCTAGGCTACCACTGATACGCCGTATTACTCTATCTCGGGACACCGCACAGGGGCATGTTGATTTGTTACGGTATCCGACGTACCGGCTGGTGATTGGTCCGCAGTGCCAGGAATGGCTTGCAAGAGCCCCGCAAGCCGAGATTCAGGGCGGCTACCCAATGGCCGCTAAGTCCCCTCATCTCCCGTTAGCGTGGGTCCGATGCACCAATAAGAAGCATGCGACCGCTCTGACGCTGATCTGAAACGGCCCTAGGCTACATATGGCCATCCCGCGACATTGGCGTGTTCTCCACTGTCTAAGCAGAGACTACTTGAAACCGTGTCCTAAGGCTGTGCTCCCTGCACGCAGCGCGTGGATGTACATCACGTACTATGCTCCGGCGGCTGCTGAATAGAGTCCACTTTCAGGGGTAATTTAAATCGCTATCTTGTTGAAACGAAACAAAGCCGAAATAAGGACGTGACAGCGTCTGCACTTGACGAGCGCCTCATCATCATCGGCGTCATCACTGTCATCATTGTGCACATTCTTCCAGTCTTGACTACGCCCTGGGAAATTCCTCATAATATAACATAGTAGCCGGCCCATAATTACGTGGAGCATGTCCATGCTATTATTTAAAATAACATGACATTCCCGTCCAGTTTTCATACTCCAATGGATACATCCCTAATGGTCTTCTTCTAGGTGCGCCACACAATCCTGTAAGTCAAAGGGTTGGAGAGCCGAGCAACAGTACGCAGCAACCAAACCTTACTAGACTTCATGTCCACCACGACTTTGCTGGGCCATTTACTATTCAGATTGTGGACTGACTCGGGGACTGGGGAGTGGCTGTGAACGCCATAGCTGGCTACTTCTGCAGCTGGACTTGATCGATTTGAGACAAAATCCACTGACTACGCATCAACTCGTACAGGAAGGATGCTCAGCTACGCATCAAACTACTGCGGACTTGAAAGTTACTTACACCGAAGTTCCTGGCAGCTTGCGTGGAGTAGATACTAGATTGCGATAGATTCATTCCAGTTTGCTGAATACCGGACAAGAGCGGAAATTGATCAACGCCATTTGCCTACCACGGTTGAGTGTCAGTGTACTACGTAAAGAGTGCGTATCACGGTAACACCGTATCTGTGCAAGACGGCGAGTAGGAAGCTTATCGTACAAGTACGTAAAATCGTTCGTTGACGAAGTAGCGATCTGCAAAAACCAAATGATTCACTACGGCATGGCGTTGTAGGGCAATTTCCCGAGACATAAATCGTTGGAGCCTCAGGCCAGCAGGCTAGGTCCAGATAGGGGTTCAGCAATTTGGTCATGTGATTTGTCGACAAGGAGCCTCACCGCCTATATCGACAGGGGCCCGTCAGGGCGGTCACCTTTGTTTTGCCAGCAGTATACCGGAAATTTTGCGATTGTTCAAACTTCCTCGACGTCAATTTCGGAGTTTCATCTGCTGTTGACTGTTCACAGTGCGCACAGTCCTCTTTTGGTTCTTGAGGGGTAAGGATGGCATCTCCGGTGAGATGGAGATCTATCGACACCAGTCAGAGACTAAATGCCCAGAACGCTCGTAAGCTGGGTGGTTATGCTTGCGCCGCTTGCGCGCGAACCCAACGCCGCTTTTTGTTGACGACAACATCACATCTGGCCATTCGTCGAAACCGGAGCGCCAACCAAGCTGGCGTCAACAATTTTTTTGTCCCTAGGCGAGGCTTAGTTGAATCACAGACGGTAAATATGGCGTTTCAGCTTACTACATTGCGTATTAGGTCATCCGATCATAACGACTGACTTTGATCGCTACAGGTGCCCGAAAACGCGACTGATCTACATTCAACGTTCAAGAACATTCTTTTAAAATCCGAATTTGAATCCAATAACGACATCAGGGATTATTTGCGGAAATGGCAAATGCAGAACAGCAACGATCTCGACCCCGTTCGTGGTCCGGGCACGTCGAACCCGGATGTGTCTTCGTCCGAATGGGTTGGAAATATGTTGAATGATACCAAAGCCTCATTTGAAGAAATTGTCGAAAATGAGGACCACAGCGACGTTACTTCAGATTTCAAAATTGATATGACTGAGCATTTTGACACTGGGGGCGTGATACTGGAACCGGGTGACTTGGTTGGATTTCGCTCGTAAGACAACTGATGGACCCTTATGCACAGAAATAGTCTTTATTGAGTATATTGGTGCTAATATATCCCAGTGGCTTCGACGTTATAACTCCCGCGGTATATGTACGGTCGGTTGAACGACAAAATCAATTTTACACGTCTCGAGGGAAATGGCGAGTTGCCACGGACAAGGAAATTGACGTGGTAGTGAAGGGCGTGATACCTAAAGAGCTGCTCGAACTCGTCACTCCGTACTTGCCTACCAAACAAGCCGTCAAAGATGACGTTATGCAGGAAATGTTGGAGGGAGGAGTTCCTCGCTCTGCAGCTGCACCTCTCATATATCTACTTCAGAAACTCTCAGCCCAAGAGCGAGACCTTTACCGAAAACATGCTAGGAAGATGGACAACCTGTATCACTTAGTTGCACATCCAACCGAACGCGAAGTATATACTTTGCCTGAAATGACCGCAAAGGCACTTGGCATCAGCACCGAAGAGGTCACCCCACAGCAGCTTTTCATGGTACACAATGCTACGTTACGCGCGCCGTTTTTGATTACAATTGATAGCTCGTCTATCTTCACTGCGAAATACATTGTGCATCCCGAATCGCTTGCTAGAAGTTTGCAAATTGTATGGCGCTGGGTTCACGATCATCAAGACCACCTAACTCGGCTTGCATTGAGAAAGAACTCAGACATCAAAGACCATCCGTTGAATAAGTTTCTTCAAAAGGCACGCAAATTGATTGCACAGAGTCGAAAAATCAGATCACCAACAACCATGGCTAGTGTGGGTCCATCTGGCAAGCGCCTCAAGCTGGAGGAAACAGACGAAGGGCAAAACTACAAAAAGGTAGTCGTTGAAGAGTTTGACGACAACGACAGGATGATATTATCCTATCTGCTATATTTTGCCATTCCGCCGCTCAAATTCACTGTTGGCGTTGAGAGATACGCCGCTATCCATATAATGAGAGCGACCGGAATGTATAATGGTATAGAGCTTCAGCGTGGAGCAATTCCTCTCTTGTTGCAGGAACTGGGAGTTTTTCCTGTTTGGCAAAATATATATGCGATGAACCAATTTCTGGCCCTTCCAGGTCATGATATCGACCCCGAAACGGAAAACAGTGTGCAGGCCGCACGACAAGCTGCTCTCGAGCCTAAACGTTACGAAAAGGATGCCATGGCAGACATTAGAGTTGATTGGGGTGACTTGCCTATTTACTGTATCGATGATCCCGGTGCGAAAGAAATTGACGATGGTATCTCCTTGGAACCTGTCACCGGGTCTAAAGACACCTTTTGGCTTCGGGTGCATGTAGCAAACCCTACTGCATTTGTGCCGCATGACGATCCAGTTTCTGCAAACGCTGCTCAGCGCCTGGCCACCGTCTACCTCCCCGAAAGACATTATCCCATGATGCCAGACGAATTGACTCAGAGAGACTTCAGTCTCTCGAAGGGTCGACCTACTTTTACAATCTCCGCCAAGGTCAATCTAGACGGTGACATCCTAGAGACAGACATCAGAAACGGATTGGCGCAAAATGTGATATACATAACTCATAGCAGGCTGCGAAGTATTTTTGACGCCAATATTGGGTCATCGCAATTCCTTACAGTCGGAGGTGACGTGCTTCCGACAGCCCAGGATCATTACAAGAATGATCTTTCTGAGGAGGAGACGCAGACATTCCTTACGCTGAGAAAGATCATGACCAATATAAATATGAAATGGAAAGAAAACGGTGGTCTGACTTGGCCTGACAGCTTCCGAGCTAAAAGCCCAGTGATTCACTCCGGCAAACCCATACCTCCATATGTGTTTTCAGAACCCCCGCCAGATGGCGGCCACTACTTGGGCGACCCAGCCATTGGAGTCACATTGAGCACTGTAGATCCTTATGAGGTACCAGATATGAGCCAAAGAAATCTCGTCGCTTTGGTTATGCAATTTGCCTGCCACACAGCGGGGCGCTGGGCCGCAGAGCGCAATATTCCGCTGGTGTATGATGGGACATTTTACCATCCTGAATACCCGCCACTGACAATGGAAAAATTACGAAAGTTTACGGGCAACGACTGGCTACATTTCGCGCCTCCCAGAGCTCGTAGCTCCTCTAGCGTCCTGAAACATGAGGGCTTAGGCGTAGATGCATATACCAAAACCACCAGCCCGCTCAGAAGATACACGGATATGCTCGCCCACTATCAAATCGAAGCAGCACTCCGCTACGAGAAAACGCATGGCACAAAGTTCGATGGCAATAATAGTGCCGCTGCTTCTTCACTGCCTTTCTCCACCAACGATGTCGACCAGGTCCTCGAGCACATGAACTTGAAATACCCGCTTATAAGAATGGTGCAAATGCAATCCAACCAGTTCTGGACCTGCCAGTTCCTGTTCCGCGCTTTCTATTTTGGCGAGTGCGAGCTGCCAGCGACTATGCCGTGCATAGTGAGCCAGAAAGTTCAGGCCATCAAAGTGTTGGGCACCGATTATGTGGCGGTGTATTCCGGGCAGAATCTGCCGTTTGGCTTGCGCACGCGCCTGTTTGCGACGGAGCAGTTCAAGGATTTGGACCAGCTGTGTACTGTGGAAGCAAAGATTGTTGCTGTCAATATGGCCCAACATGTCGTTGATATGGAGATCGTGAGCAGAGTCAAGGGCTGGGAACGGACTGGTAATTGGGCTTGAGCGCATGCCAGAGAAAGGAGTGCGTGCATGGTAGAATTTACTGTGAAAGAGAAATATGTTTGTACGATATATTATTATGTATACCATGGAAATTAGACATTCGTAGATATAAACTTGGGATAGTGCCTTCCTTGTCAAAATCATAGTATCTCGGAAATCTACTGCGAGGTTAACACGGGGGAGAAAGCGCCTAGCTAATCTGAGAAGGATGGAATCAAGGTTTAAAAATCAATATGAAAAGGAGTGAAAGTTGGTGAATAAGAGAGCAGATTGCACTGTTATTCAATTTATATGAAAGACTTCATGCCCGCAGAGTCAATCGTAATGAGAAATCATCGTCCTCTGTTATCAGCAGCTTTCAGATAGGCTTCTTGAGCTCGAGTTAACGAAATTCCCAGTTCATGCTTGATGTAATGCAGTAATCCACGTCTCTGTCGAGCTTTGTCCAATTCGAAAGGATCAGTACGAGGTAAGACGGCTTTGTATAGATTCTGCATTACGTCGGAATGCCGACCTGTTAATGCTCGACCTGTCGATATTTTTTGAAATCCGTAATCATCGCCAGCTTTTATCAATTCAGGTATGGTCATATTGCTGTCTATTCTCGACTCAGTCAGCTCATACAAGTAACAAGATGATGGACGGTTTCGCGATGGTGTTTCAAGAAATCTTTTGAGATGTCGGATCCCACTTCCGAAATCCTTTATCTTGCCACTGATCAACTCAAAAAGATTGTCCGTTACACATGCGTAGTGAAATTGTCTGAAGCTGACACAATCAATTTTCTCAAAATTGCATGGTAACATGCAATTATAGTTGCCATTTCCACCAACAGCTCTAGTATACCAACATCGCAGTTGCTCTTTTTGAATCCAGTCCTCACACATGCAGAACCCAAGGGTATACCACATAGTTCGGTCACACTCTAAAGTTGCTTTTCGGACAAGATCTAAGGATAGGTTACGTCGGAATGTGCCGTATGCAAAATAACACACGTAGCTAATTGGATTACTAATCAGTTGCGTGTATTTTGAAACCTTCCTATAAGCTGTCTCGAACCAATTCGTATCAAGTATTGTTAGGTCTTCTGGTATAGTGATCATCCGATACCTGGGGAGACCTCTCATGATAATCCGTCGCTGGACGGGTAGATCCTCGGTGTGCCGAAGTAAGAGACGCAACACTTCGAAAGTCTGGCAAAAGTCTTTCGCCACTAGGCCTTTTTTTGACATAATCTCAAGATACACATCCAAGAGACTGGACATCTGGCCCTCGTCTTCTTCACTATAGTAAGAGAAGAGAAGGTAATTGCAGACATGGCGATCTGCTGGAACCATTCGGTATTGAAAGGCGTCCTCGACCATTTCGATGTACTCGTCCGGCATTGCGTCTGTCAGAGGCAGATTCAGTTGAATTGCGATTTGTTGATCCGGCCATAATCTCAATAGAGTTTCCTCTGCGCTCTCTTCGTTTGCCTGCATTGTGGGCACCACAGGACTGTATAGAAATTTAAGCTGAGATGGGGGTTCGGGAAAGGTGAAAATTGAATTTGAAAACGAACTGTAACTCAAGGGAAAGAAAGGCAGGAGAAGTCCTTGGGCTTTCCAAACTCAGGCTCATAAAGGAGCAATTGGGCTCCTTTTATGTCTAAGCCAAGGCCATGAGTGTGAATCAGTGACTCCTTATTCTCATAGTATGTAGTCATCCTCGATTTGAGATGAGCACTGAGCATGGAGCAAACAAAGGACATTGACGGTGCTTGATGCTATAATCAAGATCAAATCATTAAGAACGCTCGAGAACCTGAGTCAGACATGCTTGTGATGAGCACATGCTATGCTATTTGTAAACTGGCAGGGACTCCCACCGGCTGGAAAGCACGGGTACAGATTTCTCCATATATCGTCCTATCTTTCTATTAGCATTGGTACATCAGATGAAGGTCGAGTCAGACTTCAGGGTCTCTAGGATCCCCATCAACCTATACTCCTAGAATTTGAAGACAGAAACTCCAGGACAGTCAGATCAAAGCTTGCATCTGATATATACAGAGAGGCTTTTGCAGTCCATATACCTCTCTAGAATGACTCCCGAGCCACAAGAGCCAATCAGTCATGTTTACATCCCAAATTTCGTGAAAGAGAATTGAGTACGTGCACATTGCCGGTGATCAGAATATATTATCAAAAATGCAACATTGTTGAAACCACGATTATGAAACAAAACTATAATACAACGCCCTCTTCTTTGCGATGATGATGAGGGGAGAAGGGATTCTTGTTCATGATGTTCCGAGAGATTCTATCGATAACGAACGCCGCCGGAGCACTCCTGCTTTGCGATGGAATCACGATATGAAAGGTTCAAAGATTGGGTCGAGTGTTTTTAAAGACTGTTATCAAGTTAGATGTTAGCAAGCTTTCAGACCCAGTACAATGTATATGTATAGAAGGCACTCCTGCAACATATGCTGCTGTTTCAGGTGTGTGATCGATCGTTAGCCGGACTTACGGAGGAATGAGGAACTCGCTCAAACTGCTGTGGAAGAAAGCAACTGCTGCCTATAGATTGAGGTTGCGCGGTCAGTTTGCAGCTCATAGATTGATGTTGATATCACAATGAGCATGTCACTCACACTGAAGATAACGACGCTCCTCACAATTGTCGCATTCTCCGGTTTGGTGATCTCGTTATATGTGGCGCTGAAAAGGCCGGCTTGTTCTTGTTCGCGGCGGCCGGATTGGACGACAACACGTTTTGGAGGCATGATTTTGGTGGTTGAAGTGTACTATGTCAAAATCGATGGGTGAATGGGGTGGTTTATGAGAATGGTCGTTGATTGTGTAGTTTGGATGCTGATGGTAGAATTCTTTTGCGGCAGTAAAATCGCAAGTACGGCCGGCCATGACAGCAACTTGAGCATTTGCTACCAAAGTCTGCGGCCAGAACGGAAGGCGGTAAGCCCGCAAGCACCTGGGGCAGAATGTTGCGGTTGAAGCTTCTACAGACCGCCGTAATCTATCTAGAGAGGAGCTTTCACAACGACGCTGTTTTCTTCTGATTGTTGATTGCTTTACATTGACTGGCGGATATCATCGAGAGGGTTTGGCTATACGCTGCTATCTAAATTCCACAGACACCTTGTGTTTGATCTTTCAGAATATTGCACAAAGTTCCTTGGGCTACTGTAAGCTTTTCAGCACGACCTCAACTAAGATTCGAGGAGGGGCGACAATGGCAGGCATCGACGATATATTCAAGGTACAAATTCGCGTTATACTGCCTGTGGCTTGATTGATGTTCACGACTAATTACATATTCGTTTCCAGAAGCCTGTCGTCGTCCAAGCAAGTGGAAAGCGCAAACTCGAACAACCAAACCATGATCCAAGTATGACAAGCCCCTCGGTCTCTTGCGCGCAATATTGACTTGAATCGGACAGATGCGTTTTATAAAGCGGCAAAAATAGGGGCGAATGGCGATGTCAAGAACAAGGGAAAGGCCGCTGCTGTTGAAGATGAAGTGGAGGACGAAAGCGAGTTCGCGGGCCCAGAGCTTCCGCCCGATTTCGAAGAAGATATACCAGATGACGAGGACGGTCGGTTTTTTGGTGGAGGCATGGCAAAGGAGACAGCACAAGCGATGGATTACCTTGATCGCCAAGATCAGGACGGGGAAGCAGCAGTGGGTGACAGTCGTAAACCACGCAAAAGAGTCACACATCTAATCTTTCGTGGTACAGCCAGAGAAAATTGACGTTGCATGGGTGAGGCGCTTAGCTCTAAACTTTGAGAAACGAATATCGAAGAACGCAGAGCTACGAGCCAAGTTTGAGAACGACCCGCAAAAGTGCGAAGTATATACATATTCTTCAATGAACTGTGATTGCTGACTGTTATCAGATTCATGGCCTCTGAGGCTGACCTCGACGCTGATTTGAAAGCGCTATCCGTTCTATCGGAACACCCTGAGCTTTATGAGGAATTTTCGAAATTGGGATGCGTGGCCTCCTTGGTTTCTCTTCTCTCGCACGAAAATACAGATATTGCTATCGACGCGATTCAAACGCTTTCGGAATTGACCGACGAGGATGTGCAAGCAGAGCAAGAACAATGGGACACTCTGGTTAATGCTATGGTATGTTTATCAACTATCGCTGTCATGCTAAAGCTAACCTAAATAGCTCGATGCCGACGTTATTGAGCTGCTAGCTCAGAACTTGACGCGTCTAGACGAATCGCAAGATGCAGACCGGACCGGCGTGTACTATGTTCTAAGTAAGTGACTACTTTTTGATATAATCATACTTCTGCTGACATCTTGAAGACGTTCTGGAGAATCTAGCCTCCCAGTCATCCGTTGCTGAAAAGATTGGACAAGACGCCAACACCATTCCTTGGCTCCTTTCTCGCATACAACAAAAAGAAACCCCGGTAGGGCAGAATAAGCAGTATTCCGCAGAAATTCTCGCAATCCTTCTACAGTCGTCTTCGAAAAACCGCGTCAAATTTGTGTCCATCGATGGGGTCGACGTTCTTTTGCAGCTATTAAGTGCATATCGAAAACGAGATCCGGAGAAAGACTCGGATGAGGAAGAATACGTGGAAAATCTTTTCGACTGTCTCACATGCGTGGTAGACGAGAAAGAAGGCAAAGAGAAATTCTTGGAGGCTGAAGGGGTTGAGCTTGCACAGATTATGCTCCGAGAGGGTAAACTTAGCAAGCAGCGAGCACTACGTACGTTGGATCACGCGCTCTCAGGCCAAGCAGGTGCAGCTGCATGCGAGCATCTAGTTGAGGCAGCAGGTTTAAAAACCGTGTTCGGCATGTTCATGAAAAAGGTATGCTTTGCTCTGACAATTTTCTTACCACTGCTGACGGCGTCGATAGCAAGAGAATGAAGCTATTGAACACCTATTAGGCATATTTGCTTCTCTTCTACGGCATTTACCGGGCGGATCGGCGCCTCGCATTCGCACTTTAGCAAAGTTTATGGAAAAGGATTACGAAAAAATCGAAAAGTTGATTACCCTGAGAAGAGATTACTCCTCCCGACTCAGGCCTGTTGAATTATCTATTGACGAAGAGCGCAAAGACCTCGACGAATCCGACCAGGAGATCATGGCAGGCGAATGGCTCTCGCGTCGACTCGATGCTGGGCTTTTTGCATTGCAGGTATGTATTGATGGCCACGACATTATGCTCAGACCTAACGTGTTCTTAGACTATTGATGTAATCCTTGCGTGGCTCATTGCGGAGGACGACGGGGCAAAGACCAAAATATCAGCCTTGCTGAAGGATCGAGATGAGGAGGTCTCGGTGATCCATAAGACTCTTCAAGGTAAAGCCAGATTTATCGCGCTCATAAATTGCTGTTGTTTCAAAGCTGACCCCTGAGTAGATCAAGTGAATGACCTTGGAGACGAAGATGAGGGGGAGAAAGACCTGAAAGACATGCTGAGCACACTACTACAGTTTGTCCAGTAAATTCATTTATCTCTTCCATGTAGTTGTTGTATCATAGAACAATAAACCGTCGCCAAAAGTGGCTGACTGGTTCTGATAAATGCCCAACTTAGTTAACTATCTGTGTATATTATAAATCATCGGATATGTATCACGTGACTATTATAGCCAAAACAGGCATGGTGCCTGGAGCTGCAGTGGCGGCTCCGCCAAGAAGGAAAGATCCAGCCAGAAACTCGAGCCGGAGATACAAGCAGCGATCGCTCTCGTTTTCCTTCATCAAATCTCTTCTCCCCCCCAGCCACCCTTCATCCTGTCCGTCGAGAACTCGGAGCGTTTGAGCGCCTTCATGCGCTGTAAGTGAACAGTTCTCTTCTTTCGTCTCTCGAACGTGTCACCCAGGTATTTCGCACCGCGCGCATCTCAACATGGCGGACTACGGGGAGGTGTACGAGGATGAATACTACGAGGAGGAAGAGGAAGGCATCACGTCGGAGGACTGCTGGACTGTCATTTCGTCATACTTTGACACCAAAGGTCTGGTGTCGCAGCAGTTAGACTCCTTCGATGAATTCATTTCGTCGACGATGCAGGAGTTGGTGGAGGAGCAGGGACAGGTTACCATCGACCAGACAATCACGCCCAACGAAGACGAGATCGACCCCGTCGTTATTCGTCGATATGAAATCAAATACGGCACGATCATGCTTGCCCGGCCCTCTTTTTCTGAAATCAACGGTGCAGCAACTCTTCTGCTGCCCATGGAAGCGCGTCACCGAAACCTTACCTATGCCTCGCCACTTTATCTCAACGTCCAGCGACGATTAACCGAGGGTCGCGAGCGCAAAATCTCCGACCGCGATGGCGAAGGACTCGGCGAGGAAAATGAGGACCAGAAGCCTGGTGGAACATATCTTGATTGGGAAGAGAAACCGCTGATGATTTCGGAGGAAGAAGCCAAAGGCTGCTACATTGGCAGAATACCTATCATGCTGAAGTCCAAATATTGCCTGCTGAAAGATTTGAGCGAGCAGAGTCTATATAATTGGAACGAGTGTCCCTACGACTCTGGTGGCTACTTCATTATCAACGGAAGCGAGAAGGTGCTAATCGCTCAGGAGCGAAGTGCTGGCAATATCGTGCAAGTCTTCAAGAAGGCTCCTCCCAGCCCGACGCCTTATGTGGCCGAAATTCGAAGCGCCGTCGAGAAAGGTTCCCGTATTCTGTCTCAGCTTTCGCTCAAGCTTTTCTCCAAGGGTGACAGCAGCAAAGGTGGTTTCGGTCCGACAATCAGATCATCACTGCCATACATCAAGACAGATATCCCTATTGTTATTGTGTTTCGAGCACTTGGTGTTGTTTCCGACGAGGATATTCTCAACCACATTTGCTACGACCGCAACGACACTCCTATGCTAGAAATGTTGAAGCCTTGTATCGAAGAGGGTTTCGTTATACAAGACCGTGAAGTCGCTCTTGACTTCATTAGTAAGCGTGGCTCGTCGCAGACGAGCATGAGCCATGACAGGCGTGTGCGCTATGCGCGAGAAATTATGCAGAAGGAATTCCTTCCTCACATTTCCCAGAGCGAGGGAAGCGAAACCAGGAAGGCTTTCTTTTTGGGTTACATGGTTCACAAGCTACTACAATGTGCCCTGGGCCGTCGCGATGTCGATGACCGAGATCACTTTGGCAAAAAGCGTCTTGACTTGGCTGGTCCACTACTCGCTACGCTTTTCAGAACGCTTTTCACTCGTGTCACCAGGGATCTCACTCGCTATGTCCAACGATGCGTCGAAACGAACCGCGAAGTTGTTCTTAACGTTGGTCTGAAGCCTGCCACCTTGACAGGAGGTCTAAAATACGCTCTAGCTACAGGAAACTGGGGTGAGCAAAAGAAAGCAATGAGTTCCAAGGCGGGTGTCTCGCAAGTTCTCAGTCGGTATACCTATGCTTCTACTCTGTCTCATTTGAGACGTACGAATACTCCAATTGGGCGAGATGGGAAGATTGCCAAGCCTCGTCAACTACACAATACTCACTGGGGCTTGGTGTGTCCTGCTGAGACTCCTGAAGGACAAGCTTGTGGTTTGGTCAAGAACTTGGCTTTGATGTGTTCAATCACAGTCGGATCTCCTAGCGAACCGATTGTTGACTTTATGATCCAGCGGAATATGGAAGTGTTGGAAGAATTCGAACCATTAGTCACACCTCACGCTACCAAGGTTTTCGTTAACGGTGTCTGGGTTGGTGTCCACCGTGATCCTGCACATCTGGTTAGCACTGTTCAATCTCTACGTCGACGAAACATGATTTCACACGAAGTCAGTTTGGTTCGCGACATTCGTGACCGAGAATTCAAGATTTTCACCGATGCTGGTCGTGTTTCTCGGCCTCTTTTCGTTATCGACAATGATCCACGGAGCGAGAATTGCGGTTCTCTTGTTCTCAATAAAGAACACATCCGCAGACTCGAAGCAGATCGCGAGCTGCCCCCCGACCTTGATCCAGAAGAACGCCGAGAACAGTATTATGGCTGGGATGGTCTTGTGAAATCAGGTGTCATTGAATATGTCGATGCCGAGGAAGAGGAGACTATCATGATTGCCATGTCACCTGAGGATCTTGAGATTTCGAAGCAACTGCAGGCCGGTTATGCTATGCCCGAGGATAACAGTGATCCAAACAAACGTGTTCGCTCTATACTGAGTCAAAGGGCGCATATCTGGACGCATTGCGAAATCCATCCAAGTATGATTCTGGGTATCTGCGCCAGTATCATTCCGTTCCCCGATCACAACCAGTCTCCCCGTAACACTTATCAGTCCGCTATGGGTAAACAAGCTATGGGTGTTTTCCTGACCAACTTTGACCAGCGCATGGAGACCATGGCCAACATTCTTTATTACCCACAGAAGCCTCTGGCAACGACGCGTTCTATGGAATTCCTTAAATTCCGCGAGCTGCCTGCTGGACAAAATGCAATTGTTGCTATTGCTTGCTACTCGGGATACAACCAGGAAGATTCCGTTATTATGAACCAAAGCAGTATTGACCGAGGTCTTTTCCGTAGTTTGTTCTACCGTACCTACACGGAAGCCGAAAGGAAGCTTGGACTTCAAACCATTGAAAAGTTTGAGAAGCCCATGCGATCTGACACAATCGGTATGCGGAAAGGTACCTATGACAAGCTGGAAGACGACGGTCTTGTGGCGCCAGGAATGCGTGTTACCGGTGAAGACATCATCATTGGCAAGACAGCTCCTTTGGCTCCGGAGTCTGAAGAGTTGGGACAGCGTACCAAGGCACACACAAAAGTGGACGTCTCTACTCCGCTACGTGCTACGGAATCCGGCATTGTTGACCAAGTGCTGCTTACGACGGGCAACGATCCTGATCTTAGATTGGTCAAGGTCCGCATGCGAACGACAAAGATTCCACAAATCGGTGACAAGTTTGCGTCTCGTCACGGTCAGAAGGGTACCATCGGTATCACTTATCGTCACGAAGACATGCCTTTTACGCGAGAAGGTGTTGTGCCGGATCTCATTATCAACCCTCATGCCATCCCGTCTCGTATGACTATTGCGCACTTGATCGAGTGTCAGCTCAGCAAAGTGTCTTCCCTGCGTGGATTTGAAGGTGACGCGACTCCATTCACTGATGTCACAGTAGACTCTGTGTCTCGCCTACTGCGGGAGCACGGTTACCAGTCACGTGGTTTCGAAGTGATGTACAACGGCCACACTGGTAAGAAGCTCAAGGCTCAGGTGTTTTTGGGTCCCACATACTATCAACGTCTTCGACACATGGTGGACGACAAGATACACGCTCGTGCCCGTGGCCCTACCCAGATCTTGACCCGGCAGCCTGTCGAAGGTCGTGCTCGTGATGGTGGTCTGCGTTTCGGAGAGATGGAGCGCGATTGTATGATTGCGCACGGTGCCAGTGCATTCCTGAAGGAGCGTCTTTTCGACGTGTCTGATCCGTTCCGTGTCCACATTTGCGACGACTGCGGGTTGATGACTCCGATTGCGTAAGTTCTGCATACTGTTATTATACATACATATTCTATAATACGTCTCAACTGACCATGTCTGCAGAAAACTCAAGAAAGGACTCTTCGAGTGCCGACTGTGCAACAACAAGCACCGCATTTCGCAAGTGCACATTCCGTATGCAGCCAAGCTGCTCTTCCAGGAACTTATGGCCATGAACATTGCAGCACGCATGTTTACTGATCGGTCCGGTGTGTCTGTGCGGTAAGAGCACGAGAGTTTAAAAAAAATAAATCCCCGCTAGCGCAAGTTAGCGTTGCATTTAGGATCTTCTTCACGTTTCTTCTTCTCCATCTTGATGATATACTTGGCATTCTCAAGGCGTATAGCGGTATCTTTTAACACCTTTTTTTAACTTCTCTTATCTATGTATTCGTGCGGAGCTGGAGCGAGACAGGCTGGGGAATATTGTGCCATCGGATTTGTTGCCGTGTCTGTTAATATACGAAAAAGTCTACCTAAGAAATAGAGGAAATATCGGGCAGAAGATGTATCCATATTCAGTCAACTAAACGCGTCGCGCACTTTTGTATTTTACTTCTACCTACCTACAAGAATGCCAATATTTCCATGTCTTCACTTTTTAGAGAGCCTAGGTTTCACTCACGCCTCCCTGCTGCAGGCAGTGCGTCGTGTGCACTAAGCATCAATTGCCGAGCGCCATGCCATAACTAGACTGCCACAACAATGACGACGCCGCGATGAGGGGAAGGCACGGGACGGAAGGAAGCTTTCCATATCCTTGTTTAGCAGCATCTTGCTTGCAGCGATGGCGTTGGCAACCAGCTGACTGACCTGGCGGCCAACTTCTCCATTCTTCAGCAATCCTGGTTATCATCCCACGCCGTTGATAATGCATGTCAAGTATCTGCCAGCAGCGATCGGAGCTTTTCTCAGAGGCGACTATAATTACTCCGATCTACTTAAATTTACTCATTCCGCTCACGATGATTGCATCGACACGACAGGATAGCTGCACGTCCTGCATGACGGAGGTGACACGCACGCCGACCGAGCATTGACGACGCAAGACTTGGATGCTTCTGCAGTCGCATGTAGCCCGCCCAAAGCAGCAAGTGCTGGCAGGCTGCGAAAAGTGCCTCTGGCGGACGTGACTGGCCCAGCGCAAGAGCCCTAAGTGTGATGGACGCCAGCCCCGGCGCCTACTCGCGCACGGCCATTGGGCGCTGGTGTGCGCAGAACGCAGCTCCTGCAGCCAGTCACCGCCGGCCTTCTATTCTTAGATGCCATCCGAGCCGCTCCTCGCTGCTTCAATTCTTTCCCCAGAACGGATGCTTCTACAATCTCCAATCACCGCTGCGGCCTACGCGCTCGTCACATCTCGTCGCACTTCCATTGGCCACATGCGCCCTCGTCCTGCGAATCGAGTCATGTTTATCCGGACTGTCTCTCTGTCTGCTGTCGGTCGTCCTGCAGAGCAACGCTGGGACCTGCCTGCCCCCCCGCCCTAATGAAGCCCAGTCGCATTTCGCTCAACCAGCAGTCGTCTTTGGCGCCGGCCTCCTGCACGGCCCGGCCCATCCCCAAGTCCAAGTGAATCATTCGCCCAGGGATGATGCCCTGAGGGTGGAGGTGGGCAAGTCCACCACCAGCCGCAACCGCAACCCAGGCATAAAACTGCTTGCGCGCCGCCTCTCGCTCTTTTTCTCTTTTTCTTCTTTCTTTCTTCTTTTCTTCAGCAAGCTTTTTCATTTGCTGAGCTGCCCTTAGTTTTCAAAGTACCCAAGTTGCACTGGCTGCACTTGTTCCTTCGTGTTTTTTGCCCATTATTCTGAATAATTCTTCTCTTTCTTACTTCCCTCGAAGAAATCAAACGAGCTGTGCTCGATCCAAATTAATTCAGTATATCAACCTCTGTTTTGTTGCACTTGGGCAACTTTGAAAACTAGACAACCTTACAACATCACACACTTTTTGTCGCCGGTCGACATTTTTGCGTTGTTGCAGCTCTTCTTGCTCGAAACGATCTATCTGTGTTTTTTTTTTTGGTCCGCCATTTTCAAACGTCTAATATTCACATTTCCGCCTCGTTGGATCTACGAAGAACCCTTTCGTCGATCCTCACAT
Source organism: Eurotiales sp. R13A2 (assembly GCA_023625935.1). Taxonomy (NCBI): domain Eukaryota; kingdom Fungi; phylum Ascomycota; class Eurotiomycetes; order Eurotiales; species Eurotiales sp. R13A2. The sequence continues at coordinate 244,191 of JAMAFV010000024.1, forward strand.
CTCGATATCGGTTGCTGGTTATTACCGTCACGCTGGATTCCACGCAATCACTAATCTAAACATCTTTCGCAAACTTTTCAAGAAGCTCTGTCTTGAGGTCAACACTCCGAAACGGAAATTTTCGCATATATCATTCTTGCAATAATCTAATTACTTTGTTATTAATTTCGATCTAATCTACATCATGGCCGCTGTTCAGCTCAACTTCTCTCTTCGCACTTCCCGAAGCGTCAAGACCGTGCACTTGGTCGGATCCTGGGACAACTACTCTCGCCAACTTCCTCTTACCAAGGACTCATCCAAATCAGGAGCATGGGCTGGCAAATTCCGCTTCCAGACCTCGGTCTTGCAACTCGGTGGCCGCTACTGGTACTACTACATCATGGACGGATACCACGTCTCGCACGATCCCGCCGTCGACTACACTGTCGAGCCCACCACCGGCCGCAAGCTCAACGTCCTCGACGTTCCCGGCGGTCCCAGCTCTGGCACCAAGTCGTCGCGCTCCAGCCATGCTCGCCGCGAGTCTGTTGACATCCCCAAGGGCCGTGCTCTCTCGCCCTCCAAGATCCAGCACCCCAAGCCCTCCAAGCCATATGCCTCGCGCGGCATCCGTGAAGAAACCTTCTTCCCGACTGTCGACGAGCTCACAGACCGCTTCTCGTCCTCGCGCCTGTCCGACGACTACGACTCGTACTCCAGCAGCCCGCCAAGCTCCGCCGGATCATCCGTCTCTTCGCGCACCGACAGCACCTCGCCTTCCTCGCTGTCGTCCCTCAGCGACCCAGCATCCAGCACTTGTCGCTGTGAGCGCTACGGAATCACCCGCAAGGGTGACCGCGTCAAGCTCGACTGCGGCGGTAGCCGATGCGGCTACTCCGACTCCTCTGATGGAAGCGACTGCTCTTCCGACTCTGAGTCTGACGGTGAATACCGTGCTGCTCGCCGCGGTGCTCGCCGCCAGGGTATTGTCGTTCGCCGTTGAAGATAAGAAGAAGACAAGAGAAAACGCTACCTTTTTTTCTATCTCTCAAACGTTCGTTTGACATGTCACTCCTTCTTCTTTCTTCTGACAACGTCTCATTCAACGCAAATCACTTGGATTCTGGGGTCTCCCAATTACCAAGGGCCAGTGCCTGATACCTGCCAACGACGCATACATGCAGTTTATGATTCAGTTATTTCGAATGCTCGAACAAACATTTATTTTTTTCTACGACAATTGAAATGAAATGAAAAAGAAACGAGAGAAAAGCCGCCAAAAAAAAATTGGAAAAAACAACACCAAAAAACCTCAACAATGCTTTTTCTTATTATTATTATTCTTATTACATATTAATTAATTCGACAATACCATGAATCAGCTGTGTCAGGGAAAAGAACAACAAATCTTGGAAATCCATCCCACCACTTTTCAAAGTGAGCTGGTCCCGCTTCGATAACGATGGGATGGACGAATAGATGTGCTAGCACAGCTGTCTAGCCAGCATGGATTCAAACAAGTCTTTCTTGTCTACCTGATGCGATTTGCGTTAGTAGTAGGCGAATTGGACACCTGCAAATTTCTTGCTCCTGGGCAACGTGGACTATCATGGGCCTAGCCTAGCAGAACCGATTGCGATAAAGTGATTTGCCAATTATGATGGATGGATGTCTGTCTATGATATGGATACTCTGGATACTGTGGACATAATAACCTGTATCGTTAGATAGATAACCTGCCAGAAGGTTATAATGAACAATCACTTGACTTTATGACAGTTCACTGTAAAGACGTAGCTCGCTTTTGCTCACTTTGATCGTATGCTAAACATCTATATCCTTCTGAGAGTCATGTAGAGTTTGAACGTTTTACAGTACGCCTGCCTCGAGTTTTTCAAGATAGACTACTCAGATCTGTTATGTGAAATGTAGCAGCTTACACAACTTATAGAACCGTCCAACATCATGCCAATTGATGATGAGCATTGGTTTGCCAAATTACTAGTCCCTCACCGGAGTACTTTATAAAGCCTTTTTAAGGACCTTGTTGATCAGTTGGAAAGGATTAAAAGAAAAGTATACTGGTTAATTGACTTAGGAATTACTCTAGGTCTATGGTTAGGAATACTACTGTTATTTCCTCATTCTTATCAGAATGTCCTCATATTTGTACTCTACGCCTCCCTTCTCACAGGATGGAACACAATGAGAATATATTAATTTTTTGGTTTCTTTTTTTTTTTAAGTTTCTTTAAAAATACATATAGTAATATATAGATAAGATAATACATAGCTTTGCCCAGCAATGCATTAAACCGACTGACCGTCAAAACACCGATGCACGCAGAAAAGGGCCAATTAGAAGCAGACAGATAGACAAACAGACAGACAAGCCATCCTGGGTGTGCCGTGCCGTGCGTAGTCAATCGCAGCCATCGAGGCCTATGTCCGCTATCCCTTTCTGACGACGCAGGATCGCGTGTAGTAACTGCCAGCCAGCGGTCGAACCAACATCTCGCAAATACCAATCACATCACAGCCAGTCCGTCATCCGGTAGTTCGTTGTTGTCTTAGAGTCTAGCTCGATTAGCAACCGAAGCTGGAAGACGTAGGTATTTGAAAGCCAGTCAAACACCACCAGACTCGGTGGATGGATGGATGATCAAATGCTCCGGGCATCCGATCATCCAAGGCATGTATGCAGAATTAGTGAGATAAATCCGGCGTGCACGTCTCTGGTCTTGCCATAGACATCGCACGCCATACAGACAAAATCAAAATCCAGTTTTGATTCTTGCAAGCAAAAACCACAACAAAAGCAAAATCAAAATCAAAATCAAAACGATCAACAATGTATGCCGCTTAAAAACAAATAGACCCGAAATTAATCAAAAAAATCAGAAAAATGATAGACAGAGATAACACCTCAAATGCAGCAAGCCGTCTAAAACTGCAAAGATCATAAACCCCGAAAAGAAGAACCCCCTTCTATGCAAAGGTCATAAAGAGCGTTGATAGTGGCGAAAATCGAAAAAAAGCAGACGCATCGTCGCTAGTCGTAATATCTTAATGCATAGCGCGTTTCGTGACTCAAGACGCATGCGTATGACTCCGTGAATGCATGTCGTAGGCGCAAGCAAGCTCCATTAGTGAGACAAAAATTAATACCATCCTCCCCAAACGCGATTCCGCCTGGGATCAGGCGCTGGGATGGGGATGGCTTCGGCATTGCTTGCAGCCAGGTCGATGACGCAAGGGCTTGTTTGTTGGCTGGCATGCCAGCGTTGTAGTTGCCCGCGAATCGAAAATTCGAAATCATAATAGTTCAAAGTGTCCGGCACCCTGAACAGGAAAAGAAGAAAAAAAAAATAAACGAATGGAAAGTCCCCCATGCTCAATCATAGCCTGTCCATCCCGACCTCATCCTGTGCTCCGTCTTTTTGGACTGGAAAATCATTGTATCGTCCCAATTTGGCCCCATTTGGCCTGTCTGCAGTAGAATCCTATGAATGATATACATCCCATGCTTACCGGTAGCCTTTGGGATTGCTGTAGGAATTGCCGTTGCCGCGTTTAGTTGTATGTGCCGGGCAAGCGTAGCCCACGAGAACAGTCTTCTCTTGCACGACATGATTCCGTTGTCCGAAGGCGGTGCATGGGTCCACAGAATGCTGGTAATAGAGACAGCGGCATACAGAGTAGCGCTCAACGACCTGGTAGCACATGATGAATGAGAAGCAACACCTTCAATAGATGTAGATCGGTTGAGTCGGGATTAATATGGCGGGTCAGAGAACTGTTGGCCGTGACACACTTCCCAGCAGGTGACGAGCAGGAATATAGTTGCTGTATATAGATGTAGGTGCACAACAGTCGCAGACAAGATAGGACAGAGGGGGGAATTATAATCGCTAGAACAAAGATGCAACGCAAAAATCGACGCTGTGATTATGAGGATCAAAGAAAGACAGTCTTGGCTTGCTGCGAGAGAAAAGAGAGGATGGATTCAAAGAATAGGTTGCTTGCTTGTGGAGAGGGGCTTGATGTATTTATGTCTTGCTGTGTTATGGAGACCCCAACAGGCGGGCACAGTCGGAGGGTTATATACTAAGACGCCCGCAGCGAGAGCATCAGCCACGAGGGTTTCCAATTGCGCGGGACCAGCCGAGAAACAAAACGGCCAGGACCCATTTTTACCTGAAGAAGAAACGAAGTCAAAACGAGCAGGCGGGTCCTGGGCAGCATCCGGCAGCTCGGACAGCAGCTAGACTGGTAGGGCGGCCTGGCAGGTCACAGGCTTGGAGGCAGCGGAAGGAAAGAAAGACGACGACGACGATGATGATGATGACCGCAGCAGTCAAAAGGACTTGGCTTGGGACTAGAGATGCACGGTCAATGGTGCTAATGCGAGCAACATCCCCACCCACGCCCCGTCTGGGTCTGGGACCACTACCAGGGCAGACGATGTCATTTTTTTCGTGTTTAGTTAGTACGTACTTAGTACCTAGCGGGACGGAATGCGGAATCAGTTGGTGCGGCCGAAGGAGCAGGCGTAGGCGTAGGCGTAGTTCAGTTGCTAAGTTAGTTAGTTAGTATACTTACTACGTTCAGTACTAGCGAGGCGAGGGCTGGGGCGAGCCCGGACTCGGATCGCATCGCACTGACTCATCACTGCCAGGCAGCTGACAACTGTTTCTTTTTTTGTTTCTGCTTTTCTGCTCTGGTTTGATGCCATTGTCTAGGAAGCAATCGCAGTAGCCGCGCTGAGCGCAGGGAGAGCAGAACATGGCGGGTTTGTTGGTGGTTGTCAGAGCAGACGATGAAGAAAGGCGGAATGCCGCAGGTAAGGCCCTTGCGGTAAGACTGCCTCACCACGACTATACTACTACGCATACAACTAGCTCACCCACTATGCAGCCTCGGCTTACAGTATGGAGTAAGAATATGGTACAAACAATACAATCGCTTGACTTGACTGCTAGCAGATACGTAGTATCTGTACTTCTGCAATAGTATTCCTGGTATAGCTCCGGGGCTGAGTAGCCACGAGCCCTAGTGTTGCATGATGCATACAGACATACACTGCATGTACATACACATAGACATATAACATATTGGTGGAGCTCCACGCCGCATGAATAACGGCGGATATCAATGATCAAACATTGAGCGCTTTGTCGGCTGCCGTAGTACAAGGCATGCTCGCTAATTTTGACAATTTTGACAGTCGTACCACAGGGCGCACCGCCAGGCAGCCAATTCCCTGGCAAACACCCCAGAGGGGCGTGCGCCAGGGCTTGTTTTTTCAGCTTGGGACTAATAATTCCAGGCACCTTCAGACCTCAAAGAGTCAGTGTGAAACTCCGCAGGGCTTGACCACAGCACCGGGTCTGCAGGCTGCATGGTAATTAGTGTGGTCGACGACACTAGACCGCATACAGCCGTTCTCATACATGATAGCGAGGTCTTGTGATTTAGGCCGATCCGATATGCATCTGGCTGCTAGATCGTACAGAGCCTTGCAAGAAGCGTGCTGGGCACAGAGGGGGGCCGAAACTGGGTCAATCGGTTCTATCATTTCTACCGATCGCTAAGTTCAAATGTTTCAACCGGGAACGCACGATCTGTGCCAAGAGAAGCATAAACAGGAATTGAGAACAAGCAAAAATATAATACGATACGGATACGACCCGTCAGACGTGGGACGCAAAAGCAAGAGTAAAAAGAAAAGAGTGACTCACGCCATGGCCCCTTCTTTAGCCGTGGATCCCGGAAAACTGGGAAGGCCTTGCTCACTAGCCACACCTCGCCTGCATTAGCGATTGGCCGTGGTCGCGAACAAGCGAGGAAGACGCCCTGATTAGCCCGGGGACACGCCCGCTTCAGCTAGGCGTGCAGGCCCGTTAGCATTGTCGGGTAACGAACGGGACACGAAGCAATTTGCTTTGAGTAACGGTAGATCACTGACTGTTTAGAAAATGGGAGCATGTAAATCGGCAAGCAGAGTCACGGTATCACATTAATCTCTCAATAACCAAATTACAAGTGAATAATAATCATAACATACGAATAACCATGGCGCCCGACAACAGCCGTGACTCCGGCTCCTCCGAGCATCATCAGAGTAACTCGAGTCCTAGGCCCAACTAGATTAATAACGAGCAATTGAAAGTTGCTAATAATAAGTTATTGATGTACGATTAGTGCGGAAAAATCAGCCCGATCAAGTGTTGTGACCAGATTAGCTAGCTAACCCTAGTAGGCAGCTAGACTGTGGCTGAGTACGACGCCCGGAAGCAAGGCTTGACTACGGAGTATGAGGTATATTTACAATTTTATCGGTTTGTATTCCTCAAATTTCTCACATCAAATACAGTCAATTGCATCATTCGGAGGCATTTGCGATGCTCTGCAGCTATTCTCTATTCCGAGCATGGCCTTCTCGTCGGATGGAGTACCACTCTTTCCGTGTAAACATCAACACTTGTAGACATGAATCATGCGCCGAGCAAACCCCGAGGAGTTCTGACCGCCGCCCCATCGACAAGCCACGAGTGACGAAGAGGCTCTTCGAAGGTTCGACAAGACAGAAATACAGAAATAATCACGGTGCGTGCGCAATACTCAATTATACCACGTAGTATTGTCGGCCAGCCTTGGCTCTAAGATTACTCCATGTTAAATAATCCATCTCCACTCCGAGCCGGGGGGGTCAGCTGGCATTGGACTTGGATAAATGAAGTGATTAACTGGGAGAGGAATGGTCTGGATGATGCGCAGGAATAATATACCCATAATACAGCTATATTTGTTGCAATTAACGATCTATGCTACGTAAGCATAAGCATAGTTTTATTAACTTATTAATGACCCGTCTCGATTGGTAAGAAGAGATGCCTCGATAGCAAGGCCAGCGATTCCTAATAATGCGATTTCTAATAATGTGAAACTCCAACGCCGAACATGTAATCATAATGTCTGACACGCCCAAATCACGGGTATCTACATGATGTGATGATTATTAATTGATGCACCGAGCATGATGCTTCATTAGGCAGGCACGTTAGTGAGCGATTTATAATCAACTTAGTCAGTTATCGACGTCGTACTTTGTAGTCTCGGATGTCTAGGAAATATTGTTCGTGATAGATCAAAGGCTAGTTGGCTGTTGACTGAGAACCCTCAACACGCACCCATCCCGACTAACGAGGCAGAGCAGAGTAGACAAGAGAAGAGACGGTGAGCAAAACCCACATCTACTTAGTCAGGCCACTCAGCCCTACGAAAACCCACTTGGTACATTAGAAAGCAGCAGAAATTGTCCCGATTCATCGCTAGGCTGCTGTGAACCCCGTTGGAGAGCGAAAATGGCCCGTCTCAGCCACACGCCGGCTCTGCCCTAATTCGGGCCTGAGGCCAATCAGCGTGCCGCGAGAGTGACGATGCGGTGAACACTGAACATGAACACTGTCAAACTGGTCGTTCGTCGATGATGACAATGATTGAATATTACGAGGATGCCGAGTAGACAATATCGATCGATATTTGGATGTCGTCATTAATGGCATGGATGTTTCTTGCGTGCAGTCGGCGATCAACTCAGTATTTTACGTGAGTGCGTACAGTCGGCTTTCGCCGAGATCATCTCCTCAGTAATCTCTATTCATAGATCTTCATCGAGATGATCGTGATCGGATCATATTTTGCAGTAGTATACTGCTTGGACTCTTTCAGCTTTCTCAGCTAATTTTCCTATCTATCTTTGTACCTACCCACGTACTTGAAAAGCCACATTGAATTGGATTGCTAGTCGGAGCAGGAGAAGAAGAAACGAACCAAAGAAAACTAAGCCATTGACTAAATATTCCTTCTTGTTACCAACTTTAAAATTAAACATAACAAAACCTGCAATGTACAGCCCATTGCCTACATAGTCACTGGCTTTCGGCTTGCTGTGGCTTGCCTGTTGCAAGTGTCGAAGTGGATCATACAATAATACGTAGCTCCTTCACACATCTCAACACCAACCATCCCATTTACGTCAGTGTTCATCAAGCGCATTGACAAGAAACAATAATACTAGCCACTTAACTATAGTAAGCCTACAGTTAACTACTTCATGTCTAAATGCATCTTCAGCCACAGGTGGGCCAATCTAGACCTGCGCAGTCTATATTAATCGGCTTTTTCAATTGCTCAGGGCTGAGGGTGCTGCTTGTCTGTACCCATTCACATACAAATGGATCACCGCGCTGAACCAACAACTCCGTCAGCCTCATGTTTCGGGAATGCCACTTACGACGTAGTTATATACAGGCGAGGCGTATGTTCTGGAACAGGTGTGGCTTGCTCCGGCCATGCATCTGGCTAACCCGGCTTTTTTTTTGGACTCCTTACCAAATTGGATGATGTGGATACGCTTTCACATGAGTCTGCCTTGCCGGTTAGCTAGGGTACGGGGCATATATGCAATAATGTGAGACTACTAGGCATTGTGCTTACAAAGGTTACGTATGTGGAGATCCGAATCTCTCAATTTTTTTTCGTCCGCCTGATCCACTACTTCCGATGATTAGGACGTGTTTGTTATGGTATATTGAGCAAGGCGGACCAGTTCAGTTGAATGCTGTTATCATTGTGGAGGGGGGGTCTTTGATGAGTGGATACTATGCTGGCACCGTTATATATCTCTTCTTAGCTACTTACATATCTATCAGCTTGCTATGTACGGCGTACGATCTACGTGGATGAATTCCTGTACTAGTATTGACATACTCAGATTGTTAAGCTAAATATATAATTTGTCCAGCCATGTCTAGACCAGGCCTACGTAATGATATTCTGCATGTAGGATGGTAGCAGTTCGTTTTATATTGATTGATCAGCTGATATGTGGCAAATTGGTAGCTTTTTATGCAGCTGTCGGTCAGAACATGGCTGTTTGGACTTTGTCTTGCCACTTCGACCCGGCCAGAAAGATAAATGGAAGATGGTTTCAGCCCTACCAGAACTTGGGTAAATTATTGCGTGATTGCGCTGCCGTTCGGATGTATATTATCTATTCGCTTTGATTGTGATAATAAACAGTCTTAAAAAGAAGAGCACTTATTCATAGCAAAGTTGACTATTTCTTCGCCTATCTTTGCTTTATCCCAACTCAATGCTAAATCAATCCTTTCCCGTTCTTTTTACACTGCTACCAACGCATGCATGCATGTACCGAATATCACGTAACGCAGCTCTAACAGTACAAGCTCAGAAAGCAGAAGGAAAACCAGCTACCATACCATCCCCTGCGCCAACCGTAATCTCAACACACGAAGTAACTTCTTCTCCGGTTTGATTTCATCTTCTTCGTCAGCCTTGTCCGCGTCATCATTCGACTCGGCAAGAGGGCCACGCCAATCCCATCCTCTTTGGATAGGCGTAGCATAGATTTTTGTCGTGTCCGGTTTGGGAACCAAGGTAGTGTCGGGCATTGATCTGGTAGTTGTAGTAGTAGGGTTGTTGTTGTTATTGTTATTTGATTTGTTCGAAGCCGATGAATCGGTCATGATACTGTCTACCATGGAGAAAGTGCTCGATGCCGTCAGGGCCGAAGTCGACTTTTTCATAGACGAGGATAACGATTTGCCCGTCTCGCCTGTCTTCTCGAATATGTACTCATTGAGACATTCATAGAAGAATTCCTGCGCCGCTGCAAACACTCGTGGTGTGACCGTTTCAAGATCCTCAATTGCCGCTAGAATATTAGATTGTTGCTCGATGGAAAGGACAGGCGGTGTCTCTGTTTATGTGTTAGAAACGTAATCTACCTCTTTATCTAGTTATAGGGGTTGACTCACGATTGACAAACACGATCGCCTCGCCCAGAAGGGCTAATAGATTGTCAACAAGCACGGCAGAGTCTCGCTCTGGATCGTACAGACCGCCGTATATGCTGTCGGCCGAGCTTCGAATCACTGCAACCAGCGCTTCAGCTGCAGCACGCTTCCTGGCCAGCGGTTGTAAATGGCGATGCCCATCCTTTGACAGCACTGGCTCGTCGCGCAGGTCATAGAATCGCCGCAGCGTAGCGTAGCCACTTGCATAGAATTGCAGAATCTGAGCTGCCTCGCTGTCGAATTTCGCGATCGACGATAGACACAGTTTAGGGCTCTTGACTAACGATCGAAGTTGGCCTCCGAGCTGCTCATCTGGCGGCCACGCGCGCGATTGCTGCAAGGAGTATGCAATAAGACTGTTTGCAATCTCCTTGACCTTCTGGACAGAGCGCGCTCGCGCAAAGCAGATCATCGCAAGTCCGTAATCGCAATCTCCATCCGGCTGGCCAGAAGCTATAATTTGCTCTCCAAAGTTCTGTTGATGTTAGTTTGGCTTCATATATAACGCATATTTCACGGCGGATACTCACAGAAGCAATCTTTCGGCCTTCGTCCTCAAAACCAAGGTCACCACACAAGACAATGACTTGCTCCACTTGCTCTATCCTGTTGACGGGGATTTGGTCCAACAGATCAGTCACTCTGGCCTTGGTACGAATGGTATCGTCCATTCGGCTGAGAACCTCCAATGCCATCTGCCAGCCATGACGAGCCACTCCATTGTACTGGAACAGGTCCCTGTAATTCAAGCCAGATGCATACACATCCAAAACGTCGTCCTTGTTTAGTCGATCCAGGGAGGAAGTGTCATTCTGTCCATAAGACAGCACCATCAAATCGTTCTGGTTGAGGAAACCCGCCAAATTGGAAGACGAGTTTAGCCAGCCCCCTTCTTGCGCGATCTCGGCAACGGCTGCGGCAATACACAGTGACCATGTTTCAAGTAGTTTGACAGCGCCAACCGTGTTTCCTTCAAATGCACAGGCCACTCCCACGTCTAGAGGGTTAAGAGGATTGGGTAATGACTTCGACTCGGTGTCACTTGTGACGATGCCAAAACTATCATCCAGTCGCCGCAGGTACATGCTGGGGGCGTCTGCTTCTGCGACTTCCGTCCGAAGCAGCGATCTCGATGTCTTATTGCCAACTTGACTATCATCTTGCCCATCCCACCACGTCGTCAATCCGATCGTAGACTCGATCCAGTCTTGAGCGACAGACAAGATTGCCGACGATTCACCAAGGATAACTCCGTAGACATTAGTGATTCCTTGGTAGATGGACCATGGTATCCGGCTCTCTGCCATGCGCAACGACTGTGTGAATGAAAAGCCCGACTGTGCAGGAGCAAAATTTTGCGACATTCCAAATCTAGATGCTTCAAACCCAGCGCCAACACCTGGTGGTGGCTGAGGGCCATTGTCCCCTTCAGCAATTTCTTGCAACTCCAATTGAGCAGAGCGGACTCGTTTCCTGTAAGCAGCCCAATCAAATCCGGTTATCTCCCAGTCATCTTCTCGGTGAATCGGTGATGCTTCGAGCATCTGGACGACTTTATTGACCGCTTTTTGAACGGTTTGTAACTGCATCCCACGGTATCCAGGTTGCGAGAAACCATCTTGCAACGCCGATCGAGCGTAGTTGAAATCGGCAGACCGAAGGAGTGCAGCCATATCACCAAACCGACCACGGAGGACTCCAGCTTGAACGATTTCCCAAAAGTCTGGGGAAGAAGTGGGGTTAGGGCTGGTCTGTTGTAGCGCCTCGATTTCGTGCACGGATCCAAGGTGGTTTGCATTTAGCCAATCGACCAGGACTCTGGGGATTGGGACGAATGTTTTGCTACTCGATTCGGAAAGGACAAGGCTCTGAGTAGGGTTGCGGCTGATTGAAGGTCTAAAATTCTGCCCGAGGGAGTTCTTGGTGGGAGGGTGATGTAGACTTAATAGAAGCGACGCAAGAACGTGAGCCTTTTCGAATCCTGTTGCGTTTTCGCCAGGTCCGAAATCGTCATGGGGTCTGTATCGACCTGTGTGCTCCTTCGTCTGCTCGCATGCTGCGCCCCATAACTCAGTCAAAGAGGCAATTGCTTCAGAGAACAGGACCGAGGCCTCTGTATCGCTCAAATTGTCATTTTGAAGCTTGTCCAGCAGGTCGCCAACACACCCATTCGTCAAAAGAACCACTTCGCCTGGTTCTGTGACTGCTGCAACTTTGGTTCGTGAAGCTAGGTCGCGAGCAATAGACGGAAACTGGGAAGACCTTTTGCGTGGGCTCTGGATATCTTTTCCAGTACTAGGCGACGATGTAGCCCATTTTTCGTCAAGCTTGGCGCGTTTTGCATTGTTCGGGTTGGAATATATTCTCTTCTGCGCAGGTGCAGCGGCAGGCCCCGTAGCCGTACTTTGGCCAAAACCTTTGTTGAAGATCGAGTTTGAGAATTCATTTTGCAGCGCAGCGACATTGCTGGTGTCGTCCATATCCATGTCACCTTCGCTGTCCTGATTTTCCTCGTCTTCCTCGTCTTCCTCCTCGCCTTCCTCTTCCTCGTCGTCTTCATACTCTTCTTCCTCTCCTTCATCATATTCTTCTTCGTCCTCCTCTACTTCCTCTTCGTCCTCTTCGTCCCCTGCATCTTCTTCGTCATATTCCTCATATTCCTCGCCCTCCGCGTCCTCTTCCTCATCCCCATCTTCCTCGTCTTCCCAATCCTCACTGGCCGCACTCATTTGGCTGAGGCCATGTGGCTTCCTGTTCCGCACCTTCAAATTACTCGAAGCATTCACAGACTTGAACGCGTGTTGCTGGTTGCCACCACCAAACGAGCCCGAGAAAATCGATTTATTCGTACTGTGTAAAGGCGGAAGTTTCGACGAAGAATAGGACGAAAAGAGACTATCATTCCCAGCACCAAAATTGCCCGACTGCCCAAACGCCGACTCTCCGAAATTCAGATTCGAGCCTGACCCAAACTGAGAGTTCCCGAAGACCGACGAGTTGCCATGCGGGTTGAAAGAGGCGTTCGAAGAGGGCGGCGGACCAGCAGGAGTCGTTGATGGGTTGCTAAAAAGGCTTCGCGATTTGTCCGGGGTCGAAGGAGGAGTTGAGTCTGGAACGGTGAACGGCATTTTGGAATGATTCTGTTTGTCTCTGAATGATCATCAAATAGCAACTAATCCACTGGCAGTACTGCTTTTGCAATTCATGAGCCACGATTGCGCCGGATAAGTTGTGTCCAATTGCGATGTAACTCGAGGTACGACACAGCGTCAAAGGCGCATACGCTGGTGAAGTCGTGGCGACGAATGTAAATATGCCGCAGCTCGAGCGTGACGCAATTCTATCAGCCTAGCATCAAGTTCCCGGCAAAAACACCCAGGAAGATTCAAAACATGATGCTGAGCAGAGCCGAGCTGCTCTAAAAGTTATTATTGAGCTGCGACTTCAAGCTTGGACGCGCCGGCGTCAAGGCTTGGCGGTGTTTCATCACGTGATTAGAGTGCCCAATGCCAAGATTTGGCCAGAAAAAGTACGCCCATGCCCTAATTCTTCATATTGTTAATGTTCAGCCTACTGGTTTTCTATTATTTCCATACAGAGAAGCCTGCCATGCTAGAGTATACTGAAATGATTTATCCACCGAACGCCTAAATGAGATTACTTTTGACCAATGCAAGATGCGTCTTAACATAAACCATAACCAACCAGGGTATCAATCACAGTACTCATCCAAATGCAACAACCAAATCAATCAAACAAGCCTATCAATGAATAAAAAGAGTATTTGCACGCAATCTTTCAATACTTGATGTGATGCTTTTTCTCTTCTCCCCCCGATCGAGGAGAATCATCTCGAAGCCCCCAGCAATTGGTCCAACTCATCAGTCGTCAGAGTACTTCGTCGGCGGCCTTTGCTCTTTATGGGCTGCGGGTCACGTCGAGTCCGACTTCTTTTCTTGGTGTCTTGGACGACAGCGTCGTCTGCCGCTTCCTTTGCTTCGGCTTCGACAGCAGCCAGTTTCTCTTTGATTGATAGTTGTGACTTGTGCTTAGTCTGTTTATTAGGTTAATTGGTGCTTATAATCGCAAACAAGGTATGCAGAGTGAAACTCACTTGATGCTGGATTTGGGCGGATGATCTCCGCAACGTTCTTTGGGTGATAGTTTCAGATGTGTGGGCTTTGACTTGGACCGTCTCCTCTTTATCACTTTGTTCATCGGCCTCGGCAGTTTCTGTGCTTGTAATCCCATCGTAGAACGACACCTTGCGATTAGACGGCCTCGATTTCAAGTTTCTATTCCTCTCGCCTAAAGCACGAATAGGAGGTTTGGCTAAAGTAGATTTCAGGATTTTGGCCTGAGGTTCAGCCACGTCTTCTGAATCATCGTCTTGCCTCTCTTCGGATTCGTTCTCATTATCGTAAACGGGCAACTCGTCATTCCCATCCGCAATTGAGATTGAACGTCCCAACGCCGAATCCAGACTCATGCCTTTTCGCAGTTCGTCAAGATTGATTGAGTCGCCTCCGTCCGAGATACGCTTGTGCCACCCATCCATCATCGCAACAGCCTGCTTCCAGCGGACTTCCATTTTCTCCCAGTTCTCTCGCAGTCGTTGAATCTCTTCGTCACGGAGCTCAACTTCCTCAAGTGGAACAAAGGATGGATTTGTCAACAACGTCCGTAAGTGGTCAAGCACGCTATCCATTTCCGCAGACAACTCCATGACATTCGTAGGCACTGCACTAACCGCACCGCCCTGGCTGTACAACTGGCCTGACGCAAAAGACGTATCGTCCCCTTCAGGCATGTCAGACAGACCTTGTAGTTCTCTTAAGGTTTGAATGGTGGTCCGTGATAAATTGATCAAGGTGTCATTTTCGTCACTCAAGGTCTGGCAGAGCTGAGTCAAGAATTCGGTAGTCTCTTGTTTCAAACTATAGCCTGGGTTGCTGATGTCTGGCTCGGCTTTGCGGGTGTTGCTCTCTGCTGTGCGGTTTATATTGATTGTAGTGACTCCCAATCCTTCCCGCTTCCCCCGCTGCCGTTCGTTTAGATGTGTCTTCAATTTTTGTAGTTCCATATCCCGCTTCCGAACATCATTGGCGCATTGTGCACGCACTTGCTGAAGAGTGGCCTTCAACTTCTGTACCTGCTCTTTTAGTTGTCGCACACTCGACTCTGCGCTCGATAGATTCTGCTTCATCACACGTTGCTGGCCGTCGGCAAGGGCTACGGATCGTTTCAGCTCGGCATTTTTCGACTTCAATTTCTCCTAGAAGTAGATGATAGTATCAGCATACCGCAATTGAATAAGCGATGGCAAACAAACTCACAATATCTTCTACTTGCTGCGATTCGGCTGCACGCAGGTTCTGTATGGTGCCGGCCAGGTTCTCGCGGTGCTCGGCTTCTCGCTGGGAATTGATCGTTAACTATATATCCAGCGAGAAACAGACTTTAATACGAACATCTCTTCTCAGAACGAGGTCGTTGACCAGGTTGATTATTTTGGCCATGGTGGCATCCGTCCCCTCGCCCTCATCAGGCTGCGCAAAATTGATAGGTTTGCCATTTTTCAAAAGTCCTCGGGCAAGTAACAGGTTATTGATGTAGTTTGAAGCAGTCTCCAGATTTTGCGACTCCATGGCGGCGGTGCACAGCGAGAAGGATGTGCGCTGGAGACAAAAGTTTGCTGTCAACACTTCTTTGTTCTCTGAAATTGGCCTGCTTGATCCAGGTGAGCAGTTGTACTGCCTAAAACAGCAGAAAGTAAACATTTGGGCGGGCGCTAGCAACTACCACTGGTGGTGCACTTTCCGGCTCACCGCCCACGTGCACACGCGGATTGTCTTTTTTGTCTTTCTTAACGCGTCTGGCTAACCGCGAAGCGTGCTTGGCATGGCCGCTGTCTTTATCTTTCTGTTCATCTTGCACAGTTCTGAGAACACAATTGCACAGCTCTGTGTGAGAACATCAAACAGAGAACAGATGTGAGAGCGCCCTGTTAGGCTAGCCTTTACTATGGCTACCAAGCGAAAATCACTGGCGCAAACCCACCCTAATCGAGGCTTGGGCTTCAAGTACGACCAACCTAAAAGACTGAGTCTTGGCAAAGGGTCCTCAGAGAGATACTACCAGCATGGGCGAGAGTTAGCCAAGAAGGGCAAGTACAAGGAGGCCCTTGAAATCCTGGACGAGGTAGGCCGAAGCCATTCCTGCTGGAAAAAAGGCGATGTTACTTATTTACATGCTCCAGGGAATGCTACAAGAAGACGCCCAGCCTTCAGGCAATTATCTCAAAATCATGGACAGCCGGGCTGCAATATATTGCAAGATGGGCCAGTACAGGGATGCTGCAAGCGAGGGAAAACGAATGTTTATTTCTGAACCCCTTAGCCATCTGGTTAGAACTCCCTCCTCACCTCGTACTGACGGTGTTGTAGCTGACAGCTGTCCAGGGCTGGTTGCGTGCGGGGCAAGCCCTTATTATGGACAAAAGCTTAGACGAGGCCATTCATATTTTGGATTTTGGCTTGAAATCTCTGCCTGAAGATAATCCGAAACGTGCAGTAAGTCACCTGCCGTTGCTATGCGCTCTTCCAGTGCTTACTAGTCCAACCAGGAAGTAGTGAACCTTCGCCAAAAAGTTGAGACCAAAATGCTGTCGTGGCTTCGGGATCCAGTGCAGCACTTAAACAACGACTGCTTGTTGGAGATATTCAAGTACCTGCCCTTTAAGCAAATAGTGTGAGTCGAACCCATTAGTCTGTGGTGTCTATAGCGGAATGTTAAACCCAGTATGGATGGCTGATATTGTCATAGTTGCATGACCCGACTTTCCAAGACATGGCGCGCATATATCAAAAGCCAACCTAGTCTGTGGCATGACATGTCATTCAGAGGAGCACGAAAGCCAGTATCTACTGATAGCATGAGAACGTGCATACTCAACTCCCAGAAAGGGGTCAAAAGACTGCTGCTGCAGAATATGGAGTATCCCGCGGCCGCTCTCAGACAAGCACTGGCATTTCCACGACTGCACCATCTCGACATTTCGATGTGGATTGATGAGAAATACACGTTAGAGTGCTGTCGACAGATGCAAAGCCTCAAGACTCTGATTCTCCGCGGGGACGCACCTATACGCCGAGATGGACTCTGCGAAATACTACTTAGTCTGCCGAATCTGGAACGATTCGAAGCTCAGTGTTACATATTGTGGCACCGGCCCGAAATGAAATACGTCGAACAGAAACTGCCCAAACTCAAAGCCATCATCCTGGACATGAAGCGTATCGACTGGCCTTCTTACTACAACCATCCCTGGCTTTCATCGTGCGTGCCAGACGAAGCCGACTTACTCACACTGCACAAACGGAACAAATACCTGGATCGGATCCCGCAACTCGAAGAAGTGCGACTGGCTACAACAATAGACAAAGTCAACTGGCAAAAACGCATGCGCGTCTGTCTCAACGACATTGTCCACGACCGGCTCCGAATCCTCGACCTCTCCCATCTAATGGTATACGCCAACTGGCAGTTCCCGCGCAGTTTGGAGTTCCTGCGACTCTCTGAAGTTTACAGGCTTGCCACGGGGATTCTCGACGACGGCGAGCCCATAGACCTCCCTAATTTGAAAACCCTTATCCTCAACAAACTCACCTGTGTGGATATCGATGACGTAGAGCGCTTCCTGAAATCCAACACGGGAACGCTAGAGGACTTGCGCATCGAAATGTGCGAGCTGTTCAAGGCATCCGACATCCCGCTTCTGGCGACCCATCCGGAGGCGCTACAGAACGTCAAGTATCTTTCCATGCACGGCATGGGACTGTACGAAATGAACGACTCGACGATCATGGGCTTGATCCAGAAGATGCCTCATCTGCAGGAGTTGAATATACCGAATACCGCTGTGACGGGAGTGCTACTCAAGAAGATTGTGCGCGCTGCGCATGGCCAGGGTGGGCCTTTTCCGGCTATTAAGAAGGTCAATATTCAGGGCTGTGAGGGCGTTTCTATTGAAGCCATTGATTGGGCACGGGGAGTAGGGGGTGTGACTATCATTAACAGATGAGTCGATATGTATTTATTATTTTCAGGTTGGAGTTTCTTTTTGGCGAGGCGAAATCTTCTTTTCCTTTTTTAAGCCATGTCCAAGTCTTACCTTTGCAAAGTCCTGTTACGAAGTGATGCATGCATATAATGAAGCGTTTCCTGTTTCTATGGCAATTTCAAACTTTGACGACTCTAATACACATACCCGATTCGCTAACATGTCTCGGGGATTCAAATGATTGTACGCCTATTCACATCGCAGCAAGATCTGCAGGGACCGAATAAAAAAGTAACAGACGGAGAGAATCAAACACCCCGCTCAGAACACCATTTCTTCACCTCACGATCCAGCTTCTCCCGCTGATCATAAACCTGCTCCATCATCGGGACAATCTGGCGCTTGTACAGCGCAACCAGATCGGGGCCATGGTCAGGCGCCGGGCCATCATCGAGAACAGCGCCCGTTTTATCCTTGAGGTATGCCTCGTAGATATCGACCATCAGATCCATGACGGCTGCGAGCTGGTTGGGTAGCCACTGTATTCACATTACAATATCAGCACCATTTTCTTTTGCTTTGGGTATGTATCTTTGTTTATTTATTTATTTTTTATTTGGAGTTTTGCTTCTTTTCAAAAAAGAAATATGGAATACTACATACCGTGACAATCGGGCTCCCGCCAGTCGCAGTCGGATGCGAGGTTCGGCGAATAATATATTCACGAGCAAACAGCCAGTGCCGCCATCGGAAACTGCGCACATGGTCGAGTGTCTTCAAGTAGAGGATGACCGTCTCGTCATCCTCAACGGCAAAGTCTCGAATCTTGAGTTCCTGTGCTTTGCTGGCGACGTGAGCTAGGAAATCGCGATGGGGCCGCGGTCGATAAGCGCGGAATTCGTGCAGGATTTTGGTGAGAGGTGTGTCTGGCATAGGGATTTGCAGGAGATGGTCAAGTAGGGGGATCTGAGTAGATGTAAGCTTTATTGATTTTGTACCTTGTCGATAGAGAGCAGAGAGAGAGGAAACATACAATAGAGTCGTTGGCGCCGCTTTCGCCTCGGAAATACATGGGCTGGTTGTCATTGATGCCCTCGTACACAACTCCGTTAGGGAACATTGATTGTGACGTGATCCCAAAGATGAAGACACGGAAGGTCAGATAGTCTGCTGGCTTTGAGTTCTTCCACATATCTGTTTAACCTTAGTATGTACTCGTGTTAACATAGAAGGGTTATCTTACCTTCCATGGATTCTTCGATAGTCTCCATGGCCTTGAGAATCTCTCGGAACCCTTCATTAACAGCAGTCCTTCGATCACCATGCACACCATCGAGGACCTGGACAGCTCCATGTATCAATGGCGCAGTCTCTTTTACCATGTCTACATGGGTCAAGATGAAGCCGGCTTCGGAGCTCTTCGGGTCAAGACCATGCTCAAACGCTCGGATAAGACGAAGGTTGTCGTACTCATACCCCCTTGATGGATCTGCCAGGGTGTAGTTAAAGAGAGCGTATGAGGCAGCATAAGACAGGAAGGGAGGGAGGTCGAGTCTATCAACCATCAATAAACAGTCTTGACAAACAAGATGTGGGCAAGGAACAAAAGATGGAAGTATACTTACATCTCTGCACAACGCCACATCGGTCCGGCAATGGCATGAGGAAGGAAGTCCCTACCCAATCCGTAGCCATCGTCAGGATTCTTGCACCAGTTTTCCCAACACGGTTCAAGGATATAGGCAGATGCAACGTATGAGTAGTCGCGGAAGATAGCTGTTAGGGTAAAGAGGTCTCGCTTTCCATCCTTGGTGAGAACCTTTTCGACTTCATCAGTCAGGTCGGGAAAGTTTTGGACGGCATTCCCTAGTTGGTAGGTTGCTAGCAGACCGGGCTGGCCATCTAGTCGGCGCACAGGCATGGAATTCAGAAGAATTGTGAGGGGCTTGAAGACTTCTGGTAGTTCGACGGGACCTATCTTGTAGGGCATGAAGCCTGTGGAGGTAGTGATAGTAAATGGGTTTACTGAGTCTGGTATGGCAGCAGGGTCATGATTGATGTATGGAAAGACTGCCTCGGTAGAGGAGGGAACAGGTTTTGTGACAGTCATGGTTGTCTATCCTGAACCTAGGTAGTGGGAGAGGATATCCAAGGTAGATGATGTCGTGAAGGTGGATGTGGGTGATAAGTGTACCAGATATATGTAGATGATAGACGTAGAAAGACAAGAAGCAGAAGGGGTATGACAGTGGGTGATATTCATGTGCAAGGTATATAGTAGCACAAAGAAGATAAGAGCAGGCAGACACCACAGAGGTAGGGAGACACTCAAGTAAGTTTGGGAAAGTCCAGGAACGTCAGGGGAAATCAGGAGGGGGCGAAATTGTGCGGCCAAAGTCCAAGGAAAACTCCCGTGCAATTAATGAAAAAGAAACCCGACTTCGTGGGCGGGACGTTAGCGACGCTTATATAGACGATGAGGCCGGAATTGATACCGGCCTCAGGATCACTATGACCAAAATGGTTGAAGAGCCAGTGGGACCAGACCCCAGCTTTGATGCAGGCACAAGAACGGGCATATTCTTGTCGAAGCAGTAGTGTGGCACTCATTTTGAGTCTATTCACGGTCTGGGCGAGCTCTAGGGCTTGCATCTCGTTTTTGATGCTCGTCGAGATCTATACAGAACCCTTGGCGCTAAACCTAATACGGCGATTTAGAGATCTGCGTCTGTTGGCTGCTCAGCCTGAGACAGGCCCTGCGATGGCGGCCGAAGAAGCATTAAATGGATTAGGAGCAATATACAATATTCTTCCTCTATTACAACATCTCTACCAGTTCTCTGGGGCATCTTTGAGATCGTCTGGCACATCTGGCTGCACGTCGTGCAGAGAACAGGTAGATTGGCGCTAACCCGTTTGTGGGCTAGTGGCATGCAGCCATATCTTAGCGCGCCAAGAGGCCGGAATTCATCCGGCCTCCGCCAATGGCCGACGATAGCCTGCGGTGGCCGAGCTGCCAGACATAGGGCTGAGGGTTAGGGCTGGGATTATCCTCAGTAGTCACTACGCTGACATCTTTATATCCCTATGGTGCTTGTGGTGTTCCTAGATAAGTGTGGCTCATGTGGGAATTTAGAGTGTCCATCACGTGCGAAAAGCTGCCTGATATGGCGGATTTAAACAGTACCGCAAGAAGGAACTAAGCAACGGGCCACGAGATGGGGAATACATGTTATTGGATGCTTACAAAGTACATGTGCTGGGTTCTACTTGAAGCGAAGAAAGCATTGCAGAAGGTTTCTGCAGAGAGAGATGTGCACGTAACAGATTGTTAGTGATCAGACAACTGGATATCTTTCTCGAAACAGGGCAAGCGATACGAGGTAGTCAACCGAGTCACAGCGAATTAGGAGACTTTATGTGCAGAAATTATGGACTTATGACTCTGGGTGAATCTCGTTTCGTGGTTAAAAGTGGAATAATTGTCATTGGTGCTAATATACATGTTCAGATCGTCTGGTCCGAACCTTCAGCATTCTGATCAGTAATATATCCAGCAAAAGACATCTAAATGATAGCCATACCTCGTGGCGTGTGTATCCACGCAGATGCAAACATAAAACCTCGCTCAGTCGACATAAAAAGATAACAGTGCCTGATGCCCTCTAACGAATATCGTACACAAAGTCTATAACGCACGCTGTATCATGACATCAACTCCCTTGTCCGACGCCCCGATTATTATCGACATTCTGCTGCCCTTCGGGGACGTGCTGGATTTTGCGATACTCTGCCTCCAAGCGTCTCTGCATTTCGAAATCTGCCTGTCTCTCGCGCTTGACGCGCTGTCTTTCTTCGTCTCGTTCGACGCCGGCATGCATTGCCTATATTCGTAAAACAAATAGTTAGCGCCTCTTCCGGGGACTCAATTTTGAACCGAATAAGAAAAATCGCCGTACCGCTCTGTCGGCTTCCTGTGACCAGTGCACAAAGTATATCATACCGGCCGTTGCAAGCGTTGTGGCCGCTAGCGTCACTTTGGAGGCGCGAGACATGGTTCAGCAAAGAGCGTATTTTATCCCAAATTTGACTGATTTCCCCCCTATCAGACCGAGCAGCGATGAACAGGTCCGTTGCAGTAAAAAGAAAGTAGTTAGAACCACGGGCGGTCAGGACAGGCAGAATATGCGGACCCACCGCGGTCACTTGTGGAGCTGCGGGCAAGCAATCAAGCTCTTGACTTGTGACTGCCTGTCGTTGTTCTCCCCTGACATTGCTGCCATTTAGACCTGCTGGATCTAGTCTCAGCGCAACAGTGAAATACATACAGACACAAATAATATATTGTCAGAATGGCGCGTAACCCCATTGCAAACAAATACCGTGTTCCCGATACCAGTTACCCAACTAACATCCTATCGCAATCAATACAGTCGGCTCAAAACTCCGCGGGAATCCAGACGCTTCTGGACGTAAGTCGAGCATCTCCCTCTAGTTCTCTAATAGCGGAATGCAGAAGGATCTGACAACGTCGACAGGCCGAGCGCGAAGCTCAGAAGATTGTCCAACAAGGTGAGTTGCGCTGTTTCCCGTCTCTTTTACGATGACGTGTTCTGACAGAGTGATACAGCCAGAGAATGTACGTACAAAGCATGTCGCCATAGTGTTCTATTTCTATTCAAGCACGGCCGGCTTACTTGACATCAGACCGGACAAAGCGGGTGAAAGAAGCGCGAACAGAAGCACAGCGCGAGATCGACGAATACAGGAAACAAAAGGAGCAGGAGTTCCAGAAATACGAGGCTGAGGTGGGTTGCTTTATATGAACAAAACTTCTAGGCCGAAAGAAACAAAGGCTAATCCAGCAATAACTTCCAGCATTCAAGCGGAAATAAGAAGGCTGAGGAAGAAGCCAACAAAGAAGCCGAAGCACAACTCGCCGAGATCAAGACTGCCGGGAAGAAGTCAGGCGACAAGGTTATACAGGATCTGATCCACGCTGTTGTCGATGTGAAGCCCGAAGTGCCGGAGAAGATTGCTGCTTGATTGTACATATTTAAATCTTGTTTTTACGACATAGCATAATCCCTGTGTGTATGTGCTGCTTTAGATTTTTATCTCTTTCTCTCTTCTTTTGAAACTGGTGGTTTTTCTCTTGTTTCATATACTAGTCGTAGTCTAACTGTGGTTTCCATCTGAACACTTTGACAAAAGTATATACACTCAGGAGTCATTGATAAGTTTCTGGCTAATATACTTGTATTATAATTACAACATCGCATGTAAGAACGCGCTTAGGTATATGTGAGTATGTACATTCAAACAACGTGTCAGCCTATTCACAATTGCAACGGCGATACCAGATAAAAGCAGACGACATGCACGAGAACGCTTGCAATATACTGAATAGAATATAGCAATCACATGGAAAACGATGCAAAACAGATTGGATATCTAACAAGCAACACAAAAAACTATAAAAACACTAACAATAATGTAATAGAAAAGAAGATGGGATATGATATAACAATCACTGTGTTCACCTCGCCCGCGACGGCCCCGCTTGCACTGGACTTGAACTCCACAGTCCACCACCAGTCGACGAACGGGTCTGGCGACGTGTTTTGCGTTCTGTCGGAGGCACATGCTTCCTTACCCAGCCGGGTCCCTTGGGCAGACCTTGCGACCTTGCAAAGTCCTCGTCGCTGCCGTCGTCCACTGGAGAGACGAGGGGGCTGGATACGGTTAGATCGATCATCATAGGCGGAGAACGAGTTCGGTCGTTTGCTCTATTTTGTTGCTCTTGCTGAGTGTTGGGGGTGTTGTTGTCATTATCGTTATCATCAGCGTTATCGTTGTCGTTGTCGTCTTCTGCAAAGTCGAGATTTTGCTCTTCGTCGTCGTTGTTGTCGTCATCGCTGCGAGGGGGATGATGATGCGGTATGGAATTAGAGGACGGGAGATGGCTGAAAGTCCTGGACGGTACACGACCGTACCGTCTCTTCACTTTGGCAGGCGCAAGTCTGTTGGTAGAAGTTGACGTAGTAGACACGGGCTCGAAAGCAGGTGAACTGCTCCTACTCCTGCCACGATCTGACTGAACCGGCAGTACTGCAGCTTTCCCCTTGTCGTGTCGACGGCCATCGGCAGCAGCCGGCAACTGCTTGTCCCCTTCTGTTTTTATAGGTGGAAATGGTTCTTGAGAAAGCGCTGTGGATGCCCACAACACTTCGATGGATGGCAAGTCGGAATCCGAAGAACCGTCGGCGTAATGGTGCTGTTCTTGCTCCTTTTCTATTGAGTTTTTATGGTCCGTCACACCATTTCCCTGCGTCTTGCTGACGGAGGATCTGGGACTAGATGTATCTGCCCTTCTTGTAGCCTTCTTCTTCCCCTCGGCCACCGCCGCATTCCGTAGAGCAATTCTGTCCCTCTCCCAGAACGGGTTTGGCACGACTGAACTAGCATCTGAATCTGAGTCGTTCATAGACAAATTGTTCATAGACAAATTGTTGTCGTCGTTTCCGTTGCCAACAGGTACATCTCCCGCGGCCGTGACAAAGGAGTCCTGAAGTTGCGACTCATCGCCTTCGTGAAAGGTTGTGCTCAGGAATTTTTTTTCCTCTCCCATGGCCATTTTCCCCTTTCCCTTGTCTGTGTCTTCGTCTCTGTCATGTAATATCGTCGCGGGTATGTTTTCTGGATGCGCAGAAGATGTGATTGCCTCTCTCACAGAGCCGGTTTTACTGGTATCTTTCCCTAGTACATCGCCGTTATGCGCAGGCAAGGAGATTCCATCATCCGAACTATCGTCGACGTCGTCGTTAGAGTCGTCTCCGCCACCGATGTCAAGCCCAACATTGCCTTCATCATCATCGTTATCAATTGCAATTTGAAAGCCAGAGTCGTTCATATCTGCCGCCGAACCGTCTTCCTTGTCAGCAGCATCGCCATCAACATCGTTCAAACTGTCATACTGCAGCTGCTCTTCGAGGATCGCTTTAGGCGGACTAGAGAAAAACTCCTCATGGTCACTAGACGATGACGAAACTGAAGACGACTTGTCTGGTCTGCTATTCTCTATATGGCTGCTGCTGAGACCCACATCTCCACGTACGGCGGCAGCTTTCTCGACCAAAGACATTGTCAGGCCAGTGTCAGAGTCAGCACCAGAACAGGAACCTGCGTCGCTGATTATGTGAGAGATGGGGCGATGTGTCTGGGAAGACACGTTAACCGCTGGATGAGAAGCAGCAGCAGCAGCAGCAGGAGACAGTTCCGTTTCTACAGGAATTTCTGTAGATACATTATTACGGTCTCCAGCGGAAACAGGAGGAGATTCGTTGCTATGTCTATAGAAAGAATGCGATTTGTGAGTACGTACTCTAATATGCAGTACATGAATTTGGTCAGAGAACATGACAGGTCACTCAGACAGATATGACTGAAAGAAGGGAGAGTATAAAGAGAAGTAAAATAATGAAATTAGTGAACTGACGACTCATCATGATTCACAGACTCCTGCCGTTGCAGCAACTTCGGCTCCAGGAGATCGCCAAATGCTACATTGCGAGCGCCATTGTCAACTTCTTCGGCGAGTTCGGGCATCTCAAATCCGGAGTAAGTGCGGACGCCGTTCTCCTCCTCATCGTCGTCGACCGCCGGTTGAACTTCTCGGTCTCGCTTCGCAAGGACAAGATCCAGAGTGCCATCATCAAGCACATCGACCACCTTGGCGACCTTGTATGCAGAGATCTGTGGCTGCCAGTTAGAAGCCTTGGATATTTCCAGTTGCTTAAAAGCTATTATCGCGCCAGCTGTTGCTTCGCTCTCAGCTAAGTCAGGTAATTTATCAATATCACTAGGAAGCGTTGGCAAGTCTTCTGCGGTTGCCTCTAGATCCTCCTTTTGGATTGTGGAAGGAGCATCTTCGTAGTTCAACATGGTACTCTCGTCTGCTTCTTCCTCTCCAGTGCCGTCATACCAGCTATTGTCATAATTTTCCTGCCAGTCACGAGTTTTTCGCTTTCTAGTTCTTCTCCCGCTGTTCCTGCGCTGGCGGACCTCATAGGCAGCGTCAGCATCCCATCTTTGCTGGAATGGGAATGAGGGAGCGGTAAGTTTGATGTCATCATAAAGACATTCAGTTGCAGTCAGGATGATCTTCGTTTGCCAGTTTTCATCAACGTCATCTCCATTCTCATCTTTCTCCTTTTCAGCCGCAGCAGCCTCCGTCGTTTTGGGTAGGTACTTGTCGCGAGAGCCGGCTAGCTTAATACGTAAAGCTTCTTCGTCCTTTTTTGATTTGGGAGTTCGCACACCCAGCGAACCAAAAAGCAGACGTTTCGTGCTTGAAAGATCGAGTTTTCGTCGTTTGTTTCCACTAGGACTGGTTACTTCGTCTTCGACTAGCGGTGTCTCTGCCGGATCTTTAGCAGCTGGAGGACTGCTAGCGGCTTGATCCTGCTTTCCATTTGTGTATCGTGGTGGGATGTTCTCCTTCTCGGAACAGCCGTCGACGTCGATTCCACCCGCTGCCAGATCTTCAAGTAGCTTTTGTCTTCTTGTCATTATCTCTGTCTGTTCCTGCGTTCTGGATTCGCGGAAGTCTGTAACATCTACCACTTCTGTAAGCGGGTGTTTGCCATGCTTGTCTTCCCATTGTTTCAAGTCATCGAAATTGGCATCTGCGGGTAATTCGCCTAGTTGTTTGAGCTTCTGGAGCCTAGCCCGAAGCTTCTTTCTGCGATTGCTATGTCTGGTTCTTGTGGTTCCCTGGCCAGGGGGCGTAAACACATCGATGGATTTTGGAGTTGCATGTTTCTCTCTCTCAGCCTCGGATTCGGATTCTTCGTCGGAAGAGGAGTCCGAGTCAGTGTCGTCAGAATCGGAATCGGAGTCAGACTCTGCGTCAGATTCAACGCTCACAAAATCTTCATCGTCTGATGCTTCACTCCTGTCATTGTCACTGCTCGAAGCCGCAGAGTCCGAATCAGATATAGACTCTTCATCCGACCCAGACTCTTCGTCAGACTCAGACGGCTGACGTTGAACGCGGCTGTCAGTCTCAAACCGCACACTCTTGGACGATTTCGGAGTCGCTTCTATCTCTGTCCCTTTCGCCAGAGCAGTGCGTGGAGTCGACACAATTGACGGACGTGCCGGGCTGCTAGTCTGTATCGGATCTCGCATGCCCATTCGCGACTTGCGGCCGGTGCCACGAATGGTGATGTTGTCAACAGAGACGACTTCTTCAGCCTCTTGCTCTTCCTCTTCCCTCAATTGCCTTAGTTCTTCGGCCAAGTCCTCCTCCGCTTCTTCCGCATCTAGATCACTCTCCGAGTCGTCCATATCGTCAAAGAGATTTGGCGGGTGTCTAATGACTGTCCCCTGCTCAGAAGGCGCTAGCTCTGAGACCCCATCATACAACGTTAAACGAGTTTCCGACCCAGTCGCCCTCTCAAGCAAGCTCTGGCCGTCGAGATCCTCACCCTGGAGATTTCCCGTCCATCCAGAAGACATTACAGTTCGTCTCCGTTTGCGAGGCGGGATCCTAATCGGCGGTCGCGACGAATATGATCTTTGCAAGAAATGCCTACCAAACGGGACGCCGTCAATCAATCGTCTGCCATCAGTAGAAACCTGGATACGTCCCGCCAACCGCCTCGCGCGAAGATCTCCGATACCTAGAGGGCGAATTCTAAAAAGGTAGAAAAAATCATCAATAAACCATACCAAACAGGTGAATGTTTAAGAGTAGTATACTCACACTACATCATCACCATCCCTCAACAGCCCATCCACATGCAGATAATGCAGACACTCGTGACCTTGCACTTCCACAACGTAATCCTCTAGTCCCCACTGGCCGCCAAACTCGTCGTTCTCCCCTGCGAAGCCAGCGTCCTCCTCATCTTCGTCGTCGACGGCAGTTTCGAGTG
The DNA here is from genome assembly GCA_023625935.1 of Eurotiales sp. R13A2. NCBI lineage: Eukaryota > Fungi > Ascomycota > Eurotiomycetes > Eurotiales > Eurotiales sp. R13A2. The sequence goes on from JAMAFV010000024.1 coordinate 272,060, forward strand.
GGATAACCTCATTGACATCCTCCAGCAGCTGCGCAATCGTGCATCCTTCGTCGCCATATGCCACGTTCGGGGTGCGTACTGAAGCTACCGTCGATGCGGGGATGGCATGCTGCTGATGGCTGGCAGCCGGGGACGCAACGGTCCAGAGGATCTTGGTCGCGGGGAGGCCATGGCGGATGATGGTAAGTCGCAGACGCATAGCCATGAGCGGCCAGTGGCTTCAGGAAAGAACGTATGAGAACGGTAAAAAGAAAGATTGTCAAGTCATATGAACAGGAGAATAAAAAAAAAAATAACGACCGAGTTAGATTTCTGAGTTGTGGATTTCAAGCACTGTAAGGCTATGCAGCGTTTCCCAGTCGCTTGATGCTACACATGCGCGAGAAATGCTCTTGGTCAGTCGAAGAGGCTGAACAGTGAATTCGGATATGCTGCGAGAATCAAGACGAGGCAGTTTGCGCCTCGCGATGAGGAGGGAGCCTGATTGCGGCCGCCGAGCTTGCTGATTGGCCGCGCTGGCTGTGGGGCTGGGCCTGAATCAAGAACAAACAAGACAAACAAATTATGCATTCCGATAGTTAACTATCGAGACTCTATAACTAAAGTCTGCCATTGTTGAGAATCTCCGACTACCAACAATTATTGATCGTAATGCGTATTCAGTGACCCAGTAAGCTGCAATATTTCCTGTCAAGTATATGTATATGAATAACAACCCTTTTTATCTCCCAAAACAAGAATAACAAACGCCATGTCAATGCTGATGTATGAGTAGGCTGGACAAGAAAGGATATAATGTACATAATTACAGCTGCGTAAAGCCTACTAGACTGATTATATTACGATGGATTGCGTGGCTGTGACTGGCCCGAGTTGGGCACTGGCCGTCGGTTGGGTACGCCTGTACTAAAGACGCGGCGAGGGAGTTCCTGTTGTTGCTGCTGCTGTTGGGATGGTGTTGGTTGGTGAATGCCTTGAGCATTATATGCAGTATTCTGGGTCTGTTGGACAGGTTTATAGGCGCCGATGTGCGACGACGATGCGGGCTCTTCAAACACACTGTCGGCATATGACTCAGGACGCGCCCGTGGCGATGGCGGGAGCATATCGACCGACTCCGAGGATTCGCGAGAAAACGAGTCTGCGGCGTTGCTGTATACGCCCTCATCGCGGTGCTCGTCTTCTTCGTCCCGGGGATCATGAATCGGCGTCTTGGTGTCGCTAACATTGTATGACGGAGTTGCCGAGCTTGCGGAAATACTCCTGTCCAAGGCCGGGGCCGGCGATTGATAATCTCCACGCGGGCCGTCTATAGGACTAATCAATTCCGCCATTGCATCTTCGTAGCTTGGTGGCGCCTCGTCATCGATGGCGTTGCTGTCGATTTCGGCAGCTTGGTTAAATGGTCGCGGTGGTTTTGGCGGGGGGGCGTTGCTTTCAACCACTGGCGAAGAAACCTTCGCAGGAGACATAGTGTTCAGTTTTCTATTAGCAGTCATAGCCTCTAGAAGAGCTGGCGGCGGCCGGATGCCGGAATAAACCTTCACGGCCAGCCGCAACGGTACAACAATGATTTGTGGCTGATGTGACGATTAGCCGGATATCTCTAGGAAGCAGGCGGGTAGCTCTTACCATCATTCTACCTGCAGGCCCATGCGACAGTCCCACCCGTACCTCCAATTCATAGCGCCGGGAAATATTGCATGTCTCGAAAGTAGGGGCAACATTCGGCGGGAGTGGGAGTCTGTTCCACAGATTTGCGTCGATCTGCCACTCCGCTCCTAATGGGTCTGTAGCTGGGCCCACGGGGATGTTCATATTACTGCGGCTCATAACTAGCGTCGCAAGAGGCTCGGTGCGGACTAGTTCGTGGGCTCTGATGTTGGTGTAGCTTATCAGTTCGATTTGCAGGAGCTGTAAATATATCGGTTCAGTCGTGTAGGATCTCTTATTGACAATCAGACGTAGTGGCACGGGTTCGTTGCAGGTAAGGATTGGGGGGTTCGGTAGTCTGGCATCGACTGCTATCTTAATCGGGTCTGCGTCATTGCCGGGAATTGCGTTCATGGACTGCTTGCGAAAGAGTCCCCCTTTTTTGAGAGGGGGGTGTTGAGCCGGTCTTGCAAATACGTGCTGACGCCTTGCGTATGTTTCTTCATTGGCGTTTCCGTTACGCGGAGGTTCTATTGGAAGGAAATTAAACGGTGAAAACTGTGTTCGGAGATGCATCATCAGTGGCTAGTCGTAGCTGAGAGGAACGGGCTGCCTCACCGATCGAATATTCTCCTTGTAGAATTGCGGACGCACAACCGTGGTTTTCACATAGTACTTGATCTCCGCCACGCCGGGAAACGTGTTCAACGTGGGTGGCAGTGTCCTCTTGACATGATTGAAGGTGTCTCGCGCGACTTCCACGCGCAAACCGACCATGCTGAGGTTGGTCATCATGGAGTTCTGGTTGCTGCAGGCATTGTTGAAGGGAAACTTTTTGCGTTAGCAGAACCTCTTAGACAGACAGGAATAGGTCGCGTACCTTGAATTGGAACGGATATTCGTACACACCAGGGGCAAGCGTGAAGGCGGCATTGGGGGAGCTGTGTTGCGCGATATCCGGGCTTGGAAAGACCGATTTCACCTTGTACAGAATCTAAAGCGCCGTTAGAAAGATGGCATTACTAGTTTGAATATCATTAAGACAATCTCACTTTGTGCACTTCAGTCTCCGACTTCCTCTTATCCCGATCATTACGCGGGTTGGCGAGGCGGGTGCGGCTTTCTCCTTCGAGCTTCACATGGATTGCGCTGATGGCGGTGTCAGAATGCAGCTTCAGGATAACGCGACCTGTGATGTTGTCCAGGTTTGTGAAATGGCTGTGCTGCTTGTCCAGCTTGATAATGGCTGCCATTGTGGGAAGCGAGGTGAGTGATGCTAGCGACGGCAGAAGAGCTGCGCGGGGCGATCACATGGAGATGAGATGGCAGAGTCAATTAAGTGCGGGAGCGAGCGAGAGACGAAAGAGATTATAATATATCTATCTGCAAAGGGAATGTGCAGCTGAGCGAGCGTCGAGATTATAGCCATCCATTAAAGCTGTTACCTAGAGTCGGAGCTTGTCGCTGGATGGAGAAATACGAGATGACGTTGGCTGTTTTGCCGTGGCTCGTGCGCTCTGGATCCGCGGACGATCACCATGCTTGGCAGACCCTACGATAAGCCTGTCTTTGGGCTTTTAAGAACAGTACTAGACGAGATGAACTGTCTTCCTATTAAATACTCCCTCTGAATGGACGAAATCATAATGCATTTTTCGTTTCAATCGCAATTCTACTCCTTATACTCCTGCGCTGCTCCTGCTTCTCACAGCCCAAGCACAGCCACACATGCGGCCTCGCTAGTGCTAGCATGAAATAGCTCACTGACCCTGGCTGTTCATAGTCCTATATTATTGTTTCTATTGGTCTGGCTATTCCTTCCTTCGTTCTAATCGGGATAGCCTACTTATTCTGGACACTCAATCCGAGACTGGAGCTCGTGTAAAGCAAATTGACAACTGCGGATGACCTAGCCCTAACCCTATCAACAAATTGTATTCTGTTCAACGACTCATTATTGAACCAGTCAATAATCAAACAACAACATTCTTCTTCACCCCAATCTTCAATATATCTACCCCCTCCTCCACCTCCTGTTTACCCGGCATATTTCCCCTCCTCATCAACTCCGCCGACTTGGTCATAATCGGATCCATTCCCATCGTCGCAACCGCCACGATCGTATCCCCTTTGCAATAAAATGCGGCAAACTTTGCATTCTCTGGCTCCCCTTTTAGGACAAGACTGTCCCAGCCACCGATGGTATTGCCGCAGTACCGTAGCTGCTGGCCGAGCGCCGACCAGAAAACCGGTATGAATCCCTTGTGTCTTGTCGCTGTATGTCTACCACTGGCTAAGGAGTTGGTGATCGAACGCGCCACTGCCCGCCCTGCATTTTGTGCGACGTTCCAATGCTCAATGCGCACGGGGGTGCCCGTGCCAGCCGGTGCGCCTGGGCCGTGGTATGGGTATGTTGCGATATCACCGATTGCGTAGACGTCTTCACTAGTCGAGCCGTTGGCAGTAGTCACAGCAAAATATTCATCTGTCCGCAGGGATCCATCCTTCTCGAGCGTAACCAATGAGTTGTTCTGCAGAAAATCCGTCGCGGGTCGCACGCCGATACCCACAATCACCACATCAGCCTCCAGAGTTGTGCCGTCCTTGAGATGCACAGCTCCAACTTTGTTGGCATCAGCGGACGATGGCGTGGCCTTTTCGACGCTGGCGTCTAGATGGAATTTGACGCCAGCCTTTTCCAAGTTGCGCTGGAAGATTCGCCCAACTTCGACGCCCATGACGCGCTCGAGAGGGGCCTTCTCCATGCCGACGATGGTGACGTCGTGCTCCTTGCTGGCGAGAGCATTGCCGACTTCCATGCCAATAAAGGAGCTGCCGATGACGACCACTTTTTTCTTCTGGCCCTCCCCAAGCGCGGCTAAGATGGCCTGTACGTCGGTGACGAACCGAAGGAGGAAGATGTTGCCGAGGTCGCCCTTGAAGCCTTCCAGCGGTAGCGTGCGAGGCACGCCACCGGTGGCCAGCACTAGTTTCGTGTATGGATAGGACTTGCCGGACTGCGTGGTGACGGATTTTCCCTTGAAATCGACCGCGGTGACCTCGTCGTGGACCACTTCGATGCCGGCGGTCTGGTACCATTCGGCAGGCCGGATCTCAAGCTTGGAGGCGTCGGGGATGAGTGCCTTGGACAGTTTGGTGCGGTCGAGCGGGAGGTTTGGTTCGCGGCTGATCAGGGTGATGCTGCCTTTGAAGTTGAGTTCGCGGAGGGTCTGGACGGTGCCGAAGGAGCCGCTTCCTCTGTAGAATAGTAAGCAATTTTTTATTCCTCTTTCATTCTCGCTTTTTCAGCCGCAGGAAACTCACCCTCCGACCACGACTACCTTCTCTTGAGTCGTAGCTGCACATTTGAGGTTGGGATCTCGCTGTCCCGCCTTGATTGCGCTCTCGTCGCCTTGGATGTATACAGCACCATTCTTCTCGTACACTTTGAAGCTGTGCAGGCGGTTGGGCGCTGGTGCATCTTCGATTTCTCCCGTGGCGACGGTGAAGCATGCTTCGACATGTCAGCTAGAGTAATTATAGGCAATTAATCAGCGCGCAAGAGAAACTCACCTCCATGCCAGGGACAGGTAATACGACCGTCCGGCGCAACGACACCCAGCTTCAGGGGCGCTCCGTAATGCGTGCAGCAGGGGCTGATGGCGTGATAGTCGCCATTGACATTCACCACCAGCACCTTCCCGTCAGGCACGCCCTCGACTTCGGCTTCCGCCTTTTCCATGGGCGGAATGTCCTTGAGCGAGGCCAGGTCTTTGAGTTTGTATTCGGTAGCCATGGTGGCAGATGTAGATAAAGGACGGGTGGCTTGGTTGAAGCTGTAGTTTATGGTGCTGTGGGGTATCCTATTCGTGGTTGTTGTGATAGCACGACAGCAGGTGCAATTTGCTGTTCTTGAAAAACAGCAGCGCGGTCTACACTTGCAGCAGGAAGAGCTTAAAGTTGCAAAGGAGGCAGAGCGGGGTGTCGGAACAGGGAGGAGAGAGTTGGGCAGGGAGGGAGGATGATGACGATAATGACGATGACGATTGGGTAATCTCAAGCAGCGCGAGGATGCAGCTAGCAGCGGTGTTTCGCGGGGTACTCGAAACATGACAACTGAAGCATGCCAGTTGTTGTTGTCAGAGCCTGTTCGCAATTGGGTCTGTTTTCTTGTTTTCTTGTCTATAGCAATGCTATCTATCTGGTTGGAGCTCAGTCCAGGCCGAGTGTCTGTATAAGTATTGATTGCACGATGGAGTAAAGGCGTGTCTAGAGAAGTGACGTCAAAGTGATACGCGCAGCCAGTCGGAATGCGCCGTTTACTAATCCAGCCCTGACTCTAGCCTTGGAACCACGAATGCGTTAATGTTTACAGCAGATGGCATGCTCAATTAATTCAAGGTCAATAGTAGCGAAATTGTCTGTCGCGTTGCTCTGCTGTAAGCCGTTAAACAACCACGCCGCGCAGAGAGCTGATAGAAGCTACCGCGGAAATACCCGCACCCGCCCTCGCCCGCCGGACCGTTCCCAACACCTCAGGCCCGCGCCCATGGATACGATATCGCCATGACAGCTGCTGCAATGAGGCCAGCAGCACGTCTCAGGCTTGCTACCGACAGGAGCAGGCAGTGCAGATGCTTTACACGCAGCGCACGCACGCGCAATTCCACGGACCCGCGCATCTCGAAACTAGGCACACTAATTGAGGACAAATTCGCCAATGTCCACGATGATTACAGTACGTCTCTCCAATATACGCCATATGTATAATATATTCATGTATAGTCAGACTTATCTAATATCAACAGAATGCCCAAAAAACACCCTGGTCCTAGCCCACGGCCTCCTCGGGTTTGACGAGATCCGTCTGGCTGGGCGCTTGCTGCCGCCCATCGAGTACTGGCACGGCATCAAGCACGCGCTGTCCGCCAAGGGGGTCAGAGTGATCACCACTAGTGTGCCGCCGTACGGCAGTATTGAGACGCGCGCAAAGGCGCTGATGCAGCGTATTGCAGCTGAAGCCGAGGGGGAGGATGTAAATATCATTGCGTGAGTTTGTCAGCAGCCAGCTGTGTTGAGACCTTGTTCTGATTGACTGGGGATTGTAGACATAGCATGGTCAGTATCTAATTTCGCTTAATTTTGACTAAAAGATGATATCTGTCTAAAGCTGATATTATAATTCCAGGGGTAAGTCCGACTTGCGCGAGCATGGATTTGATATAAAATGAAACACATCTAAGTATCAACCGACAGAGGCCTCGACTCGCGCTACATGATCAGCAAACTGCAACCAGCACAATTCACCATCCGGTCTTTGACGAGCATTGCAACGCCTCATCGAGGTAACTTCACGCTCCCGCCATCAGTTGCTAGTGTATCAGTCAGTCCTAATATATGATTTCTTCGGTACAGGCTCCGTGGTCGCAGATTACTTTATGAAACAAATCGACGCGAATGGTACACACCCAACTCTGTTTTCAACTGTCTACATCTTTCTATAAATTCTACATACTAATCACGTAACAACCGGGCATACAACATATAGTCATGAGACTCCGCAAACTCTCTGACCGCATCACCTTCGACGCCCAGGCCTTCAGCCAACTAACGCGGCGCTATCTACAGGAAGAATTCAACCCAAACGTGCCTGACATTGACGGCGTGAGGTAAGCCCCGTAAACCTTTTTACCCACCAAACCACCACAAAACGCATTACTGACCATGTGCGACGCGGGATGAAGCTACTTCTCCTACGGCGCAATGTTCCACCCGGGCCTCTTGAACATCTTCCGCCCCTTCCATCGGCTTCTCGATGAGATTGAGGGGCCAAACGACGGCCTGGTGAGCGTCGCTAGTAGCCAATGGGGCGGGTACGACGAGGCTACTCGGGACTGGAAAGGTTACAAAGGTACGCTGGTCGGCGTGAGTCATCTGGATTTGATCAACTGGACGAACCGCATGGAGTGGTTGGTTGGAGAGCTGATGGGGAAGAAGAGGAAGTATGTTCTGTCTCTTTCATTCATAGAATGAACTGTGTGTGTACTGACGGTTCAGGTTTAATGCGATTGCGTTTTATCTGGATATTGCGGGTGAGTCGGTGGTCTACGTAGTTGACTTGAAACGGGCATATATGGGCTGACTGACTGACTGCAATAGACATGCTAGCGAGGGAAGGACTTTAGTGGGAGAATGGGGGAGTATAAGGCGGGATTGTACTATAGGTAAACGGGAGACGGAGTCGTCAAAACCCTGATTTTACGAGGTGGCTGACACTTGTCATCTTACTGTAATATACACAATTATCATATTAGACAATAGAATTATGAACATCTAAATCAAGTCGCGATGATAGGCGATAATAAGCAGGCAATCAACTAATCTGATGCAGCAACTCCCGCGACACTACATGCGCCTCGCCCAACGCCCCCTTCATCACCAGCACCAAATCATCCACGGCGCCCAGGAACAGTGTGTATGAACTCAGCGCAGCGCAAAACTTGCGATACTCTGCATCGCGGACTTTTTCCGCGCTCATGATCATGTCCAGATCCGGCGAGGCCCAGTGGTGGAAGAACCGCGCCACGAGCGGCGTAGGCAGCACCTCGGGCAGCGCATCGCCCGTCTTGAGGGCCTGCTCGATCACGCCGAGCACGGCCATGACATCGCCGATGCTGCGGTGGCTGCGCAGGCCGACTTGCACGGACAGCAGGTTCTGGTACTCCACAGAGAGCGTCGAGGTGATGTACAGCAGCCGGCCGAGGTAGTAGTTGATGTCGATGCAGAGTTTCTTGACCTGAGCTAGCGAGGCGCTGTCGAAGAGAGAGGTTGAGAACTCGAACTTGATTAGTCCAATGAGCTGGTCAAGCGCGCCTAGCGACTCGGACAGTTGGATTGATATCTGTCCGACGACCGCGTCCAGGCCGGGCTTGTGGGGCTCGCCGAGCGAGGAGAGCAGAAGTGCGTAGTGGTCGCAGAGCGTCCGGAGGGACTGGGACAGCGAGCGGGATACGTGCCGCGTGGCTGATACCGGACGAGGGAATACTTGGACAATGATTGCAGCGGCGATGCCGATGATGACAAGAAGCAAGCGTCGCCAGTAGACTTGGTATCCGTACCCGGGCAAGCCATAGGATACAACATGCCTGTAGTATAATCTGTTAGAAATAGACATGAGAAAGAAGGATTTTGCACTCACCCATAATCAAAGCCGTATCCAACCACCAACATAAAAGTCGCAGCGCCCATCATGGTCGGCAGCAAAAGCGTACGAGGCAGGAACAGTCGGCAGTACACTATCAGAACGAGACACACTCCGACACTGGCAGCCAGACCAAACGAATTCCCTTCGCCGTCGCCAGATCCAATATACCAAGCAACAAGGCCAAGTGTACCACCAATCACCGAGCCAACAATCCGGCCCAACACCGAATAGGTGAAATCCGCCATGTACGCCAGCATCGTCGTCTGGCCCATGATCAGCGCCCACAGGCCCCTCTGCTTGTAGTAGAAACCGGCACTGCTCGGGATGACGGCCGGAATGGCCAGAGCGAGGGATACTACCACTATGCGCATCGCGTACAGCGAATCTGGCGATACCAGGAAACGGTAGAATCCACCAATAATTCTTGCCATTCGTGAGCGCGGTTTCCGACGGATGCCCCGGGCCATTCCGAGCTTCTCCTGAATCAAGTCGGACTGGTCGACGATCTCGTTATCGGGATCCCCAAACTGTGTTTCCCCATTGACAGGCGCCTTTGCAGATCGTCTGAATATCCAGCTGGCAGTGTGTCGGATGCCGGCCGGGAACCACATGTGTTTTTTGGTTCTCTCTTTGTAGAGGGAGCAGGTCTTTTCCAGCAATGGTATGATGCCGTCTACAGAGCTGAGGACGTGTTCTTCAAACACCATGCCGAAAATGATAGCCCGGAAGCGGTTGCGCAGGTGCGGGTCTATGGGTTTGATTCTGCCGTTGGCATCGAATAGTTCTGCATTAGCTTCAATCAGGTCGGTTGTTGTCTTTTCGACAAAGGCCGCGCGCGCAGTGCGTATTTTCGTAAGGACAGCTTCGCTTTGTTGCAGGTGTTTGTCATAGGTTTCCTTTGAGAGTCGGCCAAACACCCTGGAGGTGTTGACGTCGTGGATACACTCTTTTATAGAATCCAGGGCTTCGATGCAAGTTTCGACCACGTCCCGCCCGTCTTCACGGAGCAGGTTGACAGTCTCGTTCTGTATTTGGAGCGAGTCGGCATCGTTAATGGCTTTGAGAAAGAGCGCAAACTCTGACATTTGATGCGCGCCGACTGTGCCAATCTTTGCAGTCTTCTCCTTCCCTTCATCTGTTGCATCCTTGTCATCGCTGTTCTCTTTCATGATATCATCCTCATTGTCATGGTCTGCGCTGCCCTCGTCAACATTTTCAGTGCCCATAAACCGCCAAACTCTGAGTTTGCTGTTAAGTCGGTTAACCCTCAGATTCAGGATGTTCAAAGTACCAATAAACGCGCTCCGCAGCTTATCGTCCAGACCCAAGATATCCTTCTCGCTCCACCGCCCAATACTAAAATCCAGTCTCAGAAACCCAACAATAGGCCGCATACCTTTGTACTGAGCGAGCAACCCCTGTTTAGTCGCGTTCAACGACGCCAGGTCCTGCTGCACCTCCGCCTCGGAGTCGGGGTAGTCCTTCGTGATGGCCTTCAAAGGCACCTTGAGCCCATCCACAACCTTCTCCATCATCTCCAGCGTGATGTGAGACGTGGACTGCGGAAAGAGCAGCAGCGAGGAGAGAAACGCAAGACCCAAGCCGATCGAGGCCGGGATGACGATGAGTTTTGGTAATGTGCCGTCAAAATCAGGCATCAGGGGCCCATAAGTCATAAAAATGTCGGTGATAATCATGCCAAAGAGCTGGGTGAACATGAACTTTGGATTGCGCATGCGCGCCAGCGCGAGTACGTAGATGAACAAGAGGCCGAGAACGAGGAACACGGCAGAGACGCGGGCATCGAGCATGTAGCCCTCGAAGACGAGGATCTCGGCCTCGGTGGACACGGGCAGGCCGGTCTGGTTGGCCTTTTGCGCGGCGACTTGCTCTAGATGCGAAAGCTGGGCCTGCGTGGCGGCTGCGGGCCGCGCTGCTTGGGCTGCTTTCATGACGATGCAGCCCCAGCCCCAAGCCAGGAGCATGCCCATCCAGATTGATAGCGCGGTGAAGATGAAGATCATTTCAATGCCGTCGGGGGGGCACATCATTTGAATCAGTCTAGGATTGTCAGTAGGCGTATGTATAAATATATACATATATATATAAGAAGAAACGCTTACACAATGAAAAAAGACGCGAGCCCAATTGCCCGTAACGACGGGTGAATCACCACCAACAGAAAACCAATCCATGCTGGAAGCCAACATCGGAAAAGGGTTTTAGCCTGGCGGAGACTGATGATGTTCGGCCAAGGCATTATGGCTTCAACTGATATAAGAATTATTCGGTTAACCCGCGCTGCTCTGCGATGTGCCAATGCAGTCAAACTCGGGATGATACGGTATTGCCGGGTCAGGAATCAGGGAAACATCGCATTCGCACAGCCATGTGGTGCGTTGATGAATCGCAGAGAGTTGTAGAAACAGTAAAAGATTCCTAGAAACGATGATCTCCTCAGGGCCAAAGCTGGGACCAGCCAGCAGCACCAAAATTGGGGCCCAAACACGCGAGCCAAATAAGCGTGCAGCCCTGCCATGCTCCGTCGTCGCTGCTAGTCGGGATTTGCCCATCGGCCCAATCAGCAGCGAGCCCTGGCTGACAAAGCGGGTTCGTCAGCGTCCGGCTTTGCCAGGCCAAGACTATAAAAGGCTGACTATGAGATCCATTGAATCGGATCTATACGAGCCTATTGCAACTAGAAAGTCAAACTGCTCTCATAAAGAACCCATAAATAGGCTTGATGGACCCGAAATGGGAATGCTGTTCAGTCGGTATCCATAAGCTCGTGCAATAGTATTCGTTGACTAGCATATCTCGTTCTTTCTTAGACTAGCTGACGCAAGCTTTCTGTGTCCTCCCTCATAAGTAGTATTGGGATGAGCACCTCCGCCCTCTTTCCATCCAAATCAGTACGAGTCAAACGTGTAAGTTTTTACCCATGGAGCTCTCATGGGAATGGCCAAGACCGGCGCTGCCGTTGACTGTGTAGCTCCCGAACACGAACGTGATACAAGAAATCTGAATACATGGGCTACTTCCGGGTAAAAACAGAACTTGGAGTCGGTTCGACGATGTAGCGGGTTTTATATGCACTGAACCCGGTGGCTATGTCGAGACATTTCAGGAGACAACGTGCTGGGTTACTGTTTCCGTGTTTGATGCAGCACTAGAAACGTTAAGACGTTCAGCAAAGACAATTCAACGATTTTAGTTAATATTGAATTTAGTACAGAGGGTGCATCCACCATTGGTCTTGTTGAAGAAAAATGACCTCATTAGATTGCATGGCAATTGTGAATGGACGGTCTGAGGCAGGAGACATGGGTGCCGTTCACGAATCGTGGTGTGTACCTGTGCAGGCGAGAAGGAAACTCAAAATAGTGTTGGGCTGACTCCGCTTGTCAGCTTTGCCAATTTCCCCGCAAAGCTGAGTCCCTTGCATGATATGGATACGAGAAATTACTCGCCGAGGCGGAAACGACAGAAAAGCCATGCTATTTTGCTTCGTTCTTCGTTCAGGATGCATCCTGAGCCGCCGCCAAGTGCCACGTGTGACCAGTACCTACGTTTTTTGTCGTTGTACCTTGTCGTTTAGGTCACTTAAGAAGATAAAATTATTAAGCAACATCAACTTAGAAGCGAGGGCTGAGGGAGGACTAGTAGGACATTGGTTTATCTAGTTCAGGGCTCCTGTGACAGCTGTGTGGGTGAAACATATCATAAGCTTTCCAAACTACCAGTTCTCTCTCAGACTTATCGTCAACGCCCTATCCAAATGGATGCTATCGTTGCCCAAATACAGAGCTTGGCTACAGCTGCCGACGAAGCAGGTCGCAAAAAGCTGATTGACAGTCTGCGTGATCTCAGCTATGCTATCGAGACCCCCTACGATACACTTCAGCGATTTGCTGGGCTGGTAAGCCGATGCTATGGATCAGAGTATTTCAGAAGTAGATGGTTAACTGCCTATACAGCATCTCCAAATCACGGTTGCTCGAATTGGCATTGACCTAGGTATTTTTGACGCTCTCAACGAAACAAGTGAGCCTCTCAGTGTGGCAGCTTTGGCCGAAAAGACCGGTGCTGCTCCTACTCTCTTAGGTACGATGAGAGAAACAAAAGGGTAGGCCCAGACTGGGAAACTAAATATATAAAGGTCGAATCCTGCGTTGTCTTGCCGCTTACGGTCAAATCAAGGAGACTAGCAAGGATCATTTCAGTGCAAGCTCAATGACTACTGTATTAGCCAACAAAGGCTATCAGGGCGGGATACATCACTTGTAGGCATATTGATCAATATGGGTAATCACATCCAAACTGATTGAAGCTTGCAGTTTTGACACCGTCGGACCGGTTTTGCAGCAACTACCTGACTTCCTCGCCGACACGAAATACGAGGACATCACCGACAACAGCAAAACAGCCCTACAGAAGGCATTTGACACAGAGCTTCCAGGTTTTGTTTGGTTCCCTAACCAGCCTCAGCGATTTGGGTACTTTCAACAGGTAATGACAGTCCAGCGAGCCGGTGCTGTCAGCTGGCTATCAGTTTTCCCTTTCAAAACCCAATTAGGCGATTTTCAAGGCAATGCCGTGTTTGTCGACATCGGAGGTGGCTTTGGACACCAATGTCTTGCAGTAAAGGAAGCATATCCCAACTTGACGGGCAAGATAATACTTCAAGATCTTCCGCAGACGCTCGTTCACGTACCCTCCATCGATGGCGTTGAGGTCATGCCTTGCAACTTTTTCGAGCCACAGGCAGTCAAAGGGGCCAAGTTCTACTACCTTCGCAACATCCTCCATGACTGGCCAGATGACAAGGCAGTCATTATCCTGAAAAACATCATACCAGCCCTCAGCACTGACTCTCGCATCCTCATCGATGACATGGTGCTTCCTAACGAACATGTCCACTGGCAAGCGACACAGACAGATTTGACGATGATGGCTGCTCTTGGTTCGAAGGAGCGTACGGAAGAGCAGTGGCGTGCTTTGATTGACGAGGCTGGTCTGAAAATCCTTGAGATTTTCCAGTACACAGCGCTTCTGAACGATTCTATCATTGTCACTGTGCCAAAGTAAGGTGTCTATTGCACCTCTTCGCTAGATAACATAAATACAGCGGTTTTCTCAATTCAGTCAAAGCAAAATATTTTATTGAATACGGAACTCTTTTTGGCCATTAAGTTTTCGTTAAAAATGACTGAAAGGACTGTGCATACTAGTCATTAATGAATCTAGTAGTCTTGATTTTGATACATTTTACTTCACCTACCCTCTCCGGGAAGTTTGATTTTCCTTTCTAAATATAAAACCTTAAACTGAGTATCATATGATACCAATTGAAGGCTGGTCTATCAAAGGTGATATTGGTGCTCTCCGATAAGGAGTAATTGGGTGTTATCATTGCAGTAACTGGGCAAAAGAGCAATATGATAATGCCGCTAGGCAAGCAAGCGACGATGCTAGAGCATTGTTGAATCTACAGCCATCAATACGAGCTTCAGTATAGTTTGTGAAATCTCAAAGTATGGGGTTAGTTTGCTAGTCGGGTTCAAGAGAATTAAAGGGTATTCTGAATTCTTTTTGGTCTTTATTTTTTGGGTTGTCAGATGCACAGAGTTTACAAGACTCTTGAAAAAGGGCTTTCTTCCGGTTTGAACTTGCCCCAAATACAAGCACAAATGAAGAAAAACAGCAATTGGAAGAATATGAAAAAAATGGGAGGTATTTTTTAAAAGAATAATTTATTTCCCAGACTTCGTAAATCAATGCAAATAACAACGCCCTCTTTTGTACTACCACCCACGAGTCGGACGTCAAATGCTTTAATCCTTGCTCTTCTTGGGGCCCTTGGTCTTGGCAGTGCCCCGGAACTTCTTGGAACGGTTCTTGCGTTGTTTGCCTGCGATAATGTCAGTATATCCAATTTTTTTCTCGAATAAAATTCCAAAGATGTGGAGAATGGGAAAAACGCACGCTGCTGTCGGCTGGCCTTCTCAATCTTGCTGGCAGCTCCGATACGGACGAGACGGTAGTGGGGCTCGAATTTCTTCAGGGCCTCGTGCGAGTCGTAGACGAGGGCGAAACCGGTGCTCTTGCCGCCACCATACTGGGTGCGGAATCCGAAGACAGACACTTGGTCCTTGTTGGCCTTGTAGAGGTCGGCAAGCTTCTCGCGGAGCTCGTCCTTGGCGACGTTGGCGCGGTTGGGGTGGAGGACGTCACTAGATGATGTTAGTCAGATCATGTATGAGATGAGACGTGCTTGCTGTTTGGTTTCGATGGTGCGGTGGTGCGGATGTGGTGGTGCTGATGCGCAGTGCAGAGCGAGAGCGAGAGCGAGAATTAGACGCAACTGATGTGCAATCCGGTGGACAACCATATGGCCACCACACAGATCAATCACGCAGTTCGATCGAAATTTTCTCGTCGTCCATAGAGATATCCATCTTTTCATCCAGTCATAATGAGGTCCGCCGATCAACGATCTTTTTCTTCCTGCACATTGTCCATCGCCAATCCATCGCTCTCGCTGTCGTCGACCGCATGCAACCACATCCATCGTAGAAACCGTCCGAAACACAGTGTTGGGTTGATTCACACCGCACACATCTAGGATTGATGATTGAAGGAGAGGAATCAGCTTACACGACCATCTGCTTGCGGGCCAGAAGAGGGTTGCGGATGAACTTGCGCGTCCGCAAGGTGACAGGGGCGTCGGCCATGATTGTGTTTTTTGCTGGGTTTTTTATTATTATAGATCTTTTCTGTCGACGTTCTTGTCGAGGAAGAAAGAGGGCGAGCGTGGGTTGTCGTCGGCGTCGTCGTCGTCGCTAGTCTCGATCGAAGCTTTCTTTCTGTGTTTCCCACAAAGTAATTTTCGTGCGCTGTCATGTGACCATTGTGGGTGCCCGCTCGGCTATTTGCGCTAGCTGGAAGACGTTAGTGCGCTGCGAATGCTCGCAACCAATAAGAGAGCACCTCGCAGATGATTATGTAATTTTGCTCTCCTGCTCATTGCTCAATCGATATTATTATTGTATGATTGTCATTGTTATTAAAGAGAAAATTGCACCGCAGTCTCGGGGATGGACAGCATCATGAACATGACCTCTTCACCTCCAGAGGCAGAGATCGCTCGCCTCACAGCTCAATACTTCGAAATGGTAGACTTCAAGCGCCTGGCGATCCCGACGTCCACCATACTCAAGCCCGCCAGTGCCCAGGAACGCATCTACAACGACATGTTCAATGAAGACCTTCTTGCACCTGTTATTCCGCCCGCAGCGTATCGACTGAAGGTGCTGAGGGACATTGTTGTCAGGATCGAGAAGGACCAGCAGTGGGATCCCGAGGAGGATGTATGTTTTTGTAATGCCTAGTCATCAGTATTGACAGTACTGTGCGGACACCTTGTACATATATACAACAAGCTAATATGCTTATGCGTAGGAAATAATCGAGCCTTTACTGGTGGCTATGACGGATTTGATGTCCCGGCCATCTGAGGCAATTGACTCAGACGAACCACAGCTTTCTTTCGTCTCTTATACTGTACCAGCCATGGCTGCCATCAGCAGCAACAACACTGGCCTTCCCCGTCAAGAAAGCAAAACAGTAACAACCTTTGAATCAAGAGGCCTTATCTACGGTGCTGGCTCAACGGGCTTCCGTACATGGGAGGCAGCGTTGCACCTCGGCACGTATCTCTCTTCTGATGACGCTCTGATAAGAGGCAAAAGGGTGATTGAACTGGGCGCCGGAACAGGGTTTATTTCGTTGCTGTGCAAGAAATACCTGGGAGCTGAAAGTGTGCTCATGACCGACGGAAATGCCAAATTGGTGGATTTGTTCAATGGGCCGTGTTTGCAGCAGAACCGGTTTGCCGCTAGCAAAGACGTTATTCAGGCCAGGCAGTGGATGTGGGGTGAGCCTCTGGTTGGTGAAACTGATGGTGATGCTTATGATGTCGACAAAGGGACGACAGAGCAGTTTAATATTGCTCTTGGTGCCGATTTGGTAAGTGCTATACCATATTGTATTGCGTTCATTGCTGACTCGCCAGACATACGACAAATCCATCATCCCGCTTCTTATCGACGCCATTTCGCGTTTGTTCTCGTCACACGGCTTGAAGAAGTTTGTGCTGTCGGCGACGATCCGGAATGAGGACACCTTTGGTGCTTTCCTTGATGCTTGTCGTGAGCCTCTACCTCTACATATCATATCATTGACCAGCAGCTAAGAGTTCTAGGAAAATGTGATTTTGTTCTGGAAAAATTGAGCTTTGAGTCGCCACCATTCGAAAGGCAAACGGGGTTCTTCCATGCCACTGAAATTCCGATCTGGACGTACATCATATCGCCGTCTTCTCCATCATCCTGAACAGCGGTCACCTCATTTCTAGCAACTCACAACTCACCCTGCTATACGCATACGCGTGATAAAACCGATAAAAACCAGGAATATACTTCATCGTCTTGGACACCCACGCCGCCCCGCCGGCCTCCAGGTCTGAGCATATATTGGCTAGTTGCTCGTTTAGCTCTGTGATTTTCTGCTGTATCAACGACGCAAGCGTCTTCGTTGTTGTTCTTGCTCTTGCCCTGTGTACAGCGGCTGGACTGCGCGTCCTCCGGTGGTCATAAGACGTACCATCGCAACATGGCCTCTCAGAGAACACGTGCATAATATAACACGATGTCAGTGAATCGATGGACGAAGTTTGTTTCGCGACCGCCACCTCCTCCCTCAGAGGGCCAGGGGCAGTGAGCCATTCTTTATTGTCCAAGAAGTTGCCTTTGTTGTCTTCAAAGGCCATGATTAGCTGGCACAGCCCAGGTCAATTCGCGAGATTCGAGCCAAACCCGGGCGAAAGCATAGAGGTAGCCCTTACTATCATCGACCGAGCCTTCAAAAACAGCCGCTTTGCTACGCCTTGCTCGAGCACGCGCAGCCCCAGCCTTTGCATAAGTTCGCTGAGAGCGTGGATGTGCGTATCAGCGTGGACGAGGTTTGCAATTGTATCAGCTGGTGGGAAGGGAGCAAGTCGTCAACCAATAACCCTTTTCATACAACCTAGATGGGTTTACAGAGGAGTCCAAAAGACTAACCTCTTTTCTGTTTGGTTTAGGAGTATGCCGCCAATTCGGCGTTTCCGATGCTTTGCACGTAGTCATCTAATATGAGTGTAAAATAAATGATATGAATGCAATTGATATGTACAGTATCATAATTGTAGGCAGCAGACGGTACATACAATAAAAACACGCAGGACTCGTCAAGTTAATGATGATGATGCAAACCCTAACACCTTGCTATACAAGAGACGCGGTCGTATACCGGTCAGCATTTTCCTAGTCTATTCATCAGAACAGTCAAGCCTTTGACTTTGATTTCGACTTGTCCTTGCTTTTCTTCTCTTTCTTGTCTTTTTTGTCTTTCTTCTCTTTCTTCTCCTTCTGCGCGCCTGTCGCCACGCTTTCGTCAGGTCTGACATCTGCGACCCCGTCTAGTTGCGCCGACTGCACTCCTCCGCTCATAGCCGTGGCCATAGCTGCCGGATCACGTAACCTATTCGCAGACAACGGGCCCGAACGCTCTTCCTCTTCAAGCCGCGCCTCTTCCTCTGGCGTAAGCATGGTCCCCTCAATACTCAGAAACCCGCGATCAGGATCCGCGCCCGGAATAACATCGACATCCCGGACTCGGAACTTTATAGTCCCTCGCACCCGATGACCAGAGACACTCTGGAAATAGCCCGTTGTATGTGGATCATCGTCATCGTCATCCAGCTCGTCTTCCGCGGTCGCGTCATCTGTAGGGATGGGTTTGCGAGTGACAGCTTTCGGGAGCGGGGTGAAGAGTTCCTTGTCGGGGTCAAACTCAGCTTTGCTGTTGTCGTCTTCGTCGCCCGACGTCGCCGAGACATAACCCTTTCTGCCTTTCTTGCTGCCAACACTGGCTGTATCACCGTTTTCTTCGTCTTCCTCATCGGCGCCAGGCGGAATCCATTTCCAGCTCCTCGGCACACGTTTCCGTTCAATGCCCACGGAAAACAGGTTGTGCGCGATTGCGCCGAGGAAGCCCTCAGACTGCACATTCACCCATCCTTCGAGCACCTGGCCCTTTTGCGGACTGAATACCAGGAATGTAGCGGTTAGATACAGGTAGAGAACTCCGTATTCGTTAGCGGTGAGAGCAAGTGTTAGTGGCTTGGGGTTGTCTGAGTTGTCGTCCGAGCTGGCACTGGCTTGAGCCGAGTCGGGAGGAATACTTGATATGGACGCCTTGGAGTAGGCGAGCACGATGCCCTTGAAAGGCGGGTAGTAGGTCAGCAGAAGCGGGGAGAGATGCTCTGTAATGAGCGACGCTTGCGCAAAGGTAGGCGATATTGAGATTGGGGAGAGGGGCAGGTAGAGGGTGGCATTAATCAGGCGGAATGGCGAGGCAGGGTCTGAGGTTGTTGCAGGCTCGGCGGCGAGTGTGATTGCTTGTTTTGGGAGAGAAGAAGAAGCAGCCTTTTTGCTTTGCTTTGGGGAGGTCGTTGGAGAGGAAGAAAGAGTGGCGTCAATCATATCACGGTCGTCGGAGACTGACGCCGCATGTTTCCTCTTCTTGGACGGAGCATGCTCTTTGTTTTTGTGTTTCCGTTTCTTTTCTGAAGTGGCCGGAGTCATTGTGTCGGTAGACATCTTCAATTGATTCAGAGTCGACTCGTGGACACAAATTGGCATGCTTCAGAGAAAAAAATTTCGGCAGAAAAACGTTGGCGGACGAGGGAAGGCGGTGAGGCTGATAAACTGTCAGGCACATCTATGGGTGGTCTTGTTATATTTTAGTAAACACGCCAAAGCTTCAACTGCACCTATAGACAACCGCAGTAACCCTTTTATTTTTGTCTTTGCTATCTGCGTTGACTGGACATGCACACGCACAAAAGAGGGGAGAGTGCTCGGTTCTGTTCTTGACACCATGTCAGGTATTCTGTCCTTTATCGGCTGGGCCGTGCTACCAAATGTAAGATGCACGGCTAGACGCTCCTCTCAGATCTGAGAAGTGCGAAAAGAGAAGAAGAATTAAAAAAAAGCTGACCTCGCTAGTATGTAACTTCCATACTCCAGAGCGTCTACTACGGCCTTACTATCCGCGTCGGCGATCCACGACCACAACCCGGCTCGCCGCGCTTTGACAAACACCGTCGCCGCATCTTCATCTTCGTCGTCACTCTCTACCTGTTCTACACACTCTACGAAAGCTTCTATGAAGTGCGTGCGGCTGGTGATTTCTACAGCGTCCTGGGCGTGTCACCGCTCTCCGATGAGCGCACCATCAAATCACGATTCCGGCGGCTGGCCGCCCAGCATCACCCCGATAAAGTGAACCAGCAGCAGCTGCCGAGGAGTGATGCACCGTCTGATGGAATGTTTGTGTACTTGAAGCTGGCTCAGGACACACTTCTGGACCCAGCCCGTCGGTTTGGATACGATCGGTTCGGACCGCAGATCAACGACTGGCGCAACACTCGCACCATGCGGGATTTCTTGTACGGCGGTTTGACGCAGGCCGCCTTCCAGTATGCCGGTGGTCTGGGGACGATATTGGTCTTGAATTTTGTGTATTGGTCGCCATGGGGTCGATTCGTAAGTATCTTATCATCCTACGCTAAGCAACATGCAGGATAAAAGCTCATCCTTACCGTGATAGTGGCGGTTCTTTACTTTCGCTGCCTTGGTAGTGCTTGAACTGGTCCTCGTCACTCGGTCGTTCACCTTTGTGATACCTCTAGACTACTTCCCGGCTATGCTGCGGCCGTATATCGGACTCGCTACTCTCCAGACGCCGGCGTTCTACCTATTGCCATTTCAGATCATCTCGCTTGCACGCCGCACGTCGATTACGGTGCACATATTCATTTCGCAGCTCACGCCGCTGTATGTGTCTCGCGCAGCCGCGACCAACGGGTCAGGGACAGCGCTGCATCCGCAGACGATCCAGCGCCTCGGCCAGGTAGCGCAACTGTCGCGGGCGACCGATGTTGAGGCGTCGCGGCTGCTGGAGCTGAGCCTGAGCCCGTTCCGCGGAGACAGCGCAAGCGTGGCGACGCTGCGGCGAGGCATGAAGGAGGGCTTGGTTGTTGGCAGCGTGCGCAACACGCCCGAGGTTCAGGAAGCTGTGGCCCAAGCGCAGCGGCGGCGGCAGCAGCAAGATAATTTGTGATGCTTTGTTATTTACTGATTGATGTGATGGGTTGGGAGTTTGTAACTTTGTAGCATACTTTAGCGAGACCTGTATATTTAGTTTATAGACTCATTGGGCGGTCACAGATCTGCCTGGACACATCACATGGTTGAGCAGTGGCGATGGCGGCATGCCCGAAGAGGCAAGATTAGATTAATCGCGACGCGTATATCTGTATCATGTGTGTATTTCCATGTCTGCCTCCATGGATCGTGGGCGATATGAGTGATGACGCCGAGACATCCGAGCGTTCCAGCAGTCGGACGAGACGGCGGGCCTGACTGGCTCGCTTGTCGCTCTAGGTTCTGGGAATGCTCAAATTTCTCGTCCGGCGGGAGGTGGCAGCAGATTACCATTAACGGATTTGCGTGGTTACGGTGGATATACTATCGGGAGCACTAGACTAGTCGACTGTGCGACTCCTGAAGGCTGACCGGAGTACTCAGTAGTCTAGTCACTTTGCGCTGAGTTCGACGGGATCACCGGGCCAAGTCTGCACGTAGAAGAAAGAGTGAGACGCTTGCGGGTCGCTTTGTTTGTAACAGCAGGTAGGCTGTCGCAAGTAGTATGTATGTATGCATAGACTAGCTAGGGAGAAGAACTAGCGAAGGGGAGAGGACGAGAGTCGACACGGCCGGAGCAAAGAAGCGCAGTCAGGAGAGCGCGGTATTATTACCGTACGGGCGTGTGACGGGCAATACGCAGGCACAGCGGGGGCGGCGCGGGCGGCAATACGGGCGGGTTACCAGACATGCTTCTCATCTTCATCATCCGGCAGTCAGTGTTAGTAGTCAGTCCACAACCCAAGCACAACCAAAAAAAGCTCCTCCAGCCAGGGAGCCAGCCAGGGAGCCCGCCCAGCACAATGAGCCCGTCTTTTCTTTCCCTTTCCCTTCTGCCTCGCCCTCCCCCTCTCACCACTCTCTCGCTCATCATCCCCATCCCCATCTCCATCACCATCACCATCGCCAACACACCACGCCTCCCCATCGCATCGCCGCACCGCACCGCCAGCTGAGCGCAGAGTCAACACCATCCGGACTATGCCACATTCCCCCGTTGCCTCGCCTGCCGACCGCGTTGCCTCGTGCTGACACCAGCCAAGCCCCTTGACACAGTCTCCTCGCCATCAACAATTTGTCTTCAGATTCACCCTCGTCGTTCATCATTAATTCCGGCTTAATAACTACGCTGTGTTAAAATTCCCCCAACCACCAAACCCACTCTCGCCAGTAGCACAGCACGACCGGACGGACTACACCATGCCTTCGTCGTCACCCAAGAAAAATAACACCGACACAGACTCAAAAACAAACACACCGCCCCGCCGGTTGATTGTCCTCAAGCTGCCGTCGACCCTCCTGAGCCGCTTTCCTAGTGACAGCCCAGCGGTCGACGACAACAAAGACGTCAAAGTCAAGGACGCTTCGTCTCCGCCGTCGTCCACAAGCGGCGAGGCTGGCCTGCCGGCCTCGTCTCTAGACAATGCGTCCGACGGAGCCTCGACGCCAGCAGCCACCGCTGCTGGTGCTGTCTCCGAGGGCGACAAGGACAAGAGCAAGGGCAATAACAAGAAGGGCACTGCTGCTACAGCTCGCGGCACCAAGAGAGCGCTCAACCAGAACGGCGAGGCTGGAGCAAAAGCGCCTCGAAGCAGGCCGAGTGCAAAGAAGCGATTGAAAATGTAGGCACCATCTCTTCCTCTCCATCCTGTCCTTACTTCCTCGATTGCATGTTTACTAATAACAACACCAGCGACGACAAAACCCTCGATACCTCACGCTTGCTTCCCCCAAGCCACAAACTCGGCCCCAAAGCGAACCAAGGCGCCATCAACGCCGGCCTGCGTGCGCTCGACCGCAGCGGCGCGCCCTGCCGCAAGTGGGAACGCAAGTCGTTCCAATTGAAAAGCTTTACGGGCGTGGTCTGGGGCCTGTCCAGCTGGCACACACCCAAGCCTCAGCAAAGCGTCGACTCGAGCAGCGAGGAAGCCACCAACGGCGTCGCGTCGGCGGTCAATGGCGACAGCGATAGCAAAGCCAACCCTATGAGCAGCGCTGTGCCGAGCGAGAAGAGCAACGCGGGCGACACGTCGCTGCCTCCGAGCACGGCACAGTCGCCGACGCCTCTTATTTCGATGACAGCGTAGAGCAGCGAACAAGCAAGCAAGGAAGCTACATAGACAGTATTCTGTGTGCTTTTTCCTATTCTCATGTACATTATTCTTTTTCATTTCGCTCTGCTTTTCGTTCGACGGTGTACGGGTACAGGCGGGTAGGCTATGCGGGCTCTTCTCATTTTGCACGAAAATTTGCTTCTTATTTTGTTTACGGGATACTGGAGGCGTTTACTTGCAATTGTATACTATGGCGTTTTCTCTCTTGACAAGTCACAACCAAAAAAGAAAAAGTTCACAAGATTTGTGCAGCTTGACTGATAATTGATAAAAATGCATTAAACATTCGATCCATTAATAATAGCCACGCCTTAAGTCAACCCATAATTAATAATAATAATCCCATCGATCGAAACGACCAGCTCACGCATGCAGTAACACAGCCGCTTGGATTATGGGAATAAATTTCTGGTCCCCCCACGCAGGATTGCCAGATGCCTCGGCCGGCGGCCGCATCGGGTATCTACGACCGACGTACACTGTTCAGTGCACACGCTCGACAATCGCTTTCATCCATTTAGTGGGCACATATACGCCTGGTATTGGCTGCAGCTGGTGTTTGACGTTCTTTGAGTTTCGAGGGGCAGAGGAGAGGGCTTGCGTGATTAGTAATTGTGTTCATACTGACGTCTCGTTTTCTATACTACATTGTCGCCTCTGGGACCAGGTATAAAGCAGTTGCCTCGCCTGTGGTCTGTAACTTTTGATATATGGTGTACTGCTCGTCCTTGCCTGTCTCTACATACTAACATAGCTGTTTCAATTCAATTCAATTGCACTTCCTCTTCTTCCTCTTCCTCTTCCTCCTTACACAACACAGACCAACCGTCAAAATGCCCCAAAGCAAAGCCCTCATCTACAAAAAAATCCCCACCGAGGCCCCCGTCCCCGGCGAGCATCTCGCTGTTGAATCGCGCGACTTTGACCTCAACCAAACTCCGCCAGCCGGCGGCGCAATCGTCCGCGGTCTCTACTTCAGTCTCGACCCGTACATGCGCGGCCGCATGCGCGACCCCAAGATCCCCAGCTACGCACCAGCATTCACACTGCACCAGGCCATTGGCGGGTACGCTATAGCGCAGATTGTGACTCCGTCACCAGAACTGACCGCCAAACATGGCTATGGCGCGGGCGACATTGTGTTTGGATTGTTTGAGATTGCAGAGTACAGCGTTGCCAGTGCAGCGTCATTCGCGCTGGCTATCGGGCAGAAGATTGAGCGGGAGAAGCTGTTGGGTTACGGTGGAAAGATTCCGCTGTCGAATTATGTGAGCATCTTGGGCATGACGGGCTTGACTGCATATTCGAGTTTGTATGAAATTGGAAGGCCCAAGAAGGGTGAAACGATCTTTATTTCGTCCGCGGCTGGCGCTGTGGGCCAGGTGGTAGGCCAGATTGCAAAGAGGGAAGGGCTGAGGGTGATTGGAAGTGTGGGCGATGATGCCAAGTTGGAGTTTGTGGTGAAGGAGCTTGGATTTGATGGTGCCTGGAACTATAAGAAGGGCGAGACGCCCGAGGAGGCGTTGAAGAGGCTGGCGCCGGATGGGCTGGATATTTATTACGATAATGTGGGTGGTGAGCAGTTGGATGCTGCGCTGGGGCATATGAATGTCTGGGGAAGAGTTGGTATGTGTTTCTTCAGCTTGCTACTGTCGCTTTTTGTCTACGTGGTGTGTGGATATCTGCTGACAGACTCAAGTCTTCTCCGGCATGATTTCTCAGTACAATGTGACTCCTGGTACGTTCCCCCGATCACCATCAGATCGATATGCTGCTAACCCTGACATGTATAGAACAGCGCTACCGCGTCAAAAACCTCGGCCAGGCCATCAGCAAGCGTCTCAAGATGCAGGGCTTCCTCGTGAACGACCCCGACTTTGGCCCCAAGTACGGCAAGGAGATGCACGAGAGGGTGGCACAGGTGAGTCTACCCATCTACCTTACCCTATGTATGTATACTAGGAGACTGACAACGCATAGTGGCTCGCCGAAGGCAGCATTAAAAGCAAAGAGCACATCAACGACGGCATCGACACGGCTGCCGAGGGCTTTGTGGCGATGCTGGAGGGCAAGAACTTTGGCAAGGCGGTTGTTAGGGTTGCTGATCCGGAGTAGTACACGCTACATAATGTGTAGTACGTAGTTTATATATAATGTATACAGAGGGCAGTATATTTATTTTATGATGACAACGATATAATTCATGTGCCTCGGTATAATATATGGGCAGCGACATGGCTGAAATTCTTGTGCTAGTCATGCTCTGCTTATTACTGGGATATCCTTAATCAGGCGGACATGCGCAGACATGACGAGCACATTCCCCGCATCTACCCTGGCTTTTCCGAGTCAGATGGCTGAGCATAATGTGATATGTTGAGCATCTTGGCGGTGGAATTTCCCGTTGGGCACAATGTAATTCTGCGATACTCTCTCATTCGTAAATAGATGTCTACCACAATGGACGACGTATAGATGTATGCAGGAGATCACGCCTCATCAGCCAGCTGGCAAAAGCTGACAGGACGAATGTATCGGTATCAGAAGATCTAAAGATGCATGCAAATGGAAGAACAAATCAAGACAGAGCGAGATAAGCAAGAGAAAAAGGAGCAGACAGCGACAACAGGTTGAGAGAAGTAAGATGAGCGTAGCATGACGGGTGGAGCTCCGGGACGCCTTCCTTCGCCGCACCCAGCGTAGCCTCTCTGCGGCACTCGACGCTGCTCTCTACAGCAATCACAACCACACCTGCAGCTACTCGCACTACAGCACCACCACTACTACTCTCGACAACTACGGCTACTAATACTACTCTAACTACAGCACTCCTTTACTATACTTTGCTCTTTCCCACCTTCAAGACTATACTACACCCACGCATGCTCAACACATAATCACCCGCCTCCTACGACATCACCAGCTCCCCGCATCTCGCATGCAGACATGCAGATGAACTACGGCCCCTCGAGCGCCAGCTGGAGGCGCTCTCAAGGCCTGCCCTCATATTCTCGCCAATTCGCCAACATCCCAGAGTACGCCGGCGCCGCCGCAGGCAACGGCGTGCAATCCTCGTCTTCAACCGCCGCAGCAATAGCAGCAGGCCTCCTGTCTGGCACAGCGGTCTCGCCTGTTGCGTCGCTCTCCGACCCCTCCTTTTTCATCCCCTCCTACCTCCGCAACTCCCGATACGTCGCTCGTCTAGAAGCTGCCCGGCGCTCGAAGCTGTCGGCCGCCCAGCGAGAGCCGCTGCCGTCGGTGCCCGCGTCAGCATCAGCATCAGCACCCAACATCACCACGAATAACACATCCACCACGAATAATACGAACGCGCCTTCGCTATCGGCTTCATCCAGCCATGTCAATCTCCACCGCATGGCGCCGTCGCACCGAGGCATGACATACGATATAGTCGAGAAGGAGCCGCCAGCTGCTATCGTGGAAGATCGGCCACAGCCACTCCCCTCCCGCTGGAACGACAGCGACAGGCATGACGGCCTCGATTTGCTGAATGATGGGATGGAGGTGCGATACATGGGCCATCCGCATAAAGCTGAGTATGAGGCTGCGTCGGTGCGAGCAGACTACCCCATGCCGCGCGAGGGGGGGATCTACTATTATGAAACGACGATATTAGTGAAGCCGAGAGATGCGTATGTTGTCCTTAGATTCGATATCAGAAATCATTTTATGTAAGAGGAAAACTAATGAGACCAGGGTTATTGCCATCGGTTTCTCGTCATCCAGAGCATCGCTTGAGCGATTACCCGGCTGGGATAGCGAGTCGTGGGCGTATCACGGCGATGATGGAAAAGCTTTTATAGGCGAGTCGCAAGGCCAGGGACGGCCGTTTGGTCCTACATTTGCAGTCAATGACACCATTGGCTGTGGGATTAATTTCACAGCGGGCAGTGCTTTCTTTACAAAAAATGGCATTTTAATTGGTATGCCCTCTGTCTTGTATGCTTTACAGTGATAGCTAACAGCTCCAGGCACTGCTTTCAAGGACTTGCCCAACTCCCGGAGTATAAGTTTCTACCCCTCGATCGGAATGAAGAGGCATCATGGCATGCATGTTAGAGCCAATTTTGGCCAACAGCCTTTTATGTTTGATATAGACGGCCTGGTCAAGGTATGTCCCTGTTCTCTTGAACTGACTGTAGCCGATTGCTAACTTCTTTGCAGAAAGATAAAATGACTCTTCTTTCCGAAATCAACACGTTCAGCACGGCCGCCCTCCAGCCCCCTCTGGACGAGGCTACGCTCCTGCAGGAGCTTGTCGCGCAGTTCCTCGCCCAAGACGGATACTACGAGACTGCCCGCGCGTTTGCAGAGGAAGTGCGCCAGGAGTCTGTCACACTGGAGAGCGGCCAAGCACGGTCACTGTATCTGTACGAGCCGGGGGAAGACATTGATACAGCAAACCGGCAAAGTGAGTTTTATATTAGTCTACTGATGAGTACATGTCTGACGGCACTAGAAATCCGCGCCGCTATTCTCGAAGGCGACATCGATAAAGCTCTTAAATACACAAACGCCTACTTTCCAAAAGTCCTACAAGACAACCCGCATATCCTGTTCAAACTCCGGTGTCGCAAATTTCTCGAAATGCTGGGTAAATGCAGCGACTTATCGAGTGCGACAAAGCCGTTGCGAAGCGATGAGATATATGAGCACGACGACGAAGGCGAAGACGAAGAAGAGGAAGACATGGAAGTCGATGACCAGGATGGTTACTCGGACGGAGAAGGAATGGACACTGAAGAGACGGCAGCAGGGACGGACACCGCCACGTTTCATATCCTGCTAACCGAGGCGGTGCAGTATGGACAGCAGCTGCGCATGGACTACCCGTCAGACGACAATGCGGGCGACAAGCAGTATCTAGATGACATATTCTCCCTGGTCGCGTATTCGGACCCTCGCTCTTCCGTCCACGGACACCACCTCGATGCGTCCGGGCGAGTTGCAGTAGCCGATGATCTCAACTCTGCTATACTAGGTACGCTTTCTTCCTGCTGCAATAACCTACTGCAATTTATCTCCCAGCTAACATTCAATAGTATCCCTAGGCAAATCGTCCTCCGCGGCATTGGAAACGCTCTACTCGCAAACAGAAGTGCTCGTCAACGAGCTGAGTGAAGACGGAGGGCCAGGGGCGCTGATCAATATACGCGGCGACTTTCTTGCGTGATCTATCTTCTTCTTCAATCTTCTTCTTCTTTATTGTATAAGTGGGCATCAATTATCCACCACTCAACATCCCAAGTTTATTCTTATCTGTCAAGCACGTACGTACGTAGTTATTTGTATCTACCTAGGGTATGGTAATGGAGAGGAGCTATTAGCGTGGCCTACTATGATTATCTTTTTCGTTTTCTCTTCTTTTGTATGCGTCAGACAGGCAGGCGACGCTAGATTGGGAGGCACTGCGAATGCGACGCCGACGCTAGGATAGATATATATATAGGTCTGACGGTATGAGCCGACTGCCACGCAGGAAGTCGGTTGACGTCGATGTCTAGATGGCTGAGTGCTGCCTTACAGGGGCAAGTGCGTGCTAGTATTTTCTATTCCTGCACGTAAAATCATACATAGCCTTGGAGGCTGTCTCAAGTCCCGATCCCAAGACAAGCATGAAATGAATGCCTCAAACAGGCTAGCGCCGAGTCCACAGCAAAAGCGGGGAGCAGCAGACTCCAAGTGGTGCCTGAATCCCATGGCGTCATCAATGTTGTATCCCGCGTACGCCAATTACAGTCCTCAAGCCAATCATGTCGCGCGAATACCGCGGGCTTGTATGCCGAGTACACCAGCCCCCCGTGATTTCTGTACGTGCGTTACGGGAAGAACGCCAGAGCTAAGAAAGAGCTGGCATTCCAGCCTGTTTCTGCCATTCCCTCCGTCCTGCTTGTCCTTGACATCGCCGATCGACTGTGCAACCGACAGAGAAGAAGGAAAATAAAGAGAGAGAGAGAGAAGAAAGAGAGAAAGAGAGACCCCCGTCGGGGAGGGTACGGTCTGGATGAGAGGACAACAGTCACAAAAACAAGCTACACCATGGACCTGCACGCCAACTCAACGCATG
This sequence comes from Eurotiales sp. R13A2, assembly GCA_023625935.1. Classification (NCBI taxonomy): domain Eukaryota; kingdom Fungi; phylum Ascomycota; class Eurotiomycetes; order Eurotiales; species Eurotiales sp. R13A2. The sequence continues at coordinate 301,430 of JAMAFV010000024.1, forward strand.
ACTTAGGCCCATCGACGACTGCGACTAATAATACGCCGGCTAATACCACGCACATTCCATCCTTGTTCCCCTCCTCTTCTTCCTCCACCACACTCATATCCGAAGGGAATGCTGCTGCTGCTACTGCTGTCTCTGCTTCTGCGAAGCAGGACGACACACTGCAGTGCTGCTGTGGCCGCCTCGAATGCGCATACCTCGAGCACAATAAAGCAGCGCTCGGCGATTTGGAGCACAATCTAGCTACGGCTGCCAGATTGGGACAGGTCAGTTACTATGCACCCCTCGACATGTCTACCAGTCTACCTGCGTGCTTGCATTTTCACATTCCAATTTATGTAATCTATCAAATTGTTCTTCCACCCCTGTGTATACATCGTATTATACTATCAGTTCTTTGTTCTTCACTCGTCATGGTTGCTGTTTAATAATAATAGTAATATGATATAATAATAATGTCGCTGACCTTCTCCCTCCAGGCCCTGCTTCAACGGCATGAGACATATGTCGCCGACGCCGAAGCCGACCGTGCACGCATGCTCCTCGAAATGGAGCGTCTAGAGCGCGACCGACACGAGATGCAAACCGCCAATGCGCGCATCGTCGCGGAGAACCGCAGCCTCCTGGAGCAGCTGGAAGGGCTCAACAACGCCGTCGCAACGTCCGACAGCGAAATCAGAGCTCTCACCAGCCGCCTGGAGCAGACGCAACTCGAGATGCGCGAGCTCGCTGCCTCGGCCGCACGGGCCGCCGACTTGGAGTCGCAGCTGAATGCCATGGAGGCCGAGCAGCTGGAGTTGCAGCACTCGCTGGTGCTGACGCGCGAAGATGAGAGGTCGGCGGTGCACAGGTGGAAAAAGGCCGAGACTACGCTGCGCGATTTGCAGGATCAGCTGGACCGGCTGGAATATGATGCGCGCGCGGAGAGGGAGGAGCATGCGCAAATTGTTGAGCGGATGGAGCGGAGGAGGGCGGTCGAACGTGAATTGGATGGCGCTGCAGGCCGACTGAAGGGTGCTGCGGCGGCGGCGTCGATGGATCGGAATAGTAATCGTAATGCGACGATGCCTGTGGTGTCGAAGTTTGTGCGCGACATTTTGCAGGATAATGCTAATCTGCAGATGGGCATTGTCGAGCTCCGGGAACTGCTGGAAAGCTCGAACCAGGAGGTGGAGAATCTGCGAGAGCAGGTCTTGCATCACCACCAGAATACCGACGACAACGACGACTCGGCAGAGCAGAAACATGCCTCGCGACTGGACCAGGAGCTTGGCTCGAAAGACCGGCCCATCTCGCAGGAGTTCCACGTCCATCACCATTACCATTCTCCTTCCTCGTCAACCAGTGCAAAGAAGGAGAAACAGCCAATACGGCGGCCGAAGAAGAGACGACCGTCGTTGATGCCGTCCTCTGGGACGCATACTCCCAGATCACCCGTATCATATCACCGCGCTCAGCCTTCGTCCTCGTCTACATCAACCATCATGTCACAAACATCCGTGTCCATTCCACCGTCACAGCAGCACCATCAAAGATACTCAGTTCACCCATCTGGCATTTCGTCGCTGGCGAGTTCGCCCATTTCAGCGTATCAACCCTCGTCTATATTCGACATTGTCGACCAGCGAAGCGAGATATCGCGGCCTTCCAGCCCAGAGAGCGCTGCTGCATCGCTAATGTCGCCGAAACGGCCGTTGCGCAAGAAGCGCGTCTCTGATGCGTCCTCGATTCGGTCTTTTTCCATGCCGCCGTTGCTGTACTCTGAATGTGACGATAACGACAGCTACAAGTATGATAATGACGAGGAAGTCCTTCGAGATGAGGATATTCTGTCGCCAAAGAGTAATGCCATTGCGAATGAAGAGATGTGGCTACCTCCTGCTATTCCTGAGGAACAGGAGGAAGACAATACACGCCAGGCAGAGACGAAGATAGAGACAGAAATGCACGCAGAGCCTGATACAGAAGGAGCGCCTGGCCCGTCTATTGTTGAAACAACCTCACCAACACAGTCGATTCTGTATGACCGTCTACGCAGATCGACATCTTATGAGAGCCTGCTGTCGGTCTCTGGTATGGACATTCACACTCTCCGCGATCGACCCTCGCAGATGCTGGCAGGCTATCAGTCGCGATACTTCTACCAGCGGCCGCCGCTTGTCACTGCAGGGACGGAGCTGTCTTCCACGCCGCCGGTGATATCAACCACTAACATAACGGCTGACAAAACATCAATCGTCTCGGACCGGCAGACGTCACGCTCGCTGCTTGCTAGTGTTGCAGCCGCCACAGCACTAGATACAGCAGCAACTACCACTACAGCTAGCACACCCACAGCCCCGACGCTCAACAAGAAGGGCTCTGCGTCAGCCATAAGCCGCAAAGTGGGTGGATGGGTGATGGGCAAATGGGGGATTGCGCCTGTTTCTAGTCCATCAACCGACACCGACAACAACGACAACGACAACAACAACAACAACGACAGTCTGCATCATCCGCGCCACCAGTCAGACGCAGCAAGTATATCATCATCAACCACCCAATCATCATCAGCAACCATCACCTCGTCGTCCTCCGACCCAACAACAACGCGTCGAACCAACACTCGGAAAGACAGAGACAGAGACAAAACCGCACTGATACGAAGTATACCCGCCATGCGCGGCTTTGGCATCAACCAAAAAGGACCCATCCCCGGCTTTGTCCCGTCCGCGTCCTTGCCGGCGTCGAATGTGGCCATCCACGTTGACGCGACTGTCCTGAATAAGGCGTTGTTGGAGGAGAGTTTGAGGGAATGACCGTTCAGTCATACGATCATTATGTGTTTTTTCCATTTTCCTCTTAGCTTTGTTTAGACAGATGATACCCTCTTTTTGTTCCCTTGATGCTCGCTTCATGATGTATATACATGTTTATATCGGATGAATGATATGCTATGAATCTTTAACATTCTATATTGATGACATTGCTTTAATGTCTGACTAGTTTGCTAGTTGTACATGCCTATATCTCTGTCAGTGTCCACTGGCACTGCCAGGACTCAGAAGTAGCACCATCTCCGGGCGTTGTCAACTACCTCCGAGGACGACCTCCGAAACGTTATGCTCGGATTTATAGCGCCTGGCCCCACAGCGGATCTCGTATTAACTATTTGGTTAAGGCAGCTGGAACCATAGACCCTGGATCAATAACAACGTCTTTGGATATGTACTGCAATGAATGGTTTCTTCCCGGCAGTACCGGCGTTTGGAGTTAAACCTGGAGTTAAGAGAGCTGTAGAAGATGTATAAATAGTTGCCTCACTGTCCAACAGCAACCTCCTGCATCTATCAAGATATCAAAACAATCTACACGCTTAACTTCTAATTATACCAAGTACGCATATATATCATATCAAAGTATCTAAGTATGATTCCCCTCATCACCCTCGAGGAGCACTACATCTCCACCAAAGCAATCAACCCCGCCGAGGACGGCCACTACTCCGCCTTCCCTGCGCACATCATCAACAGACTCGTCTCTCTCGGCGACTCGCGCGTCCAAGACCTCGACAACGGCCATGTATCCCTCCAAATCATCTCGCATGGCCCCGGCAACAAGCCCGCCGACGTGTGCACAGCCATCAACAACGACCTCGCGGCGGCCATCTCCCGCCACCCAACACGCTTCAAGGGCTTCGCACTGCTGCCCATGTCCACGCCCACCCTCGCCGCAAGCGAGCTAGAGCGCTGTGTCCGGCAACTGGGCTTTGTCGGCGCGCTCATCGACAACCACACCAACGGCGCGTCGCACGATGCCGCGCACTTCTGGCCCGTATTCGCCAAAGCCGAGGAACTCGACGTGCCCATCTACATCCACCCGTCGTACGCCGACGACAGCCTGATCGACCACTACCGCGGCAACTACTCCGATGCCGTCGCCGAAGCACTCAGCGCGTACGGCTTTGGCTGGCACTCGGAGACGGCGCTCTCGTTCCTCAAGCTCTTCGCCAGCGGCGTGTTTGAGGCGTATCCGAAGCTGAAAATCGTGCTGGGCCACATGGGCGAGATGCTCCCGTTTCAGCTCGAGCGCATCTACGGCATTGCGGCGCGCTGGACCGACAAAGCCAACAAGACCAAGTCGCTCCGGGATGTCTGGACGCAGAATGTCTGGGTCACGACGAGCGGCATGTTTGCGTTGGCGCCGTTGCGGTGTTTGTTGGAGACGATGCCGATCGAGCATGTGATGTATAGTGTGGATTATCCGTTTTCGGCGAACGAGAAAGGGTTCGAGTTTTTTGAGAAGGTCAGAGAGAGTGGGTTGATTAAGGAGGGGGAGGACTTGGAGAGGTTTGCGTATAAAAATGCGCAGGAGTTGTTGAGGGTGGAGGCTGTGCATGGGGTGTAGGTTGTTTTGAAGTTAAGAATAATTGTTAATATTATCATTAGCTAGTGATATGGCATAGCTTGAGCAGCAAACAGTACATGACATGAGCAAGATAATCTGTCTCCAAATCTTTCTGGTTTTCTTTTTGTTTTACCTCTCTGTGAAAAATAGACAACGCCTTGAAACGGTAGATTATAGTAGATTGCAACAAATACAGCAAGAAGTATAGCCTCCTGGTGATCACATTGACCCCATACCCGAGGAGAAAACCCCAGTCAAAGAATAAACAATACGAAATAAACGAACGGCTGACCTATGCAATAAGCGAGTGGTTGACCGCCGGATGAAACGTCAAACGTGAAACCTGCCAAACGATTAACATATCTGATTATTATGGCTGGACGAGTTCGGATGCGTCCGTGTCATGCGCGCCTGTCGAAACTTATTGCCGTCACCGCCGTCCTCATCCACATTGCCATTCCGGAGACTGTGCATGGACATCATCAGCGGCTCCTCTTCATCGCTTGAATCAGTCGTGCCGGAGCGAGGGTATGTGCCTGGTAACGTGACGGGCAGCGGAGTCTCGTACGAGCCACTAGTATATTGCATCATGTAGTTCTGATGATGTCGGTGGTGATGAGGATGAGAAGCTAGAATATTCGCCTTGTCATCTTCATCATTACGGTCATCATGCCTACCACCAAAACCGACATAGTGCTCCGTCGGGGCAGAAGTCGTAACACCAGACTTGCCCTCTCCCTCATCGCGCATATACGACATCTCTGACACCGCTGCTGTCATTTCCATGTCACGGTAGTACGCTGCTGAAGGGCTCCCGCTCGTCGTTGTCGTGGGCAAGCCTCGACTCGGAGACAGGTCGCCAGCTGATAGCAGATTTGCAGCCGGGAAGAGAGAGGGGATATCAGCAGCTGTAGACAGAGGATTAGTCTTTTGTGCAGGTCAACAAGACGAGAAGGAAAAAAAAGGTGATCTCTACCGTAGAATACGGCAGTCTGCGATCGTGCGAGGTCAGCCGCCATCGCAGCTGCTGCAACCGCGTTGGCGTTGTTCCAGCAGCCCTTGGAACTGCACACGGCGCCGTAGTTGTCTGCCATGGAGGCTTGGAAGGCACTTGACGGTATGCACGATGGGCTGTGGAGGTGATACGGGGTGTAGTAAACGTCCTCAATCAGATTGCCGGGTGCATATGGTGACGCTCGCTGCAGTAAATCCACGCGCTGGTAATTCCCCAGATCGGACAGGGACTGCGAGCGAGAATAAGGGATGGCGTATATGGTAGTGGGTGACACAGTTGAAGAGACCTGCTGCTGGTAGTGGTGAAGACGGCCTCCGAACGAGTCCGAGCTGGCTGAAGTGGTAAGCTGATTCATCGGTGGTGATGTAGACGGCGACGTGGAAGTTGCCGGGGGGAATGATAAGCTGCTTCCTGGCACTGGTAATACCATTTGAGTTTCCGGCTAGATTGGTTGATTAGTATACTTGTTGACTTTCATGTTGATAGATCTATGGACTGAGTACCCTCAGGAACTGGCAATTATGTTGATTCGCCGCCTTGCAGTTGGTACAGGCTGCGCCGTCAGGAGTTTCGCCGCTGCATTTTATCTTTCTCCTTCGGCATCGTGTGCACTATGATAATGAGACTAATGAAAGATAAGAAAGCTTGATGATGAGCATACCGCGAGTTGTATCCGGCTTCTAGTCTGGTTTCGAAGCGTGCTTCTCTGATCAGAAGATGCAGAAGCATTGTGCCGAGACCCATCGCGTTTCATGCTACGATGTTTGCCTGGCGAGAAGGAAGAGGCAATACGCGACATGACTGGAAAGTTCGCTTCTTCCTTGATAGGACGAAAGTCGTGGTGAACAGCGAGGTTGCTCATCCTAGCCAATCCAGACTAGAAGCTTCAAGAAGTCGTATTATACAAGTGGTGGGTAGTATATAAAAGATACGGTGCGTCCAGCAAAGCCTATAGATACATAGAGACAACAATGCAAATGATTGTTGACCGGAGCACAGCTGCGACGAACTGTGGTTTATATGGACCAGCCCTAAACACAAGATGACATACCCTGGAGTTTGCCCCAGACAGGCTTGCTAATAGCTGATTGACCTCACCAGTCTCCATCTGGTGTACACAACGAGAATCCTCTTCCTTTTGGGTGTTAGCGTTGTTTGGTGCTTTCAAAAGAAGCTACCTAGTTTTTCTGGTTGTACTAGAGTGGGAACTGGGAAATGTCCGTTTGGAGATTGCATTCTCTGTGGGGGAATAGGGAGAATCCCAGAAAGTCGGCATCAACTCCGCGAGATCGATGTGTCGAACAGCTAAGCCGATTTCCTTCCTGTCTTTTGCTTTCCCTTAATTTCAAATGCTTGAAACCCCCGGCATGGGCTCTCTGTTGCTGGCGCTTGTTTCACAAACTAATGTCGCACCGCCTTAGAGGATGGTCTGACTTAAGACATTTGACCTCATAAAGAAAAGACACCAGCATGCAGAGCACTGCCTGTATACTATTTCTTTTTGACCATGCGTAGCGAATTACAACAGTAGATTCAGACTCACCACGCGGCACTGAACCAGGCAAACATCTCCGTGGCAAGAGTGTTGCCTCTTTTCCTGGTGGGTCGGTCGAAACGTTGAGACACAACAGACTAATCAGCATCATTAATGAGGGGATTCTACTTGGTAATATGCAGTATGTAGTCTACGTTGCAAAGAAGCAAACAACTCGGAAGCCGGAAAGGAAGATGATTGGAACAAGCGTGAGCTGTCCGTTTCGCAAGCCCTACCACAAGTCTTGCAATCCGGCCTGGCTGCTGTCGTTCCCCTGTCGTCCGGTCCGTGCTTCTATTCCTAAAGGTTGGAGAGAATAAAGGAGCAATAGCCCGGGCCAGCCTGACATGGCTGCCGCGGGCTGGGGCACAGGGCAAGGCTGTCTCCGGATTCAGCAAACGAAGATGTTTTTCCTGCGATTGTATATATCCCTAATCAGGCATGTTGGTAATATCTGCCTGCATGCTGTCTGTAGATAGTAGGTCTAAGGTGCTGATATTGTGGGGAGCTTACCCCTGCAGGGAACGCGAAGGGGGTCGGTCTATTTGAACAAAGCTCGTTGGCTCCAACCTTGAGATTCTTTTCCGAACAATTAGAGACCGCGGCGAGCTCCATGGCGGCACTGACTGCTCTTTATCTTAATAGAGTAGAAGCAGTTTTTGACACAAGTCCATTGATTTGTCAATAGAGCAGGCTTCTGTCACTGTCATGCCTTCATTGGGATACCGGTTACATAGATCTAACGGCCTGCGTCCGAAGAGTTGATCTGAGCCACCGGATTCTGGAATTTTCTAAATTGTCGCCCTCCAAATTGCGAAGAACTAGGTCTTGTAGACTTGCTGAAGACACTGCTGCCAGTGGCTGCTGCAAGTTTGATTGGAAACATGGTTGCTGCTGCGCCGGAAATTGCACTATCCTGAATAAGATGCCGCTGACATGCGGAAGAGGCTGTATCAAGTACTCTGGGTGGGTTCTTGAAAAAGCAGCGTGTCCTTTGATTCGCCGCGAGCTCTGTCCGCAGTAACTACCAGATAGTCTGCTGTAATTGTACAACACTGCCTTGCAATGTTGTGGTGGGTGTTCCTATTTTAGCATCTCGAGTCCACCGGTGTGACACGCAAAGCTCGTGGCGCGAGCATGCCCAGAGGGCTCCGTCCAGAGGCGTGAGTGCTTATTCCACAGTAGATGTCGGGCTAGACAGGTCGATGCCAACAGCCCGTCTGAGGGCATTTGAGTATTGACTGCTGCTAGCTGTGAGCGGCAATCTAGGTTGCTCGCCCGCCTGTTGTCTCGCAGCACAGCAGCATAACCGGACAAAGACCCCAGATCCGCACGAAACTGAGTGGTTTCCAGACGCAGGCAATAGTGTAACGGCGCACTTGGTCGAATTATAGTATAAACAAAAAAACACAACGAGGAGAAGCGGCGCTTTTCACACTTGGTGGGACGATGCTAGAACACCAGAGGCGGCCTGGCAAACCAGGCTGCCAAGACTCGGGCTGGGAACCGCAGAGAGAGCTCTTGATATTTTTTGCTCTCTCTCTCTCTCTCTCTCTCTCTCTCGCTCCTTCGATTGCTAAAAATATCCACCATATTCAACGGCCAACTACTCTATCCACAACACATCCTCTGGTCTGGCCAGGTCTGCTACTCATCCCCACGTCGCGCAACGCGTGAGATGCCAGCATGAGCGTGTTACTTGAGACTTCCTTGGGCGACTTGGTCATCGACCTGCTGGTGGATGTCGCGCCAAAGGCCTGCGAAAAGTGAGTCTACTCTTGTCTTGCGCTGTTTTGTCCTACAAGTCGAGTGGCTGAATGTGAACTAAGCTCATTTTCCATCTTTTTGTCAGCTTCCTAAAGCTGTGCAAAGTCAAGTACTACAATTTCTCCCCCGTGCACAGCGTCCAAAAGAATTTCACCTTCCAAACCGGCGACCCAATCGGACCCGGTTCGAGCGACAGCGACGGCGGTTCGTCAATATGGGGGCTTCTCAAGGGCCCTTCACACAAAACTTTCGCCGTTGACATGCCACCCAAATTAAAACACACCGATCGAGGCACCGTAAGCATGGCAACCGTGCCATCGCCCAAAGACCCGGACGAGCGTCTGGCTGGCAGCCAGTTCATTGTGACGCTAGGCGATAACCTCGACTACCTTGACGGCAAGGCAGCGATCTTTGGCAAGGTTGTGGAAGGCTTTGATGTTTTGGAAAAGATCAACGAAGCTTTCATCGATGACAACGGTCGACCGCTGAAGGATATCCGGATTCGACATACCGTAATTCTCGACGATCCTTACGATGACCCGCCGGGCTTGGAAGAGCCTCCTGAGAGCCCGCTACCGTCCAAGGCCCAGTTGGCCACAGTGCGAATCGCAGACGACGAAGAGCTGGACGAGAATATGGATGAGGAAGCGATGGAACAGCTGCGGCGGGAGCGCGAAGCCCGGGCCCAAGCGTTGACTCTAGAAATGGTTGGAGATCTTCCATTTGCCGAGGTCAAACCCCCGGAAAACGTGCTGTTCGTCTGCAAGCTAAATCCGGTCACACAAGGTAAATCTTGCTGGAGACGATGTTCTTAGCTGCAGCTAACCGTCGCGTAGATGAGGACCTGAACCTGATCTTCAGCCGATTCGGGACGATCCTTTCGTGCGAAGTTATCCGCGACAAGCGAACGGGCGACAGCTTGCAATATGCCTTTATCGAGTTTGAGAACCAGAAAGATTGCGAACAGGCCTACTTCAAGATGGACGGCGTTTTGATTGACGACCACCGCATCCATGTCGATTTCTCTCAGAGTGTATGTTCCATTTCCACCTGTTTTCCTTTCATAGTCTTTCATAGTCTTTCTAATTAACACGGCTATAGGTCTCGAAACTGTCAGATACCTGGCGACAAGCTACCATCTCGAAACGCCAAGGAGGGGGATTCGGCGGTATATCGAGTCTCGAACGGAAACGCCAGTATCGCGCGGCGGATGACCGGCATGGGCGGTCTGATCGCTACGGCATGGTGTTTGACAAGAACGATATCCGCCGCGCACCAGAGGAGACTACATCATCGCGGCCGCGATCGCGGAGTCGCAGTCCTCGGCGGCGCGATGACCGCGAGAGGGACAGAGATAGAGACCATCGCAACCGGGACAGGTACTCTCACGATAGACGAGATTACGACCGACGACGGCGATGATACTAAGCAGGGGCGCTATTACGATTGATGACCTAAAAAAAGTGCATACTCTGTAACTTAACTATATCTACATGTATAATACTAGCTGATGAATCCAACGAACCAACCTAGTCCAAGCCGACCTTGCCGAGGTGGCTTACGGCTTATGATGGCTCGCGCATCCCTACAAATAGCGGCATCCGAACTATAAGGCGTGAGCATGGATGAGCGCAGCCACGGCATGTGTCTCAAGGCCCCGTACTCAGTCGCCAGCCGCATTAGCACGTAAATATAGCTAGTCAGGCAGTGCAGACCAGGCTAGTGTCAGCTAGCAGCGTAGTGCGGTGGATCTGTCCGATTTGCCCCTCTCCAGGAGCCCTTTCTGTCATTCTTGTGCAGAGTCAAGAGTCAACATTCAAGTGTGTCAGGGCCACCTGGACGAGCTGCAAGCCACGTTCGAGTTTATTATTGGCAAACCGCCTGTTGCTCAGTGATGAGCGCAGCCGGAGTAAACAAGCATGTGTAGGGCGTAAATACGAGCTGTTGTTTGTTGCTGGGGAAAGCTCCAGGCGGTGTGGGCTGCCCATCTGAAACATAAAGAGAGCGCGCTCCTCTCTGCGTCCTCGCCCTTCCTTGCTGCTCCTGCAAACGCATGGCTTCTCATTAACCTTAATCATCTTATCCTATTAATTGCCTGATTCTCCCTTTCTTCCCATCCCTCATCATCTACCTACTGTTCGGTTCCCTCAGACGTTGCCGTCATCCTCAATCCCCACCTGTCAGCCATCGACCATTGACACTGACACTGACACTGACACTGACATTGACCACCCCGTAATACCAACATGGCACCCGTTGTCCAAAACATCTTGGACAAGTTCCAGGGCAGCAAGGCCGAGGAGCCCTCCGCCGAAGAAGTGCAGCAGCTCCGGCAAAAATACGACGCCGCCGGCCAGGGCCATGTGTTTACATTCTACGATAGCCTCAAGACCGCGGAGAAGAGCCAGCTCTTCCAGCAACTCTCAACCTTCAACCCCAACCGCATCAATGAATTAGCAGATATCGCCCTGCACCCGCCACAGACAAGCTCTTCTGAGCCTGCGAAGCTCGAGCCCCTGCCCGCATCCGCCACCGCGTCCATCCTCGACTCAGACCCGGTCGATCTCGAGAAGTACTATAATGAGGGGCTGCGGCTGGTGTCAGAGAACAAGGTCGCCGTGGTGCTGATGGCAGGCGGACAGGGCACCCGTCTGGGCAGTTCAGCCCCCAAGGGATGCTTCGACATTGGCCTGCCCAGCCATAAACCGTTGTTTCAGATCCAAGCCGAGCGGATTGCGAAGGTGCAGACCCTGGCAGAGAAAACACACAATAATAATAAGAAAGTCGTTGTGCCGTGGTACGTCATGACTAGCGGGCCAACGAACAAGGCGACAGAGGAGTTCTTCCAGAAAAATAATTATTTCGGGCTGGATAAGTCGAATGTCAAGTTTTTTGAACAGGGTGTTTTACCCTGTATTTCAAATGAGGGCAAGATTTTACTGGAGAACAAGTCCAAGGTATGCATGCTGTTTCTTATTTCTACTTTTACCCACTTGATACTGACGAAATGACTGCAGGTTGCGGTTGCGCCTGATGGCAACGGCGGCATTTACCAAGCTCTAATCACGTCTGGTGTGCGAGAGGATATGCGGAAGCGCGGCATCGAACACGTCCATACATACTGCGTCGACAACTGCCTCGCCCGGGTTGCTGACCCCGTTTTCATCGGCTTCGCCGCGTCGAAGGATGTCGACATCGCCACCAAGGTGGTCCGCAAACGTGATGCCTCCGAGTCCGTAGGCCTGATCGTGCAGAAGAACGGCAAGCCAGACGTTGTCGAGTACTCCGAGATCGACAAGGAAACCGCCGAAGCAAAGGACCCAGAGCACCCCGACGTTCTCAAATTTCGCGCCGCCAACATCGTCAACCACTACTACTCGTTCCGCTTCTTGGAATCCATCGAGTCCTGGGTCCACAAGCTCCCTCACCATGTTGCGCGCAAGAAGATTCCCTCTGTGGATCTGGAGAGCGGCGAGACGGTCAAGCCTGAGAAGCCCAATGGCATCAAGCTGGAGCAATTTGTATTTGATGTGTTCCCGCTGACACCGCTGGAGAAGTTTGCGTGCATTGAAGTGCGCCGCGAAGACGAGTTTTCGCCGTTGAAGAATGCGCGCGGTACCGGTCAGGACGATCCGGATACCAGCAAGAGGGATATTATGCTTCAAGGGAAGCGCTGGGTTGAGCGGGCGGGTGGTATTGTCATAACAGAGAATGACACTACTGGAATTGAAGTGTCTCCTTTGATTAGCTACGTAAGTCTCATTCCGTCTCTTTTTTCTTTTCACCCTTCGTTTTTCCTTTTTTTCCTCCCCACCGTATTAATTTTAACGCATATACAGGGCGGCGAGGGTCTCGAGTTTGTCAAAGCCAAGGAAATCCGAGCCCCGGCGGTGATTGAGAAGGAGGACGATGCGTGAATGAGAAATATGACAGCGTGAAGAATGAGAATGTGTATTGTGTACTTTGGATGGAAAAAGTTGTCACGTTAGAACATGCTACTTAATGGTATATGGCGGGAATTATATGCAATATTGCTTATTTTGGCTGCGTAATACTAAGTGACCGGTGGCTTTTGAGTCTTGTAAATATGTACGTGCTAAAGCGCTGCCACAATTAAAGGGGAACTATTTACCTCGGTGGTGGAATGCTGATAGTCTTCTATTCTGGCTAAACCCTTGTAAACGCACTGTGTAGTAGCAGGATGGATTGCTAGTACAGCAAGTAAATACGTCGCAGACCTATGAACGTAAAACTTAGTGGCCCTATATACAGAAACCACGGTGATACTCTAGACCTCATTGGGACAAATACCAGGATGCAGCCTTGTCGACAAGGCTGTCTCAACCCCGCAGCTAAATCGTGCCTTGCAAGTCCGACTCACATCAATCCCAAACAACAAAAAAACGGCTGCTTGCTTCAAGGCTTGAAAAATAATGGGCTATGGATCTACGCTGTTGAGCCCCAAGACTAGACTTTGACTCGTCAATGGAGCTGCTTGACCCGACTCTTTATACGGTGGCATGGATCGCTCCGCTCGAGATCGAGGCGCGGGCGGCGTTGCACATATTAGACAACCGCCATCGAGGGCGATTTCCTTGGAGGCACGGTTACAACCATTTGTTTCACGCCGGCGATATCAATGGGAACAATGTCATAATCGCCACCTTACCAGAAGGTGAGCCATATGGCACGGGATCAGCAGCCGCGCTCGCCGGCGAGATAAAAACATTCTTTCCAAACATACGCTTTGGTCTCTTGGTGGGTGTGGCAGCCGGTCTTCCCAATCTTACACAAACTCCAGCCCGTGATATCCGCCTTGGTGATGTTCTCGTGGGACTACCTAAAGGCGAAAGCGCTGGTCTAGTCGCCTACGATCTAGGAAAGGAAACAAAAAACGGATTTCAACCATTACGTGGCGGATATGTGTTAGCCGTGACAGAGAAGATAGTCAGAGCGGCAATTGGTCATATCAAGATTGAGGCGCCAAACGACGCGAATCTGTTTTTACCCTTCTACGAGAGTATCAAAGACAAGGAGCATGCAAATGGCACATTTCATGACCCAGGGCAAGATCACGACAAACTCTATCAGACTGATGAGAATGGGATTGAACATCTTGTTGAACGAGAACGGCGGCCTGACTCGAAACGAACACGAGTATGGTATGGATCCATCGGATCTGGGGAGAAGCTGGTGAAGGATGCCGAGGAAAGAAATAAGTTGCGAGACAGATATGATTTAATTGGTCTGGAGATGGAGGCCGCTGGTACTATGAACCAAATTCCAGTCGGTGTTATCCGAGGGGTGTGTGATTATGGAGATGAACATAAAAACAAGGAATGGCAACCATATGCAGCAGCTATGGCCGCAGCTTATGCCAAAGCAGTCTTGCATCAGATTTCACCAGGGGAAGCAACACCGTCGGATTCTGGTATGTCTATTAGGACCTGACAATTCTATGAGTAAAAACAGTTCATTGATTGACTATAATCTATACGTTAGGCGGCAGATTCCATGTCCCACTCGACCTGAGCGAGATACCTGCAATTGAAAACTTTTTGGGACGCAACCAGGAGCTAGAGCAGCTGTGGCACCATCTGAAACCAGATTCTAATTCACGGAAAGTTGCTGTTCTTCATGGGCTTGGTGGCATAGGGAAGACCCAATTGGCAATACGCTTTGCACGAGATCATAAAAATGATTTTACTGCCATCTTTTGGATAAATGGCAAGAGTCGAGAGACTCTATTACAAGCGTTAAGCTCAGTCCTGCCCAGATTACCAGGCCAAGCCCAGACTACCAAGGCAAAAAATAAAGATGAAGTTGAAAAACATGCGAGGCAGGTAAAACAGTGGTTGATGAAACAAGGAAACTCAAGCTGGCTACTCATTTTTGACAATTTTGATCAATATTGTCCAGTTGATGGTGACCCTAGTGATGGATATGATATTAGCGAATTTTTTCCGACAGTGGATCACGGCTCAATTCTACTTACTTCCCGCCTGCGGAATCTAGCTGAGCTTGGAAAACCTTTCCCCGTTCAGATGCTTGAGCATGAGAGTGCTATCAAACTTCTCCTACAGCGCAGCGGTCTGCCAGTCCCAGATCAATTGAGGATAGAAGAGCTTGATCAAAGTACTCGGTCCAAACTTCTATGTTATTTGCCAACACGCTAATTGATTCAGATGTCATTGCCCTTGCCAACCGTCTTGATGGATTGCCATTAGCTATTGTCATTGCAGGTGCATATATGCGTGAGACCGGAACCAGCATCAGTGAGTACTTACATTACTACTGTAAATCCTGGCATAGACTCCAGTTATGTTCCAGGCCAGACCGGCAATACACACACGGTAATATACTACAAACATGGCTGGTTTCCTATGAAGAAGTTAAGAAACGAGACCCGAGTGCGGCAGAACTAATGTTGCTGCTTGCCCAATTTGATAATCGGGACATCTGGTATGAGTTGGTGAAATGTGGCATATATAGCTCATGGCGGCCAGTGTGGTTTGATAGTGTCATATTAGACCCACTTGCCTTCAAAGAGTGTGTAAGGACATTAATTGGATTCTCACTTATTGAAATCAAGCAACATGATGGAAGCTACATGATGCATCCGGTTTTACAAGATTGGTGTTTTCACATGGCTCACATGCATGATGGGAAAGCAAGTCGATTGAATAAACTTGCATTAATATGTGTTGCATACGCAGTACCTAGCTGTTATGAGCTAGATTACTGGGGCATCCAACGTCGATTGCTAGCTCATGCAGATTATGTACTTCGCAGGTGGAATAACGATGAGCTGACAAGTGACAATGCTCTCTGGAGTGCATGTTCTGAACTTGGTGTTCTCTACGACAATCAAGACAAGCTGAAGAGGGCAGAAGAGATGTACCAGCGAGCACTGTCTGGTTTTGAAAAGGCCCTAGGCCTAGACCACATAACCACTTGCCTAAGCCTCAACAATCTTGGCATTCTTTACATGAAACAAGGAAAGCTGCAGGAGGCGGAAAAAATATACAAGCGTGCATTACCTGGCTACAACAAAGCAATAGGTCCAGATCATGCTCTTACTCTAAGACTTATGAATAATCTTGGGAGTCTTTATCACTCTCAAGGCAAGCTAAAGGAGGCAAAAGAGGTTCTTGAACAAGTACTAGCTGGCAACAAGAAAGTAGTAGGCCCAGACCATACATCTACTCTCCTGACTGTCGGTAAACTTGGAGATATCTACAAGGATCAAGGCGACTTGAAGAGTGCAGAAGAGATGTATAAGCGAGTACTGTCTGGTCTTGAAAAGACCCTGGGCCCAGACCACGTACCCACTCTGAATTCTCTCCGAAAGCTTGCAACTTTCTATATGCTTCAAGGCAAGCTGAAGGAGGCGGAAGAGATGCAGAATCGAGCAATAGCCGGCTACAAGAAGAGACTAAGCTCAGAACATCTATCTACTCTACGTTCTATCCACAACCAGGGGATTCTCTACAGCATTCAGGGCAAATTTAAGATGGCAGAAGATATGTTTAAGGAATCATTGGCTGGCTATGCGAAGGTACTAGGCCCAAACCACATAACCACTTCAAGTCGTTCATTTAACCTTGGGGTTCTCTACCAAGACCAAGGCAAACTGAAAGAGGCAGAAGATATGTTTAAGCAAGTATTGGCTGTCCGTGAGAAGGTACTAGGTCCAAATCATGAATCCACTCTTCGAGTTGTCAATAATCTTCTGATTCTCTATCGAAGTCAAGGCAAGCTGAAGGAGGTGGAAGAGTTGCTCAAATGAGTATTAGCTGGCTACGAAAAGGTATTAGATTCAGACCATCACAGGTCCGTCAAAGTTAAAATTACCGCTGGTTGAAGCGAGTTGTCAACATATCCTGCTATTCTTTCCAGCTGGCACTTCTCACACTTGATTAGGCTTTGGACACCCTCTTTCAAGAATGTATCCTATGCAGCAGAGTCTCTTCTTTCCAACCTTTGTATATAGACATTCGTGAAGTCGAGTAGCACAGTGTGAAGCTATGGAAATGGTCACTATCAGTTAAGTTTGATATTTGTAGTCGGAGATGATACCTAAGTGTTGGGGTGACCTAAAGGTAGTAAGACATCGATATATAGAGGACACCTAAGTTTACATTTTTCCTGTATTAGATTCTTCTTGCATTCAGATTTCTCTATGCTGAGATGTCCTCTATCTACATTAGGTATTTAGATTCGAGTATGGAAGACCCACAGAAATATCACCTTGTTGATCATCTTGTCAGTCACCGAGTAGAGACGTTTAAAGAAGAATCCCTTCAAGTGCAAGATCAAACAGTGGTCTTCGATGCTGGATCTTATAAATTCAATAACTGATTCTAATCGCTGACTATACTTGCCATACATCAAGTAATATCGTCCACTCACGATCTTCCCATAGCTACCAGGTAGAACAATGAGTAATATAGGAAATCAGCGCGAGAATGATTTCCTACCGAGACATTTCTTCGCAACACGCGAGTAAGTGGGCCTGTTTCTAAGAGCCAAGACTAGTAACACGTTCCAATCCTGGGAAACCTCACCAGAGATATTTATATCGCACCATTCCGTCTCGCTCTTCTTCTCTACTTGCTTTGAAATTCAGACGCATCAAATACAAGCCCAACAACGTCGCAGAAACCATGCCGCCAGCAGCGAAGCAAGACAATGTAATGCCCCCAGGCCGGTACATGGGCGAATCGCTACTCGGAAAGAAGTAAGAACCATAAATATTAGAAGAATTACCAAACAGATTCACCAATGCATAAACAATGGCTCGCTTGGTGCGAGTGCGCGGAATCGTGCTCGCTATCCAGGCTTGCACCACGTTGAATGCCGAGAAGGATCCTGCGCACATCAGGTACATTCCTGTATAGCGGACTGCGGTGGATTGGCTGGATATAACCATAACATTGCCGACGATGTCAATCATCAGGGGCCAGACGATCAGCGGGAAGCGATACTTTGTGCGGCTGGCGATTAGCGAGTTGCCCAGCGACGTGAAAAAGCCGAAGATGTACACTGGAGCGGTGATGAGGAGAGTGACGATGGTGCTGAAGCCGAGGGTGTCGACGATGGTCTAAAATTGAATTAGCACGCTGATCATACGACAAGTCATTGACGCAAAAGTAGAGGAGAGCAGTCGCTCACTGGGAAGAAATATGTCCATGTTTGAGACGAGAGCTGGCATATCTGAATGAAAACCAAGGCCCATGCCTTCGGGTCCGTCAAGGCATCCTTGAGAGCTTGCTTAATAGACCCGTTCTCATCGATTTCATCGTTTGCATGACGAGCAAGACGCCACTCAGCAAATCGCTGCTCTTGGTCTGTCAGCCAGGTTCGCTTGCCAGAGCGAGGAAAGTCTGGAAGAAGCCAAATAGCCAAAATTCCTGCAACCATTGTACCAGCTCCCTCAATGATGTACAGCCAGCTGGTTCGTTCCGTCAGCAAGATAAGAACTTTGCTTTCCGACCACACTTAAGTATCTCGACTTACCGCCATCCAGCAATGCCATGAGCTCCATCAAGACCGCTCAAAACCCCTGCCGCAAGGATACCACCAAAGCCATTGGCGATACTGTTGCCGCAGTATACAACGGCGACTCTTGGGGCGATCTCCGATGGCGTGTACCAGGAACTAATCAATAATCTTTACCAGTTTAGCAATCCGAACTCATCATATAGTATGGTTTAGAAAACGTACAGAGCTCCCGAGAAGAACGGTGATTCTGCAAAGCCCAGGAGTACCCGGACCAGCATGATCCCAGTGAAATTTCGAGTTGCGGCAGTGCACGCTGAGATCCCTCCCCATATGAATATGGCAGCCGGGATGTATTTAGATGGCCTCACTCGGGTGAGGATAATGTTACTGGGGATCTGGCCGATCAAGTAGCCAACGAACTTTGCAACACTGTGTCAGTACTGGTTTTTGTGATTTTTAGCAGTAGAAGACCAAACAGGCGTACCATTATTGCCACCGCAGTCTGATACTGGGTATCACTCAACCCCAAATCGGTCTGCATACCGCCGAGCCGCGCATTGGCAATGTTGGAACGGTCGAGGATGTTGAAGATGAATAGCAAGAAGAGCGCGGATATCAGGTGGAGGTCAATCTTTCGGACCACTAACGGAGAATCAGCACCAGAGAAGGCGATGTTAAAAGTCGGCTCATAATTTCATACGTTTCTTTTCCAACTGTTTTGTTTCACCAATTGATAGATTCTCAAAGCACTCGGCTTGCTGTACATCTGGAGACTCGACATGGATGCTGCTCGAGTACTTTTTCTCGTCCGGATCCATAACTAGTAATTTTCAAGATCAATTAATGATTCAATGGAATAAAAGTCAAGCAACGACATCTGGCTGAACAAGCGGGAAAACATCTTCCTCTCTTATACACTCCCAGCTTTGCACGGACTCCACCAGCATACGATGATCAGACTTGATGCCGCCCCAACCCCGTGGGGAACTGCTTTTCCGCCTTGTTTCCGCTACTTATCCGCCGTCCCCACGACCTCAGCTCGCTCCACCGGTTGCTTAAATTGCGGGTTAAAGGATGTCTGTAGTATGAACAAACAGATCCTATCACAATAATAACAACCATCATTATGGAACCCGGCAATACCAAAACAGAGAACTGCCATCATCTCGAGGTGGTTTCACCCAGCCTGGATCAAGATGCCGAAAGAGGCGATGTCGGGCTGGAAGTCTTCTCTAGAAAGGAAGATCTCGTCTCGGCTATTGACCCTGTCGCTGAAAGGAAACTCGTACGGAAGATTGATATGTTTGTCGTGCCTTTTATATGCGTAACCTACCTTGTGACCTACATCGACAAGGCTACGTTGGGTTATGCAGCTGTGTTCGGCCTAGAGTCGGATCTGCACCTTCAAGGATCGCAGTATAGCTGGCTTGGTATGAGTAAATTCCACATTTATTTTACATGTGCTTACTCTGCTTGTTGACATATAGGAAGTATTTTCTACTTCGGTTACCTGGCAGTAAGCTTCTTCCACACTCCCTCTGATGTGCAAAACAAACTGACAAGGCGGACACAGTTCGAATACCCAACAAGCTTCGCCATGCAAAAGCTGTCAGTGACGAAATGGTTAGCTGGGAATCTTTTTCTCTGGGGAGGAATCACAATGGCTCTCGGAGGCTGCCAAAGCTTTTCATCGTTTGCCGCTCTTCGATTCATAATGGGAGCCCTAGAGTCGTGCTCAACACCAGCCTACCTACTCATTACTTCAATGTGGTACCGCATTGAGGAGCAGCCGATACGTATCGGGTATTGGTCCACTTTCTTGGGACTGGCTAATGCATTCGGAGGGCTGCTTTGTTATTTGATCGGGCACATCCATGGTGCCTTGGGGGATCCTTGGCGGTATCAATTTGTGATAATTGGAGCGATTTCCTCAGTCTGGGGCTTGATTATGTTCTTCACTTTTGCCGAGAATGCTACGACTGCGTAAGATTCCTTTTTCTTTTGTTACTTGTCAAGTTGCTCAAACTAATTGCTTGTTCTCATGTTCTATATCTGTATATATAGTTCATGGCTTTCGGCATCTGAAAAGAAACTAGCAATCGAGCGACTTCGAGACAACCACACCGGCATCAAAAACACAAAAGTCAAGCGGTACCAGATCATCGAGGCAGCCACAGACCCCAAAACCTGGATCTTCTTCCTCCTGGGTGTCGCCAGTCAAGTAGTCAATGGCGCCGCAAGCAATTTCGGCTCCTTGATTATCAAGGGCTTCGGCTTCTCCAGTCTCGAGACAACTCTTTTGCAAATCCCATACGGGTTTATAATCGTCTTCTCAAATCTGTCGGCGATGTATCTTCAGCGTTGGCTTCCAGGCCAGAAACGCTGTATCGTTGCATGTCTCTACGTCCTTCCCTCGGTGGCTGGAACTGTCGGTATCCATACCATTTCTCGCAGCTCGAAGGGAGCTTTGCTGGCTTGTTATTGGGTAGCTACAATATCCTTCCTGCTAAATTTCCTTCTTCGGGCGCTAACTGATAATCCTACCAGCTCACAAGCACATACACCGCGTCCTTTTCCATGATTATGTCTCTCATTACTGCGAATACGGCCGGCTCAACGAAACGCTCTGTAGTCAACGCCGTTTTCTTCATCTCGTACTGTACCGGGAACATCGTCGGTCCATTTGCTTTCAAGACTAGCGAAGCCCCCGTGTACACATCCGGCATCATTGCCATGCTCGTTGCTTATTGTGCGGAAATTGCGCTGATGTTGGCCTTTGCGGCGTACATGGTGTACTTGAATAAGAAGAAAGAAGAAGCCATGGAGACGGGTCTGCCACCGAATGAGATGGATCAAGCTGCGGCTGGTTTCAGTGATCAGACTGATCGCGAGAATCCGTATTTTCGCTATTACTATTAAGTCTCTGTCAATGGTCAGTGCAAGTGGGAAAATTTGTGGCAGCGGTCTCGTCAATAATTAATCAAAGCAATCAGAAGGCATCAATTTTTTCGTTTTACAATCCTTGAAAAGTGTCTTTTATGCTTCTTACACTAGGTTTACTTTCTTAAAGTAAAGAAAAAGGAATTCAATCGACGTATATTATCTCATTTGAAGTAGCGACTCTACTACGTCCAATGCCGGATGGTGTTTTTTTTTTACAGACATTGTGAATAGTACGGGTTCTGCACCTGGCACGTATATGGGGAAGCGCACGCAGTAGGACCACTCCAGTTCAATCCCCCGCATTGTCCATAGTGCGTCTGAGTAGCTGCTGGGACCGATGTAGTTGTTGAAGAAACCGACTTCGTTGTGCTTGTTGGAGAAGTTGTGCTTGTGGGAGGAACGCTCGTGGATGTTGTTGTTGAAACTGTCACGGAACTTGATGGAGGAACTGTATCGCCGCTTGGAGTGGTAGATCCAATATCACCCCATTTGATGTTGGAGAAAGTAACTGAAGTGCCAGGATCATCCGCCTCAATTGTCGATGGATTCCCTGCAGTACTACTGCAAGGACCGGAGCTACCACTATCCAGCCAGTTCATGTACCCACTGTCATCGTTCCAGACGCTGAAAATTAGAACCATGCCACGGCCCAAAGCCTCGCCCATGGTAGTCAACCCTCCTAACCTGCTGGCTGCGGAGTCGTCCGCGACGCAGAAGGCCTCGGTAATCGAGTCTAGTCCGGACCAGCCAGACGACGATGAAGCCTCGGCGTTTGGAATGACATTGCCGTTTTGGGTATAAAATCGATTGATCTGGGTCAATGTCCCAGTGGTAGTGCCGTCGTCGGTGATGAACTGGGTGGTCACGGTGAATGGTTGACTGGTATCCACGGTCAGACCTGGGCCATAGTAGCTTTCGTTGCCCATAGCATAAGGATTGAAACCACATCCATCCTCATCGCACACACCGCTCGAGCCGCAGGCGGTACCAGTGCAAGCATACGGACCGTCAACACTGCAGGGGTGAGGAGTCAAGGCTGTCGCTTCGGAGTTTGCTTCCCACAAATCCATTTCATTACAGCATGAACCGGCATCATCGCTGTTTATGGAGCCATTGAACCAAGTGCCAACTCCACACTGAGCATCACAATAACCTGCTCCATAAGCCGCTCCTCCAGGGTTATATTGGGTTCGACCCCCAGATGCATTCATCTCGGAAAGATACAGCGCACCATTTTCACCGCAAGGAAGGTTTGCTACGTTCACATCAAAGCTGATCTCTTGGCCGAGAAGCTGTAGCATGGAATAATCCTCTCCAGTGGGATCCAGTAGATACACGCGAGGAGAAGCGTTGCTCGTCACGCCGTCGCTTGTGACATATTGACTCAGGGTTAGCGCGTCGTCGGAGGCTGTTATACCCAGATCACTATACGTAGCCGGTGCAATTTCACAGTTGGTGTAGCATTCTTCTTCTGTTCCGCACAGGGTGGTATTCAATCCGCTTGATGTGGTACAAGAAGTGTCTGTTCCGATTTGATGAATCCAGTGGTAGTTCCAGTCAACCACGATCGAAGTGTTTTGCTGGACACAGCCGCCAGCAGTCGTGCATTTCCAGGTGGGAAAAGAAAGAGTGTTGTCAGGTGTCGGAGCTTGTTGGCCACTGGCCTGCAGAAGCAAAGCTGCAACGACGGCAAAAGCCAGCTGCGTCGAAGCCACATGCATCGTGAAAACTCCTTGGAGGACTCTGTCAATGAATGTTACCGTTCAGCCGACTAGAGGAGAATAGGAGCAAGACACGTTTCTTCGATGCTCTGCTGATGAAACAGTCGAGCTTTATATATTTGTTAACCTGCCACATACAAGATAGCTTAAACGAGATCACAGGATGCTGGAGAAAAGCCCCATAAACCGACCTTCCGCGATGCCATAATATTATTCAAAGTGTGGTATGACACTATTTCTTCAGTCATCGCAGATATTACGGCAATTCCTGTGAAACTCAGCCATGTGTATCAATAAGCCTGCACGGACGCCTAACTACCTTCCATTTCTGGTGTAAACCGATCGAAACTCGGATTGGAGAGACTGCTACTTCGATCTGTTTATCCGTAATTTGAAGATAGCAAATTCCAGGGTCAGCGAGTCCACCCAAGGGTGGTATCATGTGTAAAATAGGGTTTCAGTGTGATTAATCAAATACCCATTGCATATATAGGGTTCGGCAGCTGTGAGATATTGGGGTTAGAGTGACGGTTAGCAAATCACACACTTTAATATAATCCTTTTTATATGGTACACATACTTAGTGATCGTTAAGAGGATCAAAACGCTGCCAGTTTCAGAATTCATGAGAACAGGTTGGAAAGTTTATACGTGAAATTTGAGTGTGCTACGAACTAATCAACATGAAACAAATTACGGAGGTGATTTAGCACTTGAGATCCACGAACCAAACGGCAATTTAGCTAATTATCCGGCAATCACAATTGCTTCAACAGAATTGTAAAGGTGTTTTATCCTCTCATGATAGTGAAATCTTCCTAGTGCTGGCAATGTTTAGAAGCTAGTGCCAGATATGGTAGCATCGCATGGGTGAGCCGATAAACTGTTTCGGGGAGTGCCTTCTAAACAGAATAATGCAGACCCTTGACCACATATGCAAGATCGTTTAATTTACCGATTGATTTGCCCAAAACCCAATCCATCATTCTAATACTGCGTGTTCCTGAACATCATCTTAGCCAGCGACAAGTGGGATGGTATTGTTTATAGAATACTCTATTCGCACCTGGCCATACGCCTTATGTCGCGGGTTGTCGGCAATGGTTCAAGAAACACTGAACACCTGTTTATTATGGCATATAGCCCTATGTTTATTGATTGCTGTCGTATAATGTAACATTACCCTTCTGATTCCGATAATCCGCCCCCGAAAAACTACCACACTTGCAGTATGGCTGCTGAAAGGATAGTTGGTCGGATTGGGGCTCGTAGAGTTCATATTGATAATTTGAAAATCTTCTGTTGGTAGATGCTTTGATTTGACCAGTCGTGAAATGTCGGCCTGCAGCTGTTCTATTCCTACTAGCTAGGGCACGTACCCCGGAATATCCAGTATGAGGAGAAGAACAGAAATCAAGAGAGTGATAATGGACCGGCGATCTGACAGAGGGACTGTCACCCTGGAGTCGGCTGTGACTGGCGAAGGATCGCCTCCAAATCAGGCGAGGATGGCGATGATGCAATTTCATTATGCACGATTGAATGTTCTTGGAAACCCATATTTGTTTGAGCAATTATGGCAGAAGACAATTTGGGATCAATCTGTGTTCAAAGTCGGTGTCGAGTCAATAGTATTTGTACAGTCAGTCGGTCAATGGGCATGCAGCCGGCGACGACTGCATTCAAAACAGGCAAGAAGGGCCACGAGAGGAGGGGCCTTAGAGAATAGCCAAACCGAGGAGTGCAGGATAGAGAAGAAGAAGACAAGAAATTGAACGAAATCAAAGAAAATAAGAAATAGCCGGAGAACGTTCCATCTGGGCTGGGCGGGCCAGGTTAATGCTGGACTAGTCGTGGTAACTGTTTTACCAAGTTATACTCGCATAGCGATCATAAAAGAAGGCGTGGAAATCCCAGTTGGCTACGCAAAATCAGATGCACTCGATGATGTGAAAAAGGCCAATTCATTCGTTAAGTGGATGTCTGGACATTCAGAGAAGGATATCATATCGAGGCCAAGGCGATGCATGGAGTTTAACTACAACAGAAAACGATTTCCTGCTGGAATACCTGGACCAGGAACCTACTACACCGATGATGATGGCAGATTGTGGAAAATGCAGCATAAATATGAGCCCAGAATACTTATCGAAGACGCAAGCCAAGAAGATGCGAAGGGGAAACCCAAAAAAGCAAGATATTCATAGAATTTTACCAAGAACACATAACTGATAGAAAATACCATCCACTTGCAACGAGCTTTTCCTTGAAGGAATTCTGTTGACTCCGCTTGCTCAAAAAATAAACCGACTAGAGGGGACCCTCGCCCGTGTGATTTAATAATTAATATATCTTCTTCTCCTTCCAATTCATGTGACTTTTAATCATTAGCTTGTTGGTTCGAAGACTCTTTTACTACGTAGTAGTCGTTCTGTAGATCAGCCTTAAGGTAGCCTTAGACTATACTGAGTGAACAAAGATTCATCCACCCCAGGGAATTGGTCAGACTAACTAACCAGCTCGGCCATCTTGCCTTGTTGAAATTTCCTGACACAATTCCGATATCACAGTTTCCCAGGGAGGAAACCCAACAATACGTCATCTGTAGACAACAATGGCACAGCGAATAAAAATCTGCAAACTCGTACATTACTCTCAAGTGTTCACGTTACTTGTGGCTTGACTGAAGCCCAAATCAGAGATACTTCGTACTACCTTCTGACAGATACAAGCACAGCAATGGGATTTGCATCTTCACAGGTACACAGGCCGAAATAATCTTTGTATTTTCCCAATCCTTCACCAGCAGGTTTACGATGCCAGGATTTGGGTGACTTTGCAGCTACGGTGAAATGAAATTTATTCCCACGAATGTTTTCGGTGTACAAAGACTTGCAAGTGAGGTCTACCGGCTCGTCTGCTGTCTGGTTACAGGAGATATATATCTGACCGTCGAAGAAGTTGCTCAGGGACCGTGCGTATACCAATATTATTGTCCGCCATGATACCTGCATTGAAAGTCGCCCCTTTACACACGTGTGTATATATGAAATCACCACACGCTATATTTTGTAGGTAAAATTGAGACTGGTAATACGGAGCTTGTACTAGTTTGATGTAAGAAGTTGCCAGGCAGGGGAATATATATTTATCGCCATATGATCTTGAAAATACATGATCTGTAGACACGGACCTCAATAAACAAAAGACGTGACACCTAGTAGAACCTCAATCTAGCTTTTCTACACCGTTACAACATTTTCCCTAGAATATCTCCAACAATCTCCCCAACCCTCCTCAGAACCTCCTCTTTGCTCTGTTCAGCATCAACAGGTATGACATCGCTCTCCGACTCAATAGGTCGCTCCAGAATCTCTATCTGAGATCCAACCATATCTGGCTTCATATAATGACCCTGACGCATATGCAAGCGCCGGACCAATGCATCAGTATCGTCACCCGTGTCTAAAAAGACAAATCGCACGACAACATCAACATCATCTCGGAAAAGCTCTGGAAGCTTACGCAGTTCGTCGCGGTATGCCACTCGAAGCGCAGAGCATGTCACAATCGCACCGGGTGCGCCAGTTGAAGAAAATCTGTCTGCTACCGCACCGCGAATATGAGCCAGCCATGCGATACGATCTGTGTCGTCGAGAGCCTGCAGACTCTGCATCTTGTGCCGAGCGGATCGTGTGTGAATGTCGTCGCCTTCGATGAGAGGTATTTCTAATCTCTTCGCGAGGCTTGCACCAACAGTGCTCTTGCCAGAGCCGCATGGCCCAGTAAGGAAAATGACTGAACGGCGGTCTTGCTGCGTGGCTGGACGAGAAGAGGTTTTCCAGCAAGAAGTTCGGAAGTAAGTGACAAATCGCTCCACGAGAGTTTTGCTAACGGCGCCTGTTCGGCCGAGGCTTGGTGCATGGGCTTGCGCAATGCTTGTCTCAAAGATGCGCTTGCCCGTAGGCGGATTGTCGTTGTCGTATTTGGAAGCAAAGAAATCAAGTAGTTTGATGGGTGGGTTAAGCAACGGGTCTTGTTCCGAATTTCGAAGCTTGTCAACCCACTCACGAGCAGGTAGCTCGTCGAAAATGAGCCCCGCTTCGTGTAAAAGGGGCAACAGATCTCTTGTCCAGTGAATCAGAGTTGGATTAGTGATATTTACGACTTCTACTTCGCTGTCAGGCGGCGCCAAGGTGAGGTCAATCACGCTGGAAGCGATGCTGTCGACTGGAGTCCAGGAGACTAGTTCGTCCAGCTTGGGCAGTGCATGTATTGTTTCGGCAGTTTGGAAGGTCATTGGGATGGCTTCGGAGGCGTTCCAGATACCGTATCTGGTATCAGCGATAATCTGCCCAATGCGAAGGACACGTGCTGTCAAGCCAGTTTTTTGAGCTGCGCGGCGCACAACATGCTCGGTGACGAGCTTAGATTGGGCATATCCCATGTTCTGTGCGTAGGCCAACGATTCCGGAAGCGCCTCGGGTACTGAATTGCCCGGCGTCCTTGCTGTTGTGCTCACTGAAGAGCAGAATGCAAAGGTTGCACCGCTTGCCTTGAGACAAAAGTCGAGAAGATGCCGTGTTCCCGCAATACAGTCGGAGAAACTCTCTAGAGTCATGTTGAAGTTCACTGACCAGGCACAGTGAATGACATGTGTAATTTTGGATGTAAGGAGGGTATAGGCCTCTTCGCTTAAGCCAAGTTGAGAATCAACCAGATCAGCAGGGAGAGCTATTATCTTCCTCTGTATAGTAGCTGAAAGAGTGTGATACAGACTGCGAGCCTGTAGCGATTGCCTTACACGCCGAGATGCTGCCGCCTTGGAGTTTGCGCGTACCAGACAATACACGGCTTTACATGTGGGCGACAAGGCCAGCTGAGAGGCAATGTGTGCGCCGAGAGAGCCAGTAGCTCCTGTAATAAGAAAGCTTTGGCCCGTTTTGACGGTGTTCTTGCAGGTATCCTTTGCAAAGGCCGCATCTGGATCAAAAGAACCATATTTTTCAATCAAACAAGCCATCCTTGTCTCTATATCCGGTTGTACTTCGTCACCTTGTCCCAGACGTAACCGTGTCAATGCATCGGCCATAGCTTGCAAAGATGGGTTCTCAAAGACGAAATTCTGTGGCAGAACAGCACCCCCTAAATTGACAGTCTTCATAATCGACAGTCGCAATTTCAGGGATTGCAAGCTGTCAATTCCTAAGCTGAAAAGATCGGTGTCATTTTTTATATCTGCAATATCATCCTTACTCATAACAACATCTGCCAGTAATTGGCGTAGATGAATAAGAAGCTCCGACCCTTCTATGACAGGGAGACTGTCATTGACGGTATCATCACGGTAGGCATTCTCGATCTGGTCGGCAAAATCCCGATAAAAAGCAGATCGGATCACAGTCCCCTTGTCAGTTGTACGGTACTGTGCAGTTGCTGGCAAGACCTTGATCATTTCTTTCATTACGCGGGCGTATGCTGGCATTCTCCTGTTGCATGTGTCGATAGCTGGCCATATCAAATCGACCAGCTCTTCGTCACTTTTAACCGTTGCATTCTTCGCAGGTACCAAGAATACACCAACATATGACTTGTTAGCCCCAAAGGCGACAACATCGGTAACATTAGGGTTATCACGAGCAACATCCTCAATGAGCAAGGGGTTGACTTTTTCGCCGTTTTCGAGAACTAATGTATCATCCAAGCGAGCATAATACCGCCAAGCGTTGGGGATGGTAGGATGAGGCTCAAAAAGATCCTTTGTTGCATATGAATCATCCTCTCGATTACTAGCGACTTTGGACGGCCATCCAGGAAGAACACAGAGCTCATATATACCGGAAGACCTCTCCTCCATTCGAAGATAAGGGCGAAGCTCAGGTCCCGCACGCAGGTAATCCCAGGCAGTATCCCTGCGGTCACGAAAGGATGTCATCAATTGGCCGGTCTCGGTAGTTCCGTAGTGGGATACGAGCAGTACTCCATTTTGCGTCAATTTGTCGCCAATAGGCTTGGGACACGCGGATCCGCCGAACATTACGAGGTCGAGATCTCTGAGCGTAGCTAGGCCATCCTGGCTTTCTGAGAGTAGCTTCAGAGCGTAAGGGACAGCATAGAGAACACGGATCTCGCGATGCTTCTGTAGAGTTGAGAGCAGATACTGAGCCGTTAGCGGCACTTTGGCGCAATACATGTATATAATCTTTCGTGAATGAATTGCTCGAAAAACACAGCTGATCCCATGAGCGTGGTATAGAGGCAGTGTGATATAGCCGCGAAGTCCGAAGTTGTTGGCATAATTTCGTAGTGCGCCAGAGTGTGTCTGGAATATAGGTTTTGGGTGTCCTGTCGAGCCACTGGAGTGGATAATCCAGCAGACATGTTTCGTCTCCACTGTGCTATCTAAATGGTGCTGTGGCAAGTTTGGGACGTTATCACAAGTATTGGGCTCATCGAAGTCTGGAGAGAAAATCAACGCCGAGGCTGCTTGGGTGCGTTCTTGAACACCCGCTGCCAGTGCCCGATGATTCTCGTTGAATAATAATGTAGTAGCTTTGGTCGCCTGGATTAAACTGACAACTGCATCCTCTGAAATCCTCGTAGATAAGAACAACACTGTATGTCCCAACCTGGTGATTGCCAGTAGTGTGATGAGGTAGTCCAGGTCTGAAGGGCCAAGCAGACCGACGACTTGCACAGGATCTGAGGATGACATTCGTTGTGGAATGAGTCCCGAATAGTAAACCGCGACTTGCTCGACCAGCTCATTAAGCTAGCGCATTGATTAGACTGTGTGATAAACAAGTCTGGACGCACACATACCTGTCGGGGGGTGTAGTAGGCATAATCAGTGTCATTGTTTGGATATGCAATGATTGGCTCATCAGCTTCCGGCTCACTTGCACGAAGCTTGATCAATTCGTCAATAGTACATGGAGCCGGCGTGTTGATCCTGGCTGACTTGGCTACTGCAACACTCGTCGCAAGTGATGGCACAGCCAACGGCCGTAGCGATTCGAGGGGAGCAGCGGTTGCCATTGTTGATGTTCACACAGAGTGCGATTTCCACATAGAGAGACACTGGAGAAATCATGTAAAAGTAGTTATATAATTACAGTATCCTTGAAATGACAAAGTTGGAGAACGTCTATTAATCGAGGCGGAAAAAGATGCGGGGGTAACTTGACAGCGGAAAAGAGTGAGGATCATCTCAAGTAAACTTATCCGCCGTATGAGCAGCGGATAAAGGCGGAATCGCACCAGAAAGGAGCGGGGGTATCCAATTAGTTCGTTAGCCGTGCATATTGGATATAAATCCAGAGATTATCGATACTGGAGGAACGGAATCCAAAGTGCCATGTGCGAATAACATGGAATGGAGCGAGGTAAGATAAACCCGGTGTCAATCGTTCAGAAGGAAAGCCCTAGAGGGAAGCCCTAAGGAAAAAGACAGCCAATAAAAAGACAGGATACAGGCCACCCGCCCCGTACTATGGTATGGTAGGTAAATAATGTTAGTAAGCCCCACCGGCAACTAATCCTATTATGGCATATACACTAAATAC